>JAJEJO010000603.1:87373-163483 GCA_020662805.1 Glaucomys volans | reverse complement strand
TCACTCAGCCTTTGAAGGAAAGGGAGTTCTGACACTTGCTACAATGTGGGTGAACCAGGGCATTATGCCAAGTGGAATAAGCCAATCACAGAAGGACAGTACTGTGATGCCACTCCTGTGACCAGGGGCTCAAGGGCAGGAGGCAGAGAGAATGATTGTGCAGAGGTTCAAAGTTAGCTTGAGATGACAAAAAAGTTCTGAGAGTGGATAGTGGTGACTGCTGCACATCCGTGTTTATGTGTACTTACTGCCACCAAACTAATCATATGCTTAAAAATAGTCAAGATGGACAGGAGAGTGAAGGATCAAATGTGTAGGAGGAAACTTATGGAGGTGAGGGATATGTTATTTTGATTGTTGTGGTAGCTCCATGGGAGCACACAAATGTAAAGGGATATTAAAGTGCACACTTTCAAAAAAATAGTTAAAAGGGTAAACTTCATGGGATGCATATTTTCTATTTTTTGGTGTATTATAATTATGTATAGCAGTGGGATTTACTATGTCATATTTATACATGTACACAACATAATTTGACCAATCTTATTCCCCAGCACCTTCCCTTTACCTCCTCTCCTCCCTCTCCCTGATCCACTTACTCTTCTCTACTGATCTCCCTTTAATTATTACCATTATCATTATCATTATTTTAGTTAGTGCATTATAATTGTGTATATACATAGATATGCAGGATTCATTGCAGTATGTTCATACATGGATATAACATATTTGGTAGATTTCATATATGATACGTGTATTTTACTACAATAAAAAAGAAATGAACTGTCGTTAAAAAACAAAAACAAAAAACCACCAAAACCAACAACACTACACAAGGCAGAGACATGAGGGGAACAAAGCCTGGCAGGGAGCAGTAGCCAGGGCACACTGTGGCCCAGGCCCTGTGGGGCTCCTGTGGTCTCCACATCATGAGGTCTTCCTGACAGCCCAGGAAGATGAGCAGTTTCACCCATGAGATACCAGGAGGTAAGCTGATAGATTTAATTGCCCACACAGTAGTCATGTACAATTACAGATGGCCTCAAATTTTCAGATAAAGTCAACTGTGACAAATTCAGAATGAGTATTTAAAGAAATCTGGGGATGTTGAGGAGTGGCAGGGAGGGTTAACAATATGTAAAAATTAACTCCATAGAGGAAAATAATGTTCCTGCACAAAATTTCTTTTAAAACTTGATTATTTTAGAAATAGTAAACATATAAACATTTTAAAACTAGAGTGTAAATTAAAAATAAAACCGTGCATCATCTCACCCTCATTGTTTCATTATTAATATTTTAGTTCGTATTTTTCTAGTCTCTTTTTCTGTATATGTAATTCTGTAATTCTTCACACTGAAAACATATGCCATGTATATTTTATATCCTGATTTTTTTAATCTTTTTTTTTAAAAAAATTTTAATTAGTTATATGTGATAGAATGTACATCATATATAATGGAGTACTATTTCTCATTCTTCTGGTTGTTCATAATGTAGAATCTCACCAGTTGTATAGTTATATATGTACATAGTGCAATAATGTCTGATTCATTCTACTATCCTTCCTACCAGTATATTCCCTCCCCTCCCTTCACTCCTGATTTTTAATAAATCTTAATATATAAAGGAAATATTTTCTTATATCATTAAACATTCTTTAAAACTTGATTTGTAATGATTTGCCTCCTATTGACAGCCCAAATTTTACCAAACCTTTCTATATTTAGAGATTTTTTAAAATCTTTTAAATAATATAGCAATGGCTGCCAATGTACACAAAACTTTGACCATATCTCTGATTATTTCCTTGGAATATATTCCTAGAATTATATGGAATGTTTTAATGTCACTGTCAAAGACAAAAAAATTGATGGTCTATAGAGGCCTTAGTTCTGAACCAGAGAGGCAAGTATACTATTGTATGTGGACATGTACCTTTGGGTTATGCTCTTAAAAATTATCTATGTCTCTCCTGGCCTCCAGTCTTCAGATAAAGAAACACATAACTTATTTAGAGTTCAGCTAAATAAGTAATTTATGTATATTTTGAACCAATAAATCATCATGTACTGTTGTCTCTCAGCACCTCACATTGCTGGCTCTTAGCTAGTTCAGTAAGTACTTGGGGCATGGATGTCTATGGAATGAAATCCTTCAAAAGTAAAGTGACTTTCAACTGTAGTGACCTAACGCTGAAAATGTGAGATTCTGGTGTTTTCCCACCACTGTGCAATACACAAGCTCAGATGACCACATGCACGTCTCTGGCCAGCAAGTGGCAAGTGCTGCTCTGTAATGATTGCAAGCTGGGGAGCAGTCTCAGTGGTCAGAGTCAAGCTTGTTCAGCATCTAACACAACTGCTGTGAGTCAGGGGAGTGCTGAGCCTCTCTGGCAGCAGTGTGGGTGGCTGTCCTTTCTCAGCCTTCCTCCAGTTATACTCACACAGCCTACTTTGCTTTTGTTTGTTTTGTGTCAATAGAGCCCCAGGGAGAGCAAGGATCTGCCCAGAAGTGTAAAACCAACCATTTTATGAAAGGAGAACTTTTAAAACCATTCAATGAACTGACTGGAGATCTCAAAGAGGATTCCCAGACAGGCAAAATCTGGACAAAGGAGGGAGGCATCTGAGATGGGGCATCCCAGATCATTCACTTTCTTCCATCAAATAAGTTCCTTTTTCTGTAATCGGCTGCTTTCACAGACTCTGGATCCAGGTGCTCCTTTCGCTCCTCAGAGTTTGCAAACTCACTTCTGGGAGAAAGGTCCTGTCCTTTTGAATGCAACTGTGATGGTGAATGTGACCAGGAAGGAAAGTGTGGGAAAGAAGAGGCTGAGAGGAATGATGGAAAGAGAGGGCATGGAGATCAAGGGACCCTGAGATTCAGTCTTAAGTCTTTCTGAGTGACCTTGATCAAGTCCTGAACTCACACATTCATTTAACTAACATTTGAGTGCTCGTGATATACCAGAGCACGCACAATTTAGAATTTTCTAGTAGCCAACTTTAAAAAATGGAAAAAGAAACAGGTCAGATTGATTTTTAATAATATAATTTATTAACCCAGTCTGTTTGAAATTTTACCATTTCAACATGTATTTAATATACTAATTCTTTAAGACTTTTTTTTAACATTCTCTTTTCCATACTAAGTCTTGAGAATTCAGTATATATTTTATACTTCAAGCATATCTGAATTCAGATAATAAATTTTAACCAGAAATAGTAGAATTGTAATTAGGCTTCATAAAATTAGTGGTTGAAAATAGATTCCTATACCTGAATGATTACAAGCATATTTAAAAGTTTCACAACAATTGAATAAGAGTTTACATTTAAATTAATTAAAATTTTGCAAAATTTAAAAAATTCAGTTCCTCCATCTCCTTAGTTACATTTCACATGCTCAATAGCCACATGTGGCCCTTGACTACTATACCAGACTGTTCTCTTCTAGAGCTCAGGACAAAAACTGTTATCACATTGAACCCTGCCCTCTAATATTTCAATCCAATAGGGAACTCAGGCAGAGAAACCAACAACTACAATACAAGAAAGCTCTTATTGAATGTAGTTAGGACAAGGTTTGTAGGTTAATTTTTAGCCAGTTCAGTTCATGAGAGGAATCGTAAAAATGGTATCGACATAAACATTTTAAAATAAAGGTACATCCATTCGCCAACTTATGGGGTATGACCAATGGGTTCTCTCTGAATAAGGGTGTGCTGATTGGAATTTTGATTTGCCTTCCTTGTATAAGTCAGATTCCCTATGCAGGAACAATAATTCTCAAGAAATGGGGGAAAAACTCAGGGTCATACCTGCAGACCTCGGTCAGGGGCTAGCTAGAGTCAGTAGAGGAACCACATGGGAGGGGCCAATAATGCTGACAAAAGTGACAGATACCGTTCACTGCTCAGTCACCACCATCTCCCTCCCTTCTCTGCCAAAGAGCATGCTGCTTTTATTCAGATAGGATTAGGATCCCTTGACCTCAAGGAAGCTGGTCGTGATCTGCTCAGGCCAGGGAAGAATCACAGTTGATTTAAGCCTTTGCCAAGAATTGGCCAGGGTTGTCATAGGACTCCATTCTGGTGAGTGAGATTTCAGGGTAATCTGTTGCAGTGCTCTGGAAAAGACTTTCTTCCTAGAGCTCACAAGTAGAACATCTTTGGTCCCTGCCCCTCTCTTCATGCTTGGAATACAGTTTGTGGGAAGCTGTAGCTGCCATCTGTGACCATGGGGAATTAGCCTATGATACACAAATCATCCCTCTGCAGATGGTGGAGTGAATGGAATATCAACCTGGGCCTCTGTTGACATATGTGGGCAGCTACAGCAACTGTGCACTCCTTGTGTGAGGTAAGTAAACATCTTTAACAACTACTGCTAACAATCACAATAGCTTGGTTAAAGTCACAGTTAACCAAGCACCCCATTACCAGAGGCTGAATATATCCTAATCCTAGACTCTAATTCAACAGGGCACAAATGCACCTGTCAGGTCTGTACCATCGTAAGGTGCATCTGAAATACACCCTAATAACCCAACAATCAAAAGCTGGGTGTTTGCCATCGCCTTCCTTTTCTTTTGGTACCAGGGATTGAACCCAGGAGCACTTAACAACAGCCACATCCGCATCCCCCTTTTTAATATTTTATATAGCAATGGTCTTGCTGAGTTGCTTAGAGCCTTCCTAAGTTGCTGAGGCTGGTTTTGAACTCATGAACCTCCTGCCTCAGCCTCCCTAGCTGCTGGGATTACAGATGTAAGCCACTGCACCTGGCTGCCAATGCCTTCTTATCTGCCTATCACTGGAGTCATGGGAGAGAGCAAAGAGGCCTTGTTGAATTCAATTTGAGAAAGCTATTTTACAGTTTGTCATTATAATAAGAACCCAGTAAATCACTAGGTGTGAGAATTGTCTTTTCATTTACAATCTTACCTATTTAGTAGGGTCCCTTTGAGGTCTCTCTTCTCCACGAACCCTCCATGATCCAGCCAGCCTGCAGGGATGCTCCCTCAGGAGGAGCCACGGTACTGACTTAATTGATACTTAAACACATACTATCTTGCAGCACCTTTTTTTTATTATTATTTTTTAGTTGTAGATGGACACAATACCTTTATTTTTATGTGGTGCTGAGGATAGAACCCAGGGCTAGGTGAGCATACTACCACTGAGCCACAACCCCAGCCTACCTTTTGTTTCTTTATCCTAACTTGTTACTTGTGTCGCTATCTTGAGTGCAGGCCCTATGGGCCTTTTCTCCCCTGGCATCTAGCACCAGGCAGGCACCAGGCTAGTGTTAGATAGGCCAGTGGAAGAATGGAACTGCAAGTCCAGAGATCTTCACTCTCTTGACCCTGGAGTGGTATTTACCTTAAGTAGCATCTGAGCCAGTGTGAATTGGTGTCTATATTGCTATTATTACATCACACAGACTCTTAAGTTCTACTTCAGTATTTGAAGCAAGATGTGCCCCTATTTCTTAAGATCTCTGTCAGTTTTGGAGTCATGGTATTCTTAACCACTTGACGATGCTCTCAGCGCCCCCCCCCCACCATTTCTTTTGCTAATATTGCAAAGAACTTATTCTAAGTCTCTTTATACTCCTTTCTTGAAGATTCTCCCTTCTCACATTTCTGCACCTAGAGACAAACATACTTCAAATATTTCCTGGGAAATCTGCTCTACTTCCACCTCCACCTCCCCATCTGGACAGCCTCCGAAGGTCGGGGCAGAGGGAAGGACTGACCACAGTGCCTATGGTTGGTTAGTCCAAAACGGGACCATCGCAAGCGTGGGGTGTTCCGCCTGGGGCAGCCAAGAATCAAAACAGCCTAATTCCCGGGGGAGTGCTGACGGTACAAACACAGGAAGCCAGGGGCCCACACCAGCTTCTGGAGGCAAACAGAAGGAATGGAAGGTCAGCAACTCTGCAGAAGCTGGAACAAAGTGGAAGAAGGCTGAAATGGAGGATCCTGGGCATTTCCAAGATAAGCTTTGCAGGGCCCTCACTTCCCACACTTCCACAGACCTCGTGGCCCATGGAAGTGTCACCTGGGCACACACAGGAAAGAGAATGAGAGGACATGTCCTTGTACATCTTTTTCTCTCCCCAGTCCAGCAACTTTTACAGTTCACTTTGTCTGGTTATTCCATTTATTAAACAGGTAATTCCCTGGCCACCCTCTGAGACTAGGCTGTCCCAGTGACAACTGGCCATTTGCCCAGCTGCCTGCACATTTGCAAGTGAAGGACACCATCAGTTGGATGCTTCAAGGTTCCAGAAGGATGGTGGCCTCCCTAGGTGGCCTGCCCGCTGGAGGGCCGCTAATACTCCTGCAGTGAGGGGAGGTTAAAAAAAAAATAAAATAAAGAAGAAAAGCAATAAAATGTGGACAGCAAAATGCTAGTGTAAGAGGCTGCTGAGAAAGACAAACAGATCTATATCTAGCCCTAGAACAGCAGCAGTGTGCCGAGGGTGGTCAGAAGCCCAGTGAAGCAAGTAAAAGATAACAGACAGCAAGCAGCAGGCAGCAACTGACAGATTTCTCAGAGAAGGCAGGAGGTAGCCTGAGCAATTATCCAGGGATAAAGCTGAGACCCACAGAGAAATGAAAAGAGATGGAATGGTGCCAACAAAGACTGAGGGGGAGACGGGGCATCAGAGGGAACAAGGAACAAGACTTTGTATTTGCCATTAGACACCTGATAAGGCAAGCTCCAGAGCAATAAGACAGATTGAGTCATCTAGGAGGAAGAGAGGAGGGGGAAGGGAATGGCTGTTTCAGGACAATTGCTTTTAAAACTTTTTTTTTTTTTTTTAACTTAGATGAGCTCAAAATGAGATCACTGGGGACTGTTGCTTCAGCTTACAGCTGCCATAGTAAAATAGGAAGGTCAAGAATTTCTGGAAGTGCAAAGTCACCCCACTGAGTCATTAAGGGGACTCCCAGAGGTCTTAAGTATCTATCACTAGTGACCCCAGATTGGGCTCCTGGCTACAGTGACTGAGCAATGAGGCAGGCACAAGGAGAGAATTCTGGTTCCTGAATGCAGCACAGAATGCCTTGATCTATAAGAGGAGTTTTGAGTGGCGAGGAAGATGGTGGGTCTGGGGCTGGAGAGGGCTCTTGGCAAGTGTGGGCTCACAGGAGCATTGGGATTGACTCGCTGAGCAGATAGTGGAGTCTGTGGGTGCCACAGCAACCCGCCTTATTTTTAGCAGGGAACCTCTGCAAGGCCCGGGTTTGTTTAGGTATGCAGTTCTCAGCACTTCTTCGACATTTAGCCTCCCTCTCCTCCCTGACCTTCTGCCACATCCTCTGGCACATTTCCAAACCTGGATCATTTTCATGATCCACTTTTTCCACCTTGCCCTGAAGACCCCAAGCCCACCACATGACCCAACCCACCACCTGTCTATTCTTCTGAGTCCTGGCAGACATCAGTATAGCCTTCAATGATTTTTTTGTCCATTTCTGGCACACTTGTCACAAACTTTCTTTTTTTATTTACATATTTTTTTTAATTTTTACAGACTTCATTTTGATTCATTGTGCACAAATGGAGTACAAATTTTCATTTCTATGGTTGTGCATGATGTGCAATCATACCATTCATATAATCATACATGTACATAGGGATGATATCTGTCTCATTCCACCATCTTTCATACCCTCTCCCCCTCCCCCTCTCATTTCCCTCTTCATAATCTAAATTTCCACCATTCTTTCTGAAGTGAAAGTTCCCTGCCCTCAAGTGAGCTCGATTTTAATAAAAGGAAGTTCCTTCCACTTCTACCCCCTCTCCTCCAACACACACACAGACACCCAGCCCCTGGGACATTCACTTGTATTTGACCTTGAACCATCAATTCTCCCATCATCTCCCAATTACCTTCCTTTCAAAAACTGCTAGGAATCTTCTCCTTCCTCAAACTCCAATATGGTTCACCCCTCCACTGCACTCACACCGAGCCCTGCTCTCTACTTAAGGAACTGGATCATCTGATATCTTTCTCCTTTTCACAGTCCTAGGCTTTTGCCTCCCTCTTCCTCATGCTGGTCCTGCTGAGCCTTGCACGTGTGTGGCATATTTCCTCCTGGTGCCCCCATTCCTGACCAACCCCTTTACTCTCTTTCCTTTGCACCGAAAAGGTTTTGGGCTCTAACTGTGGTTCAGATCATCTGAAGAGCCTTAAAGAGTTCTAGACAGAGCCAAAAGAATTGAAAGCAGGATCTCAAAGAGACCTTTGTACTCTGCATTCAGAGTGGCATTATCCCAGTAACCAAAAGGTAGAAGCAACCCATGGTTCCATCAACAGACGAATGGATGAACTAAATAGGATATGTCCAAATGACGGAATGTTATTCTGTCTTCAAAAGAAAGGAAATTGTGATACATTCTATGACACAGATGAAATAATATGAGACTGGGTAGACCTGTGGCTTTTTCTCTGCCACATGGAGTATGTCACAGTGTTTGGCCTATCTGGGGTCCTCAGGAACAGATCTTTTCTCCTCCCTTCCCATTAGGTTCTGGCAAATGAAGTGTGAAGAGAAGTGCTCAAGGTCACTCCTAAGTAAGACCCTGGAAACTTCCCCCTTATCCCCCTTTCTCCTCCCTCCCTTGGCATCCACAGAAGCTCCAGCTCTAGATGGACAAGCCACAGGTAGAGAAGGGTCTCCTGATGGGGACTGGTTTGGTTGTAAGTAAAAATAAACTTTTATTGGGCTGAAGCATCAGAGGACTGGGGGTTCTCCTGTTGCAGAGGCTGGCTTTCTCTATCTCCGTCCACTCACCCACTCAACACTTTTTAAAATACTGATCGTGTGCCTGGCACACATCTGTGAGCATCCTCATCACCCTTATTTTCTCTTTAGAATCCCACTGGTGATCTTCCTCCTGGAGTGTGTCCCTGGGGCTTGGTCATAGAGCTTCCTGCTTCTCTCCACTCTCATGGTGTTCTTCATCCACCTCCTGTCCTCATTTACAAAAACAAAGGCATTTCACAGAGTTTGTCCTTGGTTTCTCTTCCTCTCTAACTGTATTGTGTCCACGGAAGGAGAAGAAGCAGGAGTAGGTGGGGAGAGCCTGTCACAGCAATGCAGTTTAGACACCGTGGAAGGAGAGGGGCAGGAAGAAAGCTTGGACAGGAGGAGCCCCAGGCTGCCATGAACCTCTGAGAAAGTGTGGGCCAGGCTGCTGGGTTTCCAGGCAGAGTACTTGCTAGAGGACTCAGTGTTGGACAGGAATGAGCTGGCTGTAGTAACCTTGCCATGCTGACATCGGCTGGGAGCAGCCCAGGGAGAACGTCACTGCAGCGTGCACACAGTAGTGGACTTTGGAGGGGCAACAGCTGCAGGGTGTCAGTCGCCATGCTCCTCCCACCCAGTTCTCCAAAGAGACCTGAAGTGCACTTCCATGGCTGCCACTTCTGTCTACTTACTCTCTCAATTGCACTATTTCTTCTCTTGGGATGCTCATTAGTTCCAGTGTGTCCATTGACACTTGATATCCTGGGAGCGGTAAGTGTGAGACCCAAACCATCTGCAAGAGCGCACTTTGTATGCATAGTTCAGCTCAAGCTTCTCTTTCTCTGTGAAGCTCTTTTCTCCCTCATCTCCCATTGTGTATCTCTGGCCACCTCTGCCCTTGCCACAGTCTGGTTTTGTTTTGTTTTGTTTTTTAAATGTAAAGCCTACTTTCCCTGATGGTTTGTAAGCATTGTAAACATGTTTACCTTCACATTCCTGCAGCCTGATACAATTGAGATATACAGTAGGTGCTCAGTTGTTCACTGAGTGAATTATAAACTTATTGGGCTCACCATGTAAAGTGTGGAAAACTGAACAGGCTGGGAGCAAATGAGATGCTTGCAAGTCCTCACTCCAACACTTACTAGCTCATGAACTTGGGCAAGATACTGAGCATCAGTGAACCTCATTGGTTTGTCTATAAAGAGGAAGTGGCCTTCATGAAGTACCCACTCTGAAGTAGGCATGTCATACATGGTGGCTCACTTAATAGAAGTTACCTGCCCTCCCCAATAATGAGATTATTATGAAGATCAGCAAAAACCCTGGATGTGAAAGCAATGGGCAAGTTCCAAGGCTCTGCAAGAAATGATTTTTTTACCACCTCTGTGCACACCGATTGCAAACCTTCATTTCCGCTGACCTATGTCCCAAGTCCCAAGCTGAAACACCAGATCAAAGACTCCCCTTGGGCTGGGGATCTAGCTCAGTTGGTAGAGTACTTGCCTTGCAAGCACAAGGCCCTGGGTTCAATACCCAGCACCACAAAAAAAAAAAAAAAAAAAGACTCCCCTTGCTCATAACAAACTCCTCAGCAAACACCGTCTTCTAGTTCCTAGTTCCCCCGTGTGCAGACCTAGCCCATTTTCTTGGGCATTGTCCTACACTGCTTCCTATAAGGCAGGCCCTCTGCAGGGTCAAAAAGGCATAAGCCATGGGCAAGCCTGCCCTGGCCCAGAACGAGCCTTTTCTGACAGTTGCCCTCTGCTTCAGGAAAGCTTCATCCCTCTCTACCTATCCAAATTTTGCCCCACTTAAAAGTCAAGTTCAAATCCCACCCACCCAATGTGATCTCTTTTAATTATGAGGAGTGCTACCAGTATTAATAATACTGCTACAATTACTAACATTTAGTTTAAAAAGTGCCTGGGTTTGTGTCTCGTGAGTCTACCATTTACTAGTAGTCTAACTTTGGGAAAATTAACCTCTATTTCAGTTTAATCATCTGCAAAATTGACACCTCACCGGGTTCTTATGAAGATCAGATGAAATAATGAGTTAACTACTTAATACCATGATGGCCTGTTCCCACACAACCAGAAAAGAGCCTGTGCTACAAGGGTCTCCATTTGACAGAGAACACGACTCTCTGCACACCCAACATAGCATGCAATTAACAAGGCCTTTTCACACGGCGAGTTAATTTTACTGAGTTCTGGCAATGCACAGGCACTGTTAGTTGCTTTACCTATATTATTTATTTCTCATGATGGTACAAGTCTCCATTTTCAAAACAAGGAGACAGGTCCAGGAATACAGCAACTAGCCTTAAGTCATGAATTTTATTTCATTCTACGGACTTCAAATTCAATTCCAAATTCCAAATATGTTGACAATTCACTCCACATCTCCCTACTGTGTGTCATATCAGTCTGATTGCAGGTGACCTGAGGGCAGTGCCTGTCTGCATTTGCTTACCAAAGCCTGTCTCCCAAGCAGACAATAAATATTCAATAAATACATTGCGATTGAAAAACAGTTCATTCCTCATTTATTGAATGCCTCTGATACAGATAGAAAGGTAAAACACACATTAAATCATAAGTAAAAAATGCTATTATGGTAAATCACATACTACAGTGTATATGCCCACATACACATATAATCTATATTGTAGTACAGAATAGCGCAGAGGAGAAGCACAACAAAAGGAGCCCTCGATGGATGGGTTCCACACACAGCACTGTGTACAAGTACTCAGAACAAAAACTATCCAAGAAAACATTCTGTGTAGCAATGACCTAGCTAAAACATTAGATTAGCAAGCAAAACTTGCAGAATTAGCCCTCCTTCACCCTTCACGGGTTGCAAAATGCTGTAAACAGATCTCTAGCAATGTTTTTGAGGGCAGATCCAGGACAAGGAGTCTGCCAGGAAGACAGCTGCCTCCTCTGCTGACTCTTACTCATTATCTACTGACAGTGCTTCTCCCCAGACCACAGCCATCAGAGTCCATGGCCCAGAGTATAGCTGCAGTGGGCACCCTAGATAGAAGGAAGGGGTATTGAAAACCAGGCACTAAACACGCACTCCCCTGTGGCGTCTTCACTACACTCTGATGTTCATTTCAAACACTCCTTTCTGGGTGCTGTGGTGCATGACTGTAATCCCAGGGATTCTGAGGCAGAGACAGGAGGAGCACAAGTTCAAGGTCAGTCTCTGTAATTTAGCAAGACCCTCAGCAATTTAGTGAGATCCTATCTCAAAATTCTAAAAAAGGTTAGTGGTAGAAGGTCCCTGGGTTAAGAGCTCCTCAAACCAACCTCCCCCAGTTCCACTTCTGATATCCTTAACCATCCTGCATTGAGAAAACAGAATTTTTCAAAGGGAAATCACTTCATTTTCCCACCACTAAATTCCCAAGCCTCACTGAATCTGTCTTTATTCTCTCTTGTTGCTAGGGAGGAAGGGTCCTGCCCACAATCAGAGGCAGAGAGATACTTCTACACTGCAAGCAAATATAAAACCAGACAAAATTACTAACAACCACTTTGGAGCCCTGGAAATTATCAAAGTCAGTAAAGCTTTCATGAGGAACTTCACTCATGAAAACTCTACCATACCAAATAAGAAGAGCAAGTTTGTGGTCTTTGTTTGTGGCTCCTGGACGGAGGACAAGGAGTATTCCTATAAACATGTCACAGAAGCAAAAGCCCACAGGTTCATCTGCTGGGGATGGTCATCTTCTTTTGAGAAGGGCAGTTCAACTGCTAACATGAGGGAATTTCAGAAGTAAGATCCATGGAAGGGCTGATATAATAGAATTTCCACATAGTACTGGATGCTTGCTAACCTGTGCGTGCATTCCAGTGAAAACAGAACGTCTGCAGAGACTTGTGAAATTCTGTACCTTTAAACACACTCCTTACACCATGCACACCTCAGCAGAGAGAAAGCCTTACTGACTGGAGGTGTCTGAGTATAGCCTCTGGCCATTCCCAGTGCAAGGGAGACCCCAGGAAGCCAAGTACTTTTCTGCTAAGATGGGAAAAAAAAAAAAAAAAAAAAAGGCTGAGCACAGACATCAGTGGCTACACCCCCTAGGCGAGGCAGATTTTGCAGTTTTGAGTTTTGAGGACAGACAACTTAGTTACTGACTGAGACAAAAAAAAAATCATAAGAATAAAACAGAATCCAAAAATAACTAAACATTATTTATGATGTTTTCTTTTTTAAACAAAAAAAATTAGAAAAGAATGACCCATAACTCCGAATATGAAAACAAGTCGATAAAAACTGATTTTAAATGACCCCAGATGTTGGATTTAAGAAAATAAGATTTCAAAGCAGCTTTAAAATACAAATTTGTCTAAGGAATTTTAAAATGTGTATGTTCAAAAATCAAGGTTGAACACATTTGGTGACTTTGCCAGAGAAACTCAGCTTATAAAAAAGGTACAAATGGAAATTTTAGAGCTGAAGATTACTATATTGAAATGAAAAATTTATTAGATGAGCCCCAAAACACAAGTCTCATCCAATTAATTTTTCACTTTGGATCTGTCATGATTTCCTCCCTAGAAGTTTCATTTGGGTCTTTTACACATTTTCAAATTCTCTATCAGAAGAAAATTAAGTGAACTTAAACATAGATCCACACAGATTACAAACCTCAAGAAGACAGGGAAGAAAAGTGTGAAGAAAAATGGACAGAACTCCGAGACCCATGCAGGATTACATGAAAAAGCATGTCCCACATGTAACTGGCACCCCAGCTGAGGGTCTTTGCACAAACCACTTCCCTTACCTGAAACACTTCTCCTATTTGCCATTTACTAGTCAGTCCTTGGCATTCTTTAGTTGTCAGCCTGATGCCACCCACTTAGAGAGCCTTCTCTTACTGCTGACTTGAGAACAGCTTGCCACCTGCTAGAGTTTGATTCTGGTTTGTCCCCTCAAACTCATGCAAGAGTTTAATTCCCAAAGTCTTATTTTAATAGTATTAAGACAGTGGGAACTTAATCCAGCTCTGGTGTTGACAGTTGGGTCTTTGGGATGTGATTAGATATATGAGGTGGTTAGGGTGGAGCCCCTATGATTGAATGCTGGGAGAGGGAGAGAAAGCACAGAGACACAGAGACACACATGTACTCCTGCCAGGATGTGACACAGCCTACACGGGCTCTTATGAGAACCTGCACAATGCTCTTTGGATCATGTACCTCCAGAACTATAAGCTAAAATAAACCTCTTTTCTCTATAAAGTAGCCTAACTCGGGTATTTCTTTATACTAATGAAAAACTGATTAACACACCACCCTTTGTGTTTTCATCATAGCACCCAGTTCATTTGTTGAACTCTCATAAGGCTTATGAGAATAGGAACAGTGTCTATCTTGTTGAATATTATTTATTTAATGCCTAGTTCAATGCCTGGGATGTAGTAAGCATCTACAAGATATTCTCTGAATGAATAAATAAGCAAACTAATAAAATACATTATTATCACCATTTTACATAAAAGCATGAAGAGCTTCAGAACAGGTTGTGTAACACAGAAGTATGACACAGATAATGGCTGAAGAAGCCATGAATAATAGGTTTCCAGGTTTTGGATAACACAATTAAAGTAACATTACTTTCCAACAGTTGTGAAAGTGCTCTATTTCTGGGAGCTCTTCAACCTCTAGTGTTCCAAGACTTTGGGAAACTTCTTGAGCAGAAACTAATTAAAATGTATCTATGGGCCACTGGGTACCTGTTATTCTAACGTGTTAAACACCAGCACTTTATAGATTATTGCCATACCACAGAAGAGCTTCCAGGTAGAGTGGGGAAAGGGAACACTTGGATATATTCCACCATAAAAATCTGGACTATTCCACTGACTTATGATCAAGCTTACTTATGCTTTAAAGGAAAACAAGAATGAGTTGCTATGAATACCTTGAACATGAGAACTGTGTCCTTCCATCCTGGTGTCCTGCATGTCTAGCAGAATAACTAAGAATGAATACCCAACACCTAGTCAGTGAGTGAAAAATGGCAGAAGCTGGGACAATAGAGGGGACATCATTTCACCATATAGGTAAAAAAAAACAAAATGCCACTGAGATTATAATATACACATGTCTGAATGATGTGAAATGATGGAGGGAGGATAATAACACTTACTCATAAATTTATTGTGAAGGTCGTACGATCCTGAATACTGAAACCACCCCTGGTACAAACTCAGTGTTCAGGAAGTGAGAGACACAATTGTCATCATCGCTCTCATCAAGATTATCACCTTCATTTTGGTAATTTGAGAAATGCACTCTCAAGGTCATGTCATGGAACTGGAGAGCTAATGTTTGTGATGGTACAAAAAATATTTTTTTCTATGTATTTTCCACGGCCTCTCTTTTCTAGTCAAACAATAAGATAATTGTAAAGTAATGAGGAACTGGACTGATCTGCTATGATAGTAGTTAATGCCAGTTGCATTAGTTACAAAAACAACAATATTAATCCCATTCCAAGGTAAGAATAATGAGCCCTCAAGATTATGGAGCACGGACAGTCTTCAACAATTCAAACAAAAAAGACTCAGAGAAAGCTTTAGGAGAGGGAGGAGCACTGTCTTGTACGATGATCCGGGAGGAAGCTGGGTAGACCTGTGGTTGAGTCCTAGCTCCTTCCCCTACGTAGGACTCTTGAGGCTACATATATTTGTGAGCAGCAGTTTCTTCATTAATAAAGTGGAATCATACTAGCCTATCAAGATTCCTGTGCGTACCAAATAATATAATCTCTGCTAAATTGTCTAGGCAAGAGCATAGCACAAAATACTGAAAAACAAAGAAAAAAAAAGTGGTCTTATTTTTCCTTCCCAAATTTCTTGAATATTCTAGAGTCTTGGGGGAAAGAAGCTAAAAAACAATTCTCTTTGAGATTAAGGGGCAGCTAGATGGGTATGGGAGAGTCTTATTTGGGGCCCAGGAGGTATTCTATTTTTATAAGAGCATGAATTAAGTAAACAATAAATAATGGAACAGCGAAGGAGGAAGAATTCCTAAGTGTCCTCTCTGATTTTTCTTTGACTTCCACTTCTCGTCTTTCTAATGTACCTTCTTCTTAGAGTTGCCTTATAGCAAAGATGCCCTTGAAACAAAAATGTCCAGGTAACAAGAACTCACAAATTAAGAATCGAGTATTGGAAGCTATAATAGAGGTACCACATTGACATAAATCTTTAGAGGTTATGCATGTTTATAAGATTAATAGGTTCTCTGAAGCTTCATTTCTTCTTTTAATCCACAATTAATTAGGGACCAAGTATCCATTAAGAACTGTACTAGTAAATAGGCAGGTAGACCAATGGTACAGAATAAAGGACACAGAGACAAACCCATATAAATACAGTTACCTCATACTAGACAAAGGTGCCAAAAACATACAATGGAGAAAAGATAGCCTCTTCAACAAATGGTGCTGGCAAAACTGGAAATCCATATGCAGCAAAATGAAACTAAACCCCTATCTCTCACCCTGCACAAAACTCAACTCAAAATGGATCAAGGACCTAGGAATTAGACCAGAGACCCTGCACCTAACAAAAGAAAAAGTAGGTCCAAAGCTTCATCATATTGGATTAGGACTAGACTTCCATGACTCCCAAAACACAAGAAATAAAAGCAGGAATCAAAATTGGGATAGATTCAAACTAAAAAGCTTTTTCTCAGCAAAGGAAACAATCAAAAATGTGGAGAGAGAGCCTACAGAGTGGGAGAAAAATCTTTGACACACACACTTCAGATAGAGCACTAATTTCCAAAATCTTTAAAGACCTCAAAAAATTTTACACCAAGAATACAAATAACCCAATCAATAAATGGTTTAAGAAAATGAGCAGACACTTCACAGAAGAGGATCTACAAGCAATCAACAGATATATGAAAAAATGTTCAACATCTCTAGTAATAAGAGAAATGCAAATCAAAACTACCCTAAGATTTCATCTCACCCCAATTAGAACGGGTGTTATCAAGAATACAAGCAACGATAAGTGTTGGCGAGGATGTGGGGAAAAAGGTACACTCATACATTGCTGGTGGGGTTGCAAATTGGTGCAGCCACTCTGGAAAGCAGTACAGAGATTCCTTAGAAAACTTAGAATGAAACCACCATTTGACCCAGCTATCCCACTCCCTGGCCTATACCCAAAGGACTTAAAATCAGATTACTACAGTGATGTAGCCACATCAATGTTTATAGCAGCCCAATTCACAATAGCTAGATTGTGGAACCAACCTAGATACCCTTCAATGGATGAATGGATAAAGAAACTGTGGTATATATATATACCATGGAATATTATGCAGCCACAAAGAATAATAAAATTATGACACTTGCAGGTGAATGGGTGGAGTTGGAGAATATCATGTTAAATGAAATAAGCCAATCCCAAAAAATCAAAAGTGGAATGATTTCCCTGATAAGTGGTTGACGATACATAATGGGGGCAGAGGGGAGGTAAGGGAAGAATGGAAGAAGGATGGATTGTGTATACAGAAATGAGGGGTGGGGAGGGGGGCAGGGTAAGGAAAGAGAATGAGACAAATATCATTACCCTATGTAAATGTAAGAATACACAAATGGTATGACTCTACTTCATGTATAACCAGAGAAATGATAGTTGTACTCAATTTGTGTACAATGAATAAAAAAAAACAAAAAAAGAACTGTGCTAGTGGGCTGAGGTTGTAGCTCAGTGGTAGAGTGCTTGCCCAGCATGTGTGAGGCACTGGGTTTGATTCTTAGCGCCACATATAAATAAATAAATAAATAAATAAATAAATAAATAAATAAATAAAAAGTAAGGGTCCATCGACTACTAAAAAAATTTTTTTAAAAAAAGAACTGTTCTGGGTTTTAGTAATGCAGCCATAGCAACGTCAGTTCAAGTTGTTTGTCCTCTAAATCCTTTCCTATTACTCCAGCCCCGACTAATGTGACTGTGCACGAATATTTACACAAAGACAAAACCCTTTCATACCAATCTATGAGCATTGTCAGCCTGTATAATGATAGGAAGTCAGAGGGGAGGAGGGGTGCCAGAGACCACAAGGACGAAACAGATAAACTCATAAGGAAGAGGGAAATGCAGTACAAATTTTAATTTTAGTGCCAAAATCTTCATTGATTCTCTTAATTGTTTCCAGGCAGAATCTGCTTTCAGTCTTTTCACTTACAGCAATTAAAATGTCAATGTCAATTACTTCCGTTTTCTTTTGGGTACGTAAGAGAAACTCAAGTGTTGCTTGGACTGAGTGTTTAAGATAGACGAACTTTCTTACATGTTGTGTGCAAATCTCATGCACAGACCTCACCAGATTTTCTTACATTCAAATTCCTTTTGCCCCATCTTCAGAGTTATTATAAATTGATTTTTCCTCACCACATTGTTTGCGTTGTTCCATGCTATCTTAAACTCAAACTTTGAAATCAAGAAAAATAAAGAACAATATATGTCTTTGGCTATTACACTAAATGTATTGAGGAAAAGCCTTGCTTCGTATATTTTTAGAAATAGGTTCTCACAAATAATTCAACCACTGACAGTTAAGATAATGACTGCAATAACAGATACCAATTTTATAGGATTTTAATTGATTTTCTTAAAAAGAAAAATAATTCTGGGGATTTATTTTTAATAATAGCTCCAATTTCTGAGTCCTTTCCACCTAGTTACAGAAAAAGACCTATTAGGAATATTTATCAAAATAGATCTCAATATATTTATACCTACAGACATTGCAATCTTTTCCTTCCAATCATTTTCTTACTGTTTGATTTATAAGCAGCAAGATGGTCAAAGGTTCAGAGAGCCCCTGGAAGTCTTTCTTCTGGGATACATCCAAGTCATAGTGTGAAACCATATAGCGGCATCAATTATTAACGCCACTTTAGTCCTCTGTTTGAAACTGCAGTGTGGAGGAGGCTGTTCCACTGTGTAAGCCACACCATGGGAGCATGTTAAGTCCCTTGGACGCTGCTCTAATTCTTTCAGCACTTAGCACGGTGCCTCTGAGCATGATTAGCTCTGTTATACATGTTTTATTTGCTGGGTTCAGATCATCTGGGTGCGATTTGATACTCTAAATCATAAATAGGTGAAGCGGGGTTCCTAGTTCAATCATACATTTATGGAGCACCTACTATGTAATATGATCATGTCACTCCCATGCTTAAAATCTTTCATTTATTCCCTATAGTTTTCAGAAGAAAATCCAAGCTTCCTGCTACAGATATGAGGTTCTACCTAATCCATCAATTATGGCAGATATGTGATGTGCAGCTTCCCAGTCTCCCCTTCTGCTCCACAATAAATGGAAACTAATGGACTCCATCATTCCACCTACTGAGACTAGACATGGCTTCAGAGTCCTCAACACAAAGCTTCAGGCAGCCACCACCAACAGACCAGAGTGAAATCCATTTGCCATTCCTGCCTGCTTCTCTCTAGCCTCCAGAATGTCACCAAACATCACTTGCTCCAGTTACATAGGACGATATGTAGTTCCCTATGCAAGACAATTTTTATATGTATGCACCTTTGCATATGTACCCTCTTCATAGAATAATCTCCCTCCTCTTCCATGTTTAGCTGACTCTTACTCATCCTGCATAATTTGCATCAAGGCTCATCTCCACAGGCTGATTTGAATGCCTTTCTTCTGTGCTTGGGGAAGAAGCTTGCATCTTAGCATTTTATCATGCTTGGCCATGATTGTTAATTGCTCATTCCACTCCCTGACTCCTTGAGAAAAGAGGTAGCATCTTCCCTTACTTTGTATCTCAGGCAGCAAGCACAGAGTCTGGTATATAGTAGGTAGTTAATAAATTTCTAGGAATAAATGTTCTAGCCACTGTCGCAGGTTCTGGGAACACAAAAGAGAACAATGTCCAAGAACAAGTAACACTTATTCAACACTTCCTGTATACCAGGCACTATTGTTCTATGCACTTTACATGGATTATCTTATTCAAACCCTACAGAACCAACCCTTCAAGGTAGAATCTGTGATTATTCTTTTTGGTTAAGTAAGGAGATTAAGAAACAGAGAGGACAAGTTACTTATCCAGGGTCACATCAGCCAGATAGTCTTGTTCCAAAGTTCGTAAACATTACACTCCACCTCCTGGACTTTTCATGAATCCTGTTCCCAAGGAGTGTAAAATCTGATAGAAGGAGAAAGGCAGGTAAGAGATTATCACTACAGAGCATGGAAGATCTACAGCAGACAAATGTGCACCATAAGGGGAGGAGGTGAATGGGGTGGGAGGTGGAGGCATGTGTTCAGGGAAACTGTAGCTGAAGAAGTGGCATTCAAATTAGGTTTGAAGGAATGGGGCATTTGAAGTGAAGGAAAGGGAAAGATGTGCCAAGCAGAGAGAAAAGTGCAAGTAACACACAGATAAGTAAGGCGACATCAAGTTTGGGCACCAGAACTGGCCATCTAATTTGCAAGGTCCAGTGCAAAATAGAGATGTTGGATCCTTTATGCACAAATTATTAAAAATTTCACAATAGTTTCAGCAGAGCAGTGAATCAACAGGGAGCCCTTCTAAGCTCAGGGCCTTGTGCAACAGCACAGGTGTCACGCCCATAAAGCCAGAGCTGATAGGCACAATAAATGCTTCACCATTGCTGGAACAAGAAGTACCTGGGGAAGAAGGATTTTATGAGGCAGGAAATGACACTGGTGAGGTCGGCAGAGTCCAAACCATGCTAAATAGTCTGGACTTTGTCCCATAGCTAACAAGAAGCCAGAGAAGGGTTCTCAGCAGCCATGTAACCTGATGGGATTAGTTTGCAAGGAGAAACTTCTGGCAGCTACTGGTAGTAGACTGGACGGTAAGAGAGGAAAACAGGGGAACAGCAGGGCAGCAGAGGCCACTGTGTGGTCCAGAGAGGCTTAAGATTTTAACTTGGCCTTTTCATCAGAGAAGAAAGCTAGTAGATTTGAGAAACCAGTAGGAGGTGTGACTTGCAGGAGTTAACACTCAAGGTGCCTGAGGAGTCCATGAAGAAAGAGGCATGGACTACAGGTTCAAGTGGGCTGTGAAGTTCAAGGGAAATCATCACCATTTTGCTTAGGCCTGTCAGATAAGTTTAAAGCAGTGCTTGATATAATTAATTATTTAGCATCAGTTACATTTTTATCAGGGACATGCCCATCCTGGAGAAGGTTAAAACACAAAATGCAAGAAATGAAGCTGTTGCATAGATTCCCATTTCTATAACTCCCACAAGCAAAGCAGCACTTGAAGAATCTATTTATTCTTGATCTCCTTCCACTTGAATTTTTCCCATGATATAGAAAGAAATGATCCTTACAACCTTCTGATGAGATTTCTCAATCACCAACTTGCTCCCAGGAAGATTCCAGAATTCTCTTTGGTTTACTAGTGCTTTGGAAGTTTAAGGTAAATATGGCAGTATCAGTTTCAGTTACGTGGAAACACTACATGCCTAGATCCAGGGAGGCTGACAATGGTTCATACAGCTAACCCTCAGATGGCATATTCTTTTGCTAAGTTTTTCAAAGTTCAATCTACTTGTGGAAACTCTTACTCATGCTAACTTTCCTAAAACTTCTTTGCTGATAAAATTTAAGAAACTAACCAGGTGTGGTGGCACATGCATGTAATCCCAGCTGCTATGGAGGCTGGGATGGGAGGATCTCAAGTTCAAACTTGAATGCTGTCTCAAAATAAAAAATAAAAAGGGCTGGGGAGGTAGCTCAGTGGTAGAACACTTGCCAAGCACGTGCAAAGTTCAGCATTCAATCACAGTAAAGGGGTGGAAAAGGGAACCAGAATATCAACATGCACAAATTTAAATAGTCAAACGTGGATCTGTACAGGACTCATAGTCATCTTTGTTAAATCATGTTAAAGGGCACAGGCTTTAACATCGGATGGATGAAGGTTCATACTGATATGATGTTACACAACTATTCAACCTGCTTCACCTTCAGTTAACCTGGGTGGCAAATGGAACTTAAATCTGCATAGTAAGATTATCAAAAACCTGAGTGAGCTCACAGATATGTAAAACAGTAATTCTGAATTGGACCATCAATAAAGTTGGGCTCCTGAGTAGCTTATGTATACTTTTGATAAGAGAATTAAATGATACTTAATACCTTTATAACTCCCCAATTTCAATAGGTTGGTGAGTGGGTTTCTTCCCTTTGGGCATAACCCTATCGAAAAATCATTAGTGGTTCCAGCTTCAGAACACCAATAAATCAGCCCTCCCAGGGTCAGCTCCCAAGACACCACACCAGCAGCAGGAAACTCAGAATCTCCATCCTGCAGACAATTGGGGAGCTCTTCTCTTTCTTTCCTCCCCAAATTGCTTTTAATTTCATATTCAGTGCTTTAGTAATTTCCTCAAAAGTCTCTCTGGACCTCCCCAGTTGATTGGTTCCCCTGAAAGTAAATTCTCATAGCAGCTTGCCCTGCTTCCTTGTAGAATTTACCACAATTAAGTAATTCTTAATTAGTTATTTTAAGTGCATCTCCAAGGTCAGCTCCACTGGAACTCTGTCTTGTCACTATAGGCGTAGTACCTGGTGCACTCCCTTGCATATGGTAGGTGCTTAACAACTACGTGTGACTCATTGAAGAGAAAGATGCTGGGCCCAAGTTAACTGATTTGGATCAACAAGTATATTATTCATAGATATAAACGCCATGGGTTATTTTACTCGATTCATAGGTGTACTCTTCAGACTAAGGACTTGACCTTCATGCATAGGATGATTGTGATTGATAATCAACATAATATATAATCAAATTGCTTTCATCATGGTGGAGACAGAATTGTACAGATCCAGCCACAACCCTCCCCTTAATTTTTGTGCTCAATGGTATTCACTTATGACTTGGTGAGATTAATGATTATCACTCAAAGATGCCATATCTTCTTGGAATGGACAAGTCAGAAAAGGAAGAGAGTAAGATAAATATCTTCCAGATCCAATGAAGCAGTACTGTTAAGTTTGCCTCTAGAATTGAGTGTGTCTGAGAATAACTTCCTGAGTCTAGGATTCCTAACAATGGAACCAACAAGTTGTGGGGGGTACTTAATCAAGAAACTACAATATAGAAGGCATTGAATCTAATGACACTAATATAATCCTCCAACAATAGTTGAAGAAAACTGAGGTTCATAGATGTTAAGCAAATTTTCCAAGGTCAAAGAGCTCAGATCTATAATAAAGACAACTGATCAGCAGAGGGTATAAAGAAAATACTGGAAAATGGCAAGGAAGAAAATATAGGGGAATTAGAGAATGATAGGATGGGTCTAGCACACAAAGGCCCAGGGACAGCCTTCCTTCTCCAAGAAATTACAATTCTAATAGCTGGCTCTGTGACTCAGCCTACCTTCTTAATATGCATTCCATCCCACTTAAAAGGCAAAGATGCCAGGTATGTGAGGGTTTGAGAAGTAGAAAAAAAGGAAATGCCACCTTAGAGCCACAGGGATCAGAAATTACCTTAGTTGGGATATCAGACACTGGGAAAAAGTATGAGGGCTAATGAAAAAAAGGGAGGTGCACCAACAAGGGGAAGAAAAGGTACCCAAGGGAACAGGCAGGGGCACCAAATAAAATTCCTTCCAATTTACCGTTTTGCCCTGCACGAGCCATCGCAATCACCACCTTTGCCCCTCCAAGCATGCAACAGATGTCTAATCCTCACCACAGTCAACCCTTGAGCTGGGCTTGCTGTGCATAAATAATCAGAGAGAGAGAAAAAAACATTAAAGTGGTTCCACCATTGACCAAGTTGCTCATGTCAGGACCTGGAGTCACTCTTGAGACTTCTACTCAATTATTCATCACTGCCAATCATTTGCCAAGGCTTAGTACCACCGCTGACAATGCTTTCAGGTTCACTAAGGTCCTTCTTCTTGGCTCCCTCACAGTGCTATGCTACCTGCCTCTTAACACTGTTGATGTCAGATACAAGCTCCATGAGGTCAGGGACCAAGTCTATTATTTCACCATTATGTCTCCAGGGTTTAGCACAATCCCATGGCACATAGTAAGAGTTCAATAAATATTTGTGGGAAGAATAAATAAATATTTGTTGACTAACTGAGTAGTGTCACTTATTCAGTCTGCAAATATTGAGTCAGGGCCCTGTGCTAGGTACTGTGTAAGGTACCTGGGATACAGTAAGCAAGACAAACAGTCCCTAACCTCTTAGAGTGCTTAATCTAGTATACGCACCACTCTTTTCTAATGCAATGTGGTGAGGGATCTAAGATCATATAGCATCTTGCACGATTATCACTCTCTGAGTTCTCTTGAGCTGCATGACTTGACTCTTCAACATTTGTTCCTGAGCTATCTCTGTTATTGTTTTGATCTCCTCGCCAGCAAGGCAAAATCCTTGAAGGCAGGAAATGGTTTCGACATTTGTGTGTTTGTCCTCAGTCTACACAGACGCTTCTTTTAAAAAAACTGTGTTGTGTTTATTAAAAAGTGACCCATGCTTATCTGTGCTGATAGAAATCAGAATAGAGATTGCTTTGGGATGTGAGGATTGAGTGGACAGGGGCCAGAGGGAGCTTTCTGGAGTGATGGAGATGTTATATGTCTTACTGGTGGCATATCATTATTGGGTTATATCCTGGTTGGGCTTTATATCTTGAATGGGTTACATGAGTGCATATATTTGTCAAAATGCAGACAGAGCCGGGCATGGTGGTATCACCTGTGATATCAGCTACTTGGGAAGCTAAAGCAGGAGAATCTCAAGTTAGAGATGGCCTGGGCAGCTTCATGAGACCCTGTCTCAAAATAAAAAATAAAAATGTTGCAGAGGTAAGGCAGTGGTAGAGTGCCCCTGGGTTCAATCCCTAACACCACAAAAAACAAACAAACTAACAAACAAAAATACCCACTTCAGGTCATGCGCTTAAGATCTGTGTGCTTTGCTGAAGATAAATTTTTACCTCAACTAAAAATATCTTTAAGGCAAAACATGCTTATTAAACAAAAGTGTAAGTAAAAAAAAAAAAAAATTCACGTGACCTGTGATCCCACCACTCAAAGAGGAACATTGCTTACATTTCAATATGTGTCCTTCCAAATTATCCTTTTACACACACACACACACACACACACACACACGAAGGAATAATACAGAATGTAGTGTCCTTTAATTTTTTATAAACAGTATACTAAGAGCATACATAAGAGGCTCTTTATCATTATCTTTTAAAGGCTCAATTCGATAAACTAGATAGAAATCAGGATCCTCCATTAGTTGCCAAAGCTCATGGAGCCTGCGATGTTCCAACACTGTTACTGTCAACAGCCCTTCTTGAAGGTGAAACGCCCTCCCTAAGGAGCTTCCTAGACTAAAAACCACCCTCAGGCTATGGTGCTAATATTGCTAAATCTCAACTACCAGACTGTCACTAACAGTAAATCTTCAGGCTGATAACAAATTTATGTTCAGCATCTGTCTTTGAGAACATTCTAGTGACTGAGTACACCAAGCATCACCTCAGAATTCATTCTTCTGTCCCCTCAGATTAGTAAACTGTTAGAAGATCCAATTTATAGCATGTTACTATTTTATTTATTGTTTAATTTGTACAGATTCTAATTCAATACAGGGTCCCACATAATTGTATGGCTAGACTGTTGTGATCCACATCCTCGTAAAACTTACCACAGCTTGAGATCATACAGGCAAATCTCACATTTATATCAGAAATGCAAACCACATCAAAATTAAGACATAATATTTGAAGTCAACAAAGCCACAGCCCACCTCTAACACTTCCTTTAAAATCCATTGTTAAATCCAGCTCCACAAGAAGACTACATGTAGGTGAATAGTCTAGTGGTGTCTTTGTTTCCTGAGGTTGGTGCATAGTCTGGGACAGGAGAATTATTTGAAACTACCCAGAAAATCAGAAAAGCAAGGATGAGAAGCAAAGATCTGTGAGAAAGAGAAATGTCTTTAGCTTTACACTTTTGGCAAGCGATAAAAGGCAGCCTTAGTGACAGCAGCCAGATGGAGATCAAATGACAACTGTGAGTTCATAATGGTCTCCAGCACTCTGGCAAGCACAGGGGCAGTAGGGGAAGTGGGAGGGGTCAGCTTTACTGGTACTACAAGCCAATCTGGTGCACATCAGCGTTATCTGACGTCAGCTAAAACCAGTTCTGAGGCGCTGCTGCCTCGGGACCAGCTGCTAGATGCTGAAAGCACCCTGGCCTGCCTCTGTGCATGCCCTGAGCTCCTGCCTATGACATTTACAGGACGCTACCAGTTAATTTATGCTCCCCGCAGCAGGCAGCAGGAAGGATCCAGATGTTGAGACTGCAGTTGCTGATTTGAAAGGAGTTCACAAATACAGGAAGCTCTCAGAGGATAAAAGAAAACATAAGGTTATTCTACAGTGAATTTGAGAAACTCATTGTTCTCTATTTAAAAAAGCACACATGAGAAGTGTTTGAATAACATCAAGCCCCTTTCTTAGCACACAGAAATACATCATTCACATTATCAAAACTGCCTAAAGATCTGAAGAGCACAAACAGGGAAATTTGGTTCATCTCTAGACTAGGAGCACGTACATTGGGTTTATCTGAGGCTGCATTAAAATTCAGAAGAATTTTTCACAATAGTAGGTGAGGACTGGGAAATTCAGTACTTTTGCCATCAGCAATGATGGCCCAAATGTTAAAGAAAATGATAATAAATGCCATATTTTGCTTAGATGAAGGTGTTTAAGAACAAATAATATTAGAAAGGAATTGGAAAATGGGTGTCATATTACTAACATTGATGGCATCCTACTACATGCTATGTACTCTAAGTGCTGTATGAATACTCATTATCTTATTTAATATTCATAATGAACTTAAGTTGGCTTTTGTCAGGAAAGAGACACAAAAGGTTAGGTGACTTGCCCAAACCTGACTTGAGTCACGTTCTGAACACTATGCTGATGTCATGTGAACTGGAGCTGTTCTGGAGGAAGAGTATAGGTGGTTGAGGATGTGAGATCCTGGCCCAGCCACTTAGCTAAGGTTCCTTTGAGCCAGGAGTTAGCTTAACTTCTCCAAAAGACTACAGCCCACTCAGCAATGAAATGAAAACGATAGCAGCCTCATGGATTATGGTGAGAGTCTAGGGATGTCATATAAATAAAAAATGTACTCATAGTGCCAAGCATATGATAAATATTTAACAAATTAGGTGTTGTTATTCATGGATAGCAAGCATAATCAGAGAGACAGTCTTTAAAGAAGCTGTCAGCCTCTGAATCTACTACAGTGGTGGTGATGGCACAACTTCTTAGTCTTTCAAAACATTCTGGAAGCCAATTCACTATTGCGCACATTCTATAAGTCTTCTCGAAGGGTGCACATGGGTTGAAGTTTTGACATCTCTGATTGTTGAAAAGTGTGTTAATATGTGTCTTAGGTTAAGAGGAAGTTCTTTTTTTATTGATTAAAACATAGAAAAGAATGAAGGGAAACATCCATGACATGGATGACAAGAAGTAACCTGAGAAAAACTAAATCACAGCATGTAAAAGCCTGGCATTAAGGGCTCCCCACAGCTAGAACCAAAGAAATGAGGATTGCCTTGGGACTTAGGGCAAGTTTAGCTTTGGGATCACAGATGGACTTGTTTTGATAGTTTACATAAAAGACATAAAGCCAAACTTTTAAAGTGGAGTAGAGGGTCCAGTTGCTAGGGATAATTAGAGACATGCCAAATTAACCAAACTTAATTCTAGATGGTCATTAAACAATGACCCCACCTGGTTTTCAGTCGTTTTACCATCTGTTGTAGCTGTTCCTTCTCAGATGGGAGAGTTCCCACTAGCTCCCAGGTGTGACCTGTTTATTAGGACTCAGTGCCAAATCATACTGCATAGCATTTGGTAACCAGACAATATATTGAGGTTAATACGGCAAGTTCTAACAGAACCTCAGTTGACCTGTGGAGATGGACTGAAATTTTTGAAAGCTTAAATAGAAGCAGAGGAAAATGATTGTGTTTTTAATTCCTTAGATACATTCTCTGGTGATTGAATTTTTAAGACTTTTGTGGTGGGGGTTAAGTATTACAGGTTTTCTAATGACTGCAGAAAATCATAGAATAATTACAGAATAACAAAATTATGAAGCTAAGAGTGTTAGAACTAGAAGTGACTTAGAGAATAACCTTTTCCATTTCCAGTCATGATCAGAGTGTGCCTCAAGGGCTATAGGTGAGTTGGGGGCAGGGGGTGAGTGGAAGACTTCTGCCCTGACCCCCACTCCCAGCTGGCTGCTTCAGGTACACCTTGGCTTCTGTCCATCTATGTGTAGGAGGTACGCCTTCTATGTCTTTTGGGAAAAGGGAATTTTCTTAGGGGGAAAAAAAAAAGCTTACAAGTATTTGACAAATGAGGAAACCAAGGAATAGAGAGGGTAAATAACCTGCCTCAGGTGATACATCATTCAAGCCACATTCTTGGAGGGACATCGAACTAGATTTATCATAGTTGGCTATGTATGCAAAGTAGCCATCTACATCATATTTTACAGCATAATTTCAAAACTTCCTTAAGTCAAACTAGATATAAGATAGAAACAATCAGCTAGGGAAGAACAGAGGTACTTTGGATTGGGCAGAGGGAGTGAGGGGAGGGGAGGGGGCATGGAGGTAGGAAAGATAGTAGAATGCATTGGACATTATTACTCCACGTACATATACTACTACATGGCTGTTATGATTCTACATCATGTACAATCACAAGAATGAGAAGTCATATTCCATTTATGTATGATGTGTCAAAATGCATTCTACTGTCATGTATGACTAATTAGAACAAACTAAAAAAAGATATAAACAACCAAATAAGTTTATAAGCAGACCTTTGGTATTTGATAGTGATGCTTTTCCAAAACTGGGAGGACAGCTTGCCAAGGCTGAAGCTCCAGCTGAGAAAGCAAAATCCCTGACACTTTTCTGCTTAGTGGCCAGTGATACTAATAAGATTTCCCCCTCCTATATCTTAAGGGGATGAGCTGGAACATATGGCAAAAATCCGTGCCGGTCAACGACAGAATGTTAAGAACAATCCATCACTTTGCCACAAACCGATGCTGCCCACGAAGCACAAACATGAAGTGTCCATAATGGACAGCCAGAAAACAGACAGATCGCTGCAGTCTTTGGTTACTCAAAAGGAGGCCACTTTGGACCTTTGTGATATAAGGTCATACAGTAGCCAGAAAGATCACTGTCAGAAAAACGTGGCTGTGGCCAACTTCTAAGACCAGTCATCCAGAAATGAGGGCTCCAAAAGACTCTGTCCCCAGCCCTCTTCAAAAGATCGCAGTCTTACAGGGCTTAATCTTAAATTACCCTGTTTTAATATTTAATATCTTCCAGACCTGGAGCCCAACATTTCATTGCCAAAGTAAAACAGGACCAAAGAGAAATAGACACATGCATATTATTCACAAGACAAAAAAAATCTTATAAGCAATTTCAAAGTATGTTTACTGATGGAAATTTCCAGTAAATAAAGATTAAATACTTACAAGCACTGAAGACAGAGCGCTAAAGTTCAAATAGCAGTAAAGAAGGCTCTAAGTTTCCTTTACTCCTTATTTCTTCTGTTTCAGTCTCCTAAGGACTTCTCAACCCGCTTGTCTTCATCTTCACTGTGCTTCTTGCATGCTGCTATAATAAAACACCCCATCTTTGTTCTTTAAAATCTCCCAATTAAAAAACCTTTCAAGGTTGTTTTTCTCATCATTATCATCTCTTTAGGCTACACTGAAAGAACAAGTCTTGAAGGTTGGCTATTAAGCACCTTTTCATCTATTGAGTTTTATGTGTATACAATATTGACTAGTAGAGATCACAAATCTTTAGTTTACCAATGGACCAGTTTATAGCTCCTGGAAAAATTATAAGACAAAGGTTTGGGTGGGGTGGAGGAAGTTTGAAGAATAAACTGCAGATAAGGGTCAAAATCCTCTGTAATTAAAAATATGAGCGGCAAAGCGTAATTCTACCAAGAGAGCTTCCTTTCTGATATGGGAAAAGAGTGATCAGAAGGTTTATGGCCCTATGTTATGGTTTCTTCACTACATCTTTAAATACTTACATTCATTCCTTCAGCAATATCTGATTTAACAAATATTTACTAAGGGTCTATTCTATGTAAGGCACTGTTCGTCACTTAGAGATTAATTAGTGAACAAAACAAAATCCTACCCCATTGAACTTACACTTGAGGGCTTGGATGGGCAGGAGAGGGGAGTCAGATAGCAAATATATATAAGTAAAAAATATATGTGAGAGGGTGACCAGTGGTATGATTTTAAAAAGAGAGAGAATGAGCTTTGGGGCTCAGTAGTGTCACAGAGTAGAGGTGTTACAACTTAGGAGTGGACAGGGTAAGCCTCATTCTGGAGAGGACTGGAAGGGAGTAGGCAGTATGGGCATCAGAAGAAAAGATATTCCAGGCATGCAGTCAGTACAAAGGCCCTGAGGCAAAAGGAGACCAATGCAGCTGGAGAGGAATGAGTGAAACCTGAGTTTGAGGCAAATCTCTATTTGCCTCCTCTGCTGCAAGTGTAGGATTGCGGGGTAGGGTGTTCTGTGTAACCTACATGCCTCTGCAGCTGGGAAAACCCATTTTCGTGTTAGCAGCTATTCACAGTAGGGGATGCTTGCTGGTGTCAGCTGCGAGGGTTGCAGCTGGCAAAGCCAGATTCTTCTCCACTCCACTACTATCCAGTAGTGTACTGCAGCTTGTAATAGCTGGCTACCCTCCAGTGTTGCAACAGACCCCAGAAGCTCACTGCCAATTTCTTTTTTGGTTCTTGTCTTGCAGTTTTGAAGAATGAGAGTCATGGACAATAACTGAAGGCAAAAGTGAAAGGAATAGGATTTATTTAAGTGAGAAGGAAAGAGGTAGAATTCAGGTCTTGGAAAAGTACCAACTCTATTGGTCAAATTTTATGCTAATGGAATCTTGGAAAAGTAACAATACTCTTGTTTTGGCCTGTGACCTTCTAATTGGTTGTGCCCTTTTAGCTTTGAATTGAAATTTTCCTGTAAACTCCATCTGAGTGCACCCCCACTTCCATTCCCCGTTCCCCAGCCCCTGCTCTGGACAAAGGCTTGGCTGGAATGTTTGGAATGTTTCTACAGATTTTCATGGAGTGGTCTTTACATTTGAAAAAAATCTTAATTGGGGTCCACTGCCTATCCAACTTATTCATGAGCATGGGGGAATAAAAGATGAGTTTGGGGTAGGGATCAGATTTTTTTTTATACAAATGCTTTACAAAAATGTAATTCAGAGCCCATACAATTCACCTTAAATGTACTCTTTGATGGGTTTTACTATACTCAGAGAGTTGTACAATTACCACCTCTATCAATATTAGAACAGTTTCATCACAAGAAACAGATTTTGCAGGGTGTTTTAAGCCACAGAAAGGACTTTGGATTTTACAGAGCGAGTAAAAGAGAAAAGAAAAACTGTCACTTTAGCAACTAGAGGTGAAGGGACAAAGGACAAAAGCAGAGAAACCAGTTGTTGCATTCATCCAGGTGGAACATGGTGGTGGTGAGAAAAGTTTCAATGATTTTGCATTTTGAAGTAAAGCCAGTAGGATTTGCTGATGGGCTGAATGTGGGTTGCAAGAGAAAGGAATCAAGAATAACACCCAGGTTTGATTGCTGGTGGAACTACAAAGTAGTGCAACCACTCTGGAAAGTAGATTTCTCAAAAAACTAGAAATGGAAACACCTTGTGATCCAACTATGCCACTCCTTGGTACCTAAAATCAGCATACTATAGGGATATAGCCACATCAATGTTTGTAGCAGCGTAATTCACAATAACCAAGCTATGGAACCAACCAAGTTGCCCTTCAACAGATGAATGAATAAAGAAAATGTTGTTTATACACCATGGAATATTACCTAGCCAAAAAGAAGAATGAAATTATGTCATTTGCTGGAAAATGGATGGAATTGGAGACTATTATGCTAAGTGAAAGAAGCCAGACTCAGAAAGACAAAGGTTGATTGTTTTCTCTGATATTCAAAAGCTAGTCCAAAATAAAGGGGGAATAGAGAAAGGAAAAAGGGGGTAGATTCCATCAAAACAGAAGAAAGATCAGTGGACTAGATAAAGGAGACTTTGGGGAAGGGACAAAGGATGGGATAAGGTAAGAACAGTGGCATGAATTTGACTAAACTTTCCTATGTACATACATGAATATAGCACAGTGAATCTCACCATCATGTATATCCACAAGACACTAACAAAACAAAACAAAAACACTAAAAGTAAATAGCAGAAAGATCAGTAGAATAGAAGGAAGGGAATAGGAGGGGAGGGAAAGGGAAAATACTTGGGACTAAATTAGAGCAAATTATATACCATGCTTTTACAATTATATAAAAATGAATCCTAATATTATACATAACTAAAAAGAACCAATTTAAAAAAAAAAAAAAGAATAACACCCAGGTTTGGAGGCCAAACAACAGGTAGAATGGAGTTACCATTGACCTATAATAGGATCAGATTTAGGACAATCAGGAGGTCATCTTTTGTCATTTTAAGTTGGAGATGCTTCTTGTACATTGGCACAAAGACTATGAGTAAGCTCTGAGGTTCAGAAGATATGACTGACCAGGTTGGAAATACATTTGGGAGTCATCAGCATATAAATATTTAAGGACATGAGACCAGATGAAGTCACTAAGAGAGTGAGTGAGGATATAGAGAAGAAGTCCAAGGACTGAGCTGTTAAGAGGCTAGGAAGAAGAAAACTTGGCAAGGGCAGAGCACAGAGGCACGTGCCTATAATCCCAGTAACTAAGCAGGCTGAGGCAGGAGGGTCACAAGTTTGAGGCCAGTCTCAGCAACTTCATGAAATCCTGTCTCAAAATAAAAAAATAAAAAGGACTGAGTGTGTAGTAGCTTAGTGGTAGAGCACCCCTGGGTTCAATCTACAATACCATAAAAAAAAAGAAAAGGAAAACTTTGTAGTGAAATTGATGAGTGGATAGAATCACCTCCTCTATTTCAGAAACCCATTCAAGGTGAAGAAACAAAAAAACAGTGGCTGAATACCAGCTCAGACAACCTGCCTTCCTCACCAGTGATTAGTCCACCAAGCAGAGACTTCCAAAACATTCCTCCTGTGCTGGAAGCCTTCTGATGCACACTTTCCAGCTGGGAGGTGATGAGATGGTGTGAAGGACTCTTAAAGAAATTCTCCTCATCTGACGCCTCCACTCCCTGGGCCCTGTGTGACCGGTGAAATGCAAATACCTGGTGGCAGCACAAGATGTTGACCCAAAGCTCAAAATGACACCATGAGTTCACTACCAGTGACTCTGAAGAGCCAAAGAGAATTTCCATAGGGTAAGCACTTCCTAAACACACAAAAGGATGGCACTAGGGGTATTATATTAGTTTTTAGTAGTAGGTAATAAATTACCACAACATAGTAGCTGAAAACAACATGTATTTATTATCTCACAATTTCTGCCCATCAGAAGTCTGGGCATGGCTTAGATGGATTCTAGGGATCTCAGAAGGCTAAAACCCCTGTTGGCCAGGCTGCATTACCATCTGGAAACTTGACTAGGGAAGGATCTGTTTCTGAGTTTCTTTGGGTTATCAGAAACATTCATTTCCTTGCACAAACTGTATTTGCTTCTTTCAAGCCAACAGTACAGAAGGATTAGTTCTTTTCTGAAGGCCTCACCTGTATAAAGTCAGGCCTGTCTAGGAGAATGTTCCTTTCTTTAAGTCAGAGTCAACTGATTAGGGACCCTAATCACACCTACAAAGTCTTTTCACCTTTGCAACAAAATGCTATATGATTATGGGGGTTCCAGTATCACTGCCACATTCCATTATTAAAGCAAGCCCTGTGTTTTGCCCACACTGAAGGCGGGGTAGATTATGCAGAGTGTAACACCAGGCACTGGAGATCATCAAGGCCATTTTAGAATTTTGCCTACCATAGTGAAGGTCCAAGAACCTAAACCTTCATGTTAAATTCAAAGGGAAGTACTGATCCTAAAAAAGAGCACATTTTTTTGGTGACAGTAATATTGTTGAATAATCCTCTCTGGGAAAAACTGAGGGACATTCACAGACCTGCTTTGAGAAAAAAATATCACCAGATCAATATAAAAAAATAGACAAAATAACAACAAGAAGTCAGCAACCTTATTATTTAACAATGAAAAAAAATTCTAGGAAGGTGGTAAATACACCTGTCAGTCAGATGTGGTGGTGCACACTTAATCCCACCACCTCAGGAGGCTGAGGCAGGAGGATTACAGTTTGAGGTCAGCCTGGGCAATTTAATGAGCTCATTTCAAAATAAAATAGAAAAAGGGCTGGAGATACAACTCAGTGGTAGAATAGGGGAGGGCCTGGATTCAATCCTTAGTACTGCAAAAAATCAAAAAACTATTGTAGTGATCTTATCCTTGTTTTTCCCCTCTGATGGTACTGGGGATTGAATCCAGGGCCTCCCCCATGCTGAAGCACTCTACACCCAGCTATACCCCAGTCCTTTTTCTATTTTTGTTCTGAAACATGATCTCCCTGTGTTGCCCATACTGGCCTGGAACTTGCAATTCTCTTGCCTCAATCTCCCTAATACTAGTATTTATGGGTGTGCCACCACACTCTGCTTGATCTTGTCCTTTAATGTGAATAATGATCTAATGCTGATAAAACAAACATTTATTTTAGATGTTAAAGCATTCACTACTCTTTGAAAAAAAGAAATGTTACAATTCCCTATTACAAAACCAGTAGTAAAAATGTATATAGGATAAGAGTGAAGCAGGGTGGCACATGCCTGTAATCCCAGCACTTGGGAGGCTGAGGCAGGATGATCGCGAGTTCAAAGCCAGCCTCAGCAACTTAGCAAGGCCCTAAGTAACTCAATGAGACCCTGTCTCTAAATAAAATACAAAATAGGGCTGGGATGTGTCTCAGTGGCAGGGTGCCCCTGGGTTAAATCCCCAGTAAAAAAAAAAAAAAAAAAATTCTATGACCACTCTAATAGATAACTGCAATTTGTATAGCTAAATGTAGTTCCTACTTCTATCCATGAGACCAGCTTGGGAGAATCACAGATGAAACATATTGGGTAAACTCAGCAATGAGGTAAAATAATATAACATATTCGAGTCACAAAGTATGACAAATACTGGGAGACTAAGATCATCTCACAGAGAAAACTCTACAACACTTGAACAAATAACTTTCCCATGTGGCCAAATACAGCATGAAGAGACTGAACTTATATTTTTGCCATTTTATCACACATTTTTACTGCATGTAATTGACTTGGGTGGGGCACTGTTAGGACTGTGTTTCATTTGAATTGGTGTAAACAATACATGAGTTCTACTATCCCACAGCTTCCATTCAGATGACTAAAGTCATGGGACTTTCAGCATAGCTAGCTGATGACAGTGGATACTATTTTGTCCCAAACTCCAGTTGAAGCATGGCCATATGAATTAGATTCTAAGCTCTTTACAGGCAAAAACCAGGAATTGTACGGTTCTTGGTACATAACAGGACATCAAAAAGTATTTTTGAACTAATGTTTAAGGTGGGATATCAGAATTCACTCAATGTGCAGAACTGTAGGATTCTGAGATATTAACTCTCAGATTCTATCCAATTCAATAAATAAATGTGTTTTTGCTAAATACAGGAAATGTGCTAGGTGCTAAGACACCAAGCTGATAAGTCAGTCCTTGCTGTCAAGAAACTCACATGAGCCTACTGTGGTGTTACACGCCTATAATCCCTGTGACTCTGGAGGCTGAGGCAGGTGGATCATAAGTTTGAGGCCAGCCTGTCTCACTAAGGGAGAATGGGGGCTAGGGATGTAGCTCAGGGGTAGAGTGCCCCTAGGTTCAATCCCAGTACCATCAAATTAATTAATTAATAAATCACAATTTTAAAAAATAATAAATTGAAAGGCTAGGGTGTAACTCTGTGGTAGAGTGCCCCTGGGTCCAACTCCTAGTACTGCAAAGAAAAAAAAAAAGAAAAGAAAAAGAAAGAAACTCCCATTATTTCCTAATTCTTTGTCAGCTTGCTGTCACACTTCCTTTTAAAGAACCTCTAAGAAATAGGTAGTGGATAGACCCTCGGAGTTCCGCAGAACACATTCCAACAATCTCGAGATGTTGACTCAGGCCAGATTGTGTAATTCAGATTTTGTCTGCAAAACTGAAAATGCTCAATACCTACCTAAATTTCAATGTTGAGGGTTTTGTTGTTGTTTTGTTGTGCTGGGGATTGAACTCAGGAACTCTACAGATGCTAGGAAAACACTCCACTCCACCATTAAACTATGACCCCCCTCCCAATGTTGAGGAGCTCTTTAACAAAGACATCTCATGCAAGGATTTAAGGCATGGATACGAAATACATGGCACCCTTGGGTGAATTATGCTCTGATGGTGACCATTCCTTTACTTAAACATTGCCCCTTTTAGGAACTGTGTACAAAGTGACAGCTCAAATAAATGAACCAGAAAACCAATCTATTACTTTTCTTTTCCACTAAATAAAGATCAAAGGAGCTGGAGAATATTTTGCCTATAATGATAAGAACACAGGGTCACAAAATTCCCATGTACCTTTGCAAAATTTACCTCTGTGACCTGTGGCAGTGCAGAGACCTTAATAATGTAAGTGATGTTTTGAATGCAAGCATATGGGAAGCATTTTCACCACTTGAGTGACTTCAGTTAAGTTTATGAAATGTTTTTGTATGTATTGCATAAACTCATAAAACAAAGGAAATTTCAATGATTCAGGGAAATCTGTACATTAAAGTTTGTTAAGAAACATGTAACTTTTGCTTGCAGTTATAAAGGTCTGCTTTCTACCTACAAGTTGCCATTATCTCAAAGGTGAAATTTTAGCATATGACTAAAATGTCCTATAGCTACAGCTTCATGATTCAGCATCTGACATCAATAATTCACAGTGAGATCACAGACTTTCTGTGGAAGATAGTGACATACTCACTTGCCTTATGAAAAAAAGCTCAGGGCATATCCAGAGCATTTTGAATTTAGGCTGTGGCTGACTTGTGTGGGTGTCAGATATTTGGCTCTCAGCTACTGTGCTTGCAGAAGGACCCTTCTTTGGAAAAGGCACTTTGAGAAAGGTGAACTTGGGCTGTCAGACTGAAATTCTCACATGTGGTCACCAGCTCCCCACGGATGCACAAGCTAGGTCAGGGTTTCCCAGAGCTACACGCTGCTGGTGGGAAGCCTTTTTGCTTTCTGTGGAAAAGATTCCAACTTGGTTCCCTGCCAGCACTAAACACAAATGTGTTGGTTTTTCTTTTTTGAGCTTCCAACCCTTGCAACTTTCCAAAAATAAATCAAACCAGCCATCAGGGCACCAAAATACCACTACTACTAATAAGCAGTTTTGCCTAGACTTATACAAAACTTCTGAGGTAAAGTTTGCCCTGGAGGTCTGGACATACTTTTTTTTTTTTTTTTAATGTAACCTGCTTACTAATAATTACTAGACTTGGGTGCATTAACTCTGGAAATAGATTTTAATAGCAATCTCTTAAAACAAAAGATATGAAACAATAATTTTAAAATGTGCACCAACTAGAAAAACATTTGGCAGGCTGCTGCAGCCCAAACTGAAGTCACCGCCTGCTACAGCAACGTCCTCCACTCCAGATGGCCCCCCACCAACCGGATAAGAGAGCCGGCTCCGGACCCCGCCTTCCCGATCTCTGCACGGTCGGCGTCCCCTCGGCTCGCCTCCCTCCTAGCTCCGCCTTCTTCCGCTCCTCTCAGCCGGGCTCCCAGAGCTGGGGTCAAATTGCCGAAGATGTCTAATTTGCATAGACCAATGACCGCATCGCATGCAAATGATACGGGATGTGGTTGGTTGAGGATTGGCAGAATAACTCCAGCGAGCCAGCCCTTTGTCCTCCAGTGGCTGAGAAGCAGCTGCGGTGGTGGTGTCGAGGTTCTTGGCTAGGCTAGGCCCCGCGAGGGAGTGAGCGAGCCGGCAAGCGGGGCTGGAAGACGGCGCGGCATCGTTGATCGCAGCAGGAGCCCAGGAGGGCGAGGGGCGATCGAACTGCGTCGGGATCGGAGCGCGCCACACGAAGGCTGAGAGCGAGTGCAGAGAGCTGGCGCCCTCGCGCCGACGGTGGCAGGAGCAGCCCGCACGCCGCGCTCTCTGTGAAGGACTTGCAGTTGCAATATGACTTTGGAGGAATTCTCGGCTGGAGAGCAGAAGACCGAAAGGTAAGTCCGCCTGCGGACTTTTCCAGCCTGAACTGCTCTCGCCCTCCCGGCCGCACTTCAGGGAGTTTTTTGGGCTGTGGGAGGTTTGCTGGGGAGCCAGCGGAAAAGTTTGTCTAGGGCACCTCCCGCCCTCGCTCCCTCGGGGATCCTCGAGAAAGTACCCGACAACGGAAAGTACCCCGCTGGGGCCTTGCGAAGTCAAAACTGGCTTCCGCGGCAGAGAGCCTGTGGTTGTGACCCCCGGGGGGTCAGTGACGGGGCTCTCTCGGGGCTTTTCATGGGACACCCGGCCTCCGGGCGTGAGAGGGGTCATGAGGGGTGACGCGGCCGGGGCAGTCCGGATTTGCAGAAAGCCTGCGTGCCCTGGTCCTCGGAAGAGAGGGTCTTGGTGCAGTAGGGAGGGGTCGGCAATGGCCCGAGGGCTCACAAGTCCCCTTACTTTTGCTCGCCCATAGGATGGACAAGGTGGGCGATGCCCTGGAGGAAGTGCTCAGCAAAGCCCTGAGTCAGCGCACCATCACCGTCGGGGTGTACGAGGCGGCCAAGCTGCTCAACGTGTAAGTGGGGCCGTCGCTTTCCCCTCGTGGCACCTCCTTCCCACCCCAGCCCGCGGAGGTCGCCTCCCGGACCCCCCTCACCCTGCAGTGCCTCTCTGCGCAGTGCATCTGCTGCTTGCTGCCTGCCCCTACTGCGTGGGGGGTGGGGGGAGCCAGAGGCCGGAGGTGACCCCGGGACCCGGCTGGGGTTTTGGGTGCCCACGCGGGCCAGGGGAATCTCTGCACTCACCCGCTTTGCCCACTGCCCTCAGCGACCCGGATAATGTGGTTCTGTGCCTGCTGGCGGCAGACGAGGACGACGACAGGGATGTGGCTCTGCAGATCCACTTCACTCTGATCCAGGCGTTCTGCTGCGAGAACGACATCAACATCCTGCGCGTCAGCAACCCAGGACGGCTGGCTGAGCTCCTGCTGCTGGAGACTGACGCGAGCCCAGCTACGAGCGAGGGCGCAGCGCAGCCTCCGGACCTGCACTGCGTGCTAGTTACGGTAAGGGAGAAGTGAACTGGGACCATTTGGGGCTAGAACCCTGGAATGAAGCGAGCCAGGGCTGAGTGACGTGGCTGCAGACCTGTATGGGTAGGGATCAAGAGCGTGGCTGCCTTTGCCCCACTAAAGTGTGTGGTGGACTTTCAGCCGAGAGGTACTAGTTTCATCATCAGGATTTTCTCTGGTACAGAACAAGTCTAAGCACGTTGGCTGGTGCCAGCAGCGGAAGAGATCCCTGTGAGTCAGCAGTCAGCCCGGCTACTCCCTACCTACATCTGCACTACCTCGCGTGACTAATTCCTTTAGCAGGGCAGATTAGATAAAGCCAAATAAATTCCTGGCTCACCCCTCATTAAGAAGTCAGCTTCATTCTCTGCCAGTCAAAGCTAAAAATAGAAATGGTGTAGGAGACTGACCTTATTAATTCCCTAGAAATACATTAAGAGACTCCAGTGGACTTTTTTTTTTCTTTGCAATTTTGAAATTTTTAAATGCACGCCCCTCCCCACCCCAAAGCTTTTGGAGGGTACACAAGATGTTTTTTGAGGTAAATGTGCTGGCTTTGTCTTCAGAATTTTACTCTTTTTGGACTGGTCTAGGGAAGTGCAACCTCCTTATTTTGCTGCTTCTGAAAAGCCCTACTCATTGTCTTTTGGAAGATAACAGGTGGCAATTTCAGTTAGCTGGTGTGCAGCTCTCATCTCATTGCACACAAAGCATGGAAATACTTTTCAGAACTGTTACACTCAAGGCTCTGTCAGGGTACAAATATGGGAGGGCAAACCTGTGAGTGATCCTTTCATGCAAAACTGAATAGATATGCAAACATATGTTTGTGGCTTATTGTGGGTTTCATGTGTTTAGACTTTGCAGAGTACAGTTTGATAGATAATTACTTTTAGTGGTTTTACAGGAAACCCAACTCCATTGAAGAATTTATATTGTTTGTATTTATAACTTGTCTCCACGTCACATAGCCAAAATATAGAATGTTCAGGTATCTTCCTTTCACTAGTAGTGTACCTATTAGCAAATGCTGATGATTTTTATGGGAAATTAATTTTTCTAAATTTGTTCCCAGAATCCACATTCATCACAATGGAAGGATCCTGCCTTAAGTCAACTTATTTGTTTCTGCCGGGAAAGTCGCTACATGGATCAGTGGGTTCCAGTGATTAATCTCCCTGAACGGTGATGGCATCTGAATGAAAATAACTGAACCAAATTGCACTGAAGTTTTGAAATACCTTTGTAGTTACTCAAGCAGTTACTCCCTACACTGATGCAAGGATTACAGAAACTGATGTCAAGGGGCTGAGTGAGTTCAACTACATGTTCTGGGGGCCCAGAGATAGATGACTTTGCAGATGGAAAGGTGAAAATGAAGAAAGAAGCTGTGTTGAAACAAATACAAGTCAAAAGGAACAAAAATTAAAAAAACCATGTGGGAAGGAAAACCATGTATTAATTTAGGATGGTTTGAGTTACATTAAAATAAACCAAATATGCTTTGTTAAAAGTTTAAATGTGCAGTAGTAGCTTGGGTATTTTGGTTTATATTCCTCCCTCAAATTAAAAAAAAAAAAACTGAAAGGGTTAATCATATTTTAAAACCATATTTTATTATACTTTCATGAGATGTTAAATTCTCAAAAGTTTTATTATAAATTGTACTAAGTTATTTTATAACATGAAAGGTTATTTATGCAATAAATTTTTTGAAACAATACCTGCAATAAACTGATATGGAATAATTGCATCATTCTCAGTGTGTGCTTTTGTCTTTTGTTAGCTTGGACTTTATTAACAGACATTTTGCTGATGACTTGCTCTACACTAGGTCAGAGAAACATGTAATTTAAGAGGAATTTGGGTTGGGGTTAGGAAAAAGAAATGGTTACATATTCAACTTGCAGGCTGGAGGTGCAGCTCAGTGGTAGACCACTTGCACCAGGCCTTGGGTTCAATCCTCAGCACTGCAAACCCAAAAACCCATGGTGAGGTTCAGCTTGCAAAATGTGAAAAAATACAATGTAATGATGTTTGTGCTATAATACAATTTTGTACAAAATGTGGAAGCAGAGAGGAATTACCAAAGTTACCTGCAAGAAGAGTGAAGCTTTTAATGAGGAGAATCATTTTTATTTGGGTCTTATTAAGTTTCATTTCTCTTAAGTAGAAGACAGGGATATTACTAGCAGCTGCACTAGTTTGTGCAAAAGTGTGGAGGTCTAAAACATCACAACCTGTTCCAGGAACAAAGTGACTCTGTACCTCTGGTATAAACAGATAAGGGAGAGATAGTTGAAAAGGTAGGTGGAGATTAGGCCCAGACTGAAGGCATTCTATGTTACCCTTATGCATATGAACTTCTGTTAAATGAGCAGCCTGCAGACACCTTCATGAACTGTGTGGCACAGTCAGTATTGGAAGATAGCATTGGACTATGAGAGACTGCCACTGGGATGAATGGCTGGAGGTAAAAAGGCCATTTAGAAGTGACAACCAGTCCAAGGCTGTGCACTTAGCAGAAACTTATTTAGGGAACAAAGTGGCCTGGCCATGTTGCAGTGCCCTCAGCCTCTTCCTAGGGTTTTGTACCCTCCAGCTGAACACTTCCACCAGTTCTAAGCGGTTTGGTTAAATGACGCCAATTGGGAAAGATGGCAGAGAGGAAAGAAGTGAAAGAAATGAAAGTTTTCAGCAGAACAATCATCTTTTAGTTGGCATAGTCACTTGATAATTAACTGCAACAATCTGTAAACAGAGCCAAAGAAAGCAAAAATGCTTACTGAGGCAAGGTTTAGCATAACTTCTATCCTCAGGGTTTTTCTTTGTTTACTTCTCAAACCATACCCTCCCATGGCTCCCCTGTCATGGGTCTGACATCCTTATCATGACTACATATGATCAGGAAAAAGTAGAGAAAAACCAACTAAGAGCAACAGCAACAACAACAACAACATAAAAACCCTCTTAAGTTTCTGCATATCTTACAACAGGTCTACAGAAAAGTTTTTCTTTTCATTTTTTTATATTTTTTTAGTTATAGATGGACACAGTACTTAATTTTATTTATTTTTATGTGATGCTGAGGTTCGAATCCAGTGACTCACATGTGCTAGGCAAATGCTCTACCACTGAGCTACAACCCCAGCCCCCCATAAAGAGCTTTTCAACTTGCATACATGTTTCTGCTTTTTTTCTATCTACTAGAATTCTATGTGGGCTTGTTTAGGTGTATATCTTTAAGCCAAAGCAAAACCTAAAACATAATTGGAATTTATCTTTTCTTTTTATATTACAAGAAAATTGAGAGCAGTGGGTTTTAAACAGCATTTTTTTTTTTTTGCATTCCCACCACAGTAAGGATTTTCAATCTTTTATCACTACTATGTTTGATTATAAACCCTTCTGCAAAGATGAGTGAATTAAACCAGGTAGGCAGAGTGGAGAAAAATGGCTTTGATGAAAAGAGCCTGTCTGGGTTGGTCCTTCTCCATTCTGTTCTTGTTTATCAAATGGAGGTAAAATGACCTGTCTTGCGGAGTTGTTGTCTTTCCTACAACTTGAGGCAGGAACTAATATCTGATTCATGGTTCTGGGCCAGTGGTTAACACACATGCATGGCAGCAATAGGTGCTGAATGACTTTTGTTATATAAATGATTAGAAATAATGAGTGCAGGGCTGGGGTGGCTCAATAGCAGAGCATATGGTTAGCAAGAGTGAGCCCTGTGTTCAATCCCTGGCACCACAAAAAAAAAAAAAAAAAAAAAAAAAGAAAGGAATAATAATGACTGCTAACTACTGGCATATAATAGTTGCTTAATAGAGGGTGTCATATTAAAACCCAGATGATAGCAATAGGAAACCATTTAAGGCTTCAGAGAGGTATGTCTGTTGCTTATAATATGCATATTTGTGTGTGTGTGTGTGTGTATATATATGTATATATAATTAAAAAGGAGTCTTGAATCTTTATCCTAAATTTATAAGGCTTAGGGATATGAAGTAGTAGCATACATTCTTCAGATTGCCTTGTTTGTATAAAATCTCAACAATTAATGCAATGCTATTGTTTTGAGATTTGTTTCATTATCTTTTCTGAATAATATAAATTTAACATGGCATTGAAAATCCCACCATGAAACAGTTAATTATAAATAAGTACACAATTGCTTGTACAGCATCTGCCTCTAATCAATGCCAATATTCTTCAGTTGTTGCTTGAAAAAAATCATTAAACCTATTTATCATAAGCCAGGTGGAAATGTTACAACAAGAACAAAAATCCCCTCATCTACCTAAGGTGTGTTGTATGCTGAAAAGTGGAAAATACCTGTTTTTTCTACTGGCAACTTCACCCCAGCATCTTGAATAGCATTGCCTCCTCCTCTCTACAATTAAACGAGGGCTTCAGTAAGTCAAACTTCTATAAGGAAAGGACCTATGAAAATACCTAATCTCCTGTTATTTACTATTTCCCAAATAAAGAAAAAAGATTATTTGTAGGGAGGAGCTATTAGTATGCTGTCAATTAGAAGTTTTCAAAGAATGTTTTGTGTTGGCTTACTTTAACCCATATGAAATAATTGTTGCCTCTATTTTCAACTATGAGGGTTAAAATGTATTATTTGGCATGTGCTTCTAGGCTGGGAGCAGTGAGGAGTGTTTTTTTAAATGAATAGAATTCATCTGAATAGAATTCATTCTAAGTTGAGAGTTTTTTTTTTTTTTTTCAAACAATCCTTTGCTAAACATAAGAACTTCTGTGAAAACGTATTCATAGAAAACACCAAGAAACAGTGAGTGTTCAATATGGGCAAGGGCCTAGGCTGGTTACACTGAAGCCTAGAAAAAAAATCAGACACACTGACTTCAGGGGGCTCATGGTCTAGAGAAGCAAGGAGTTAAGTCTAATGCTACATACAATCGAAAGCAGAAAACACCCAGCAATAAAAGAAAGGCAAAGAGAATCTTTAGGGAAGTTCAAAGGGTAGAAATCTGCAGGGCACAGAGGGACGGAAGGGAGAAAAGGTTGTAAGTTCTTTGATCAGAAGCTAGCACTGTATTTTGCAAACTGCACAAAAATACTTGATTGTTTGAATATAATTTTACTAGGTGCTACAGAGACTACTATTAAGATCCAACCTGTGGGTACACGTGCCCTTAAATTTATTATCTATAAGGAAACCAAGATAAGCACATGCATTCCTTTAATGCTCTTTCCCAAATGCCCATGATGTACCTGGCACTGTGGAAGGTCCCAGGCCTATAAAAGATGAAGAAGCACCTGCCTTGAAGGAGGTACACAATTTAGCAGAGATGCCTGACACCTGCAAAACTGGGTGATGAGTGATAATAAGTGATAAGTGATATACCCAAGACCTAAGTGTTCCTGGTCAAGGTGTGTTTTCCAGGTCCAACGAGACATGAAAGGTGAAGAAACCTGCCAGAGGACAGTGAAGGGTACTTATTCATGGAGGAGGAATTACAGTTCAAGGCATATTTAGGGCCTGCTTCTAGGAATGACAACAACAATATAGGTTTACGCTGAGCACTGATCTAAGTGTTGTAATTCACCAGCACTTGCAACAATTCTATGAAAGTAGGTACTATTATTGTCTCCATTTTGAAGGTGAAAAGTCTGATATACAGAGAGAGTAATTTTGCCCAGAGTCACACTGGTTAGTAAGTGGCAAAGCCAGATGCAGTATTGTCCTTCAGTAATGGGTGATGGCATGGGGAAAATAGCAGGGCTCTATGATTTTGCTGCAAGCCAAGCTTTTTTGCAGTGGTGATACAAAGCAATTTAAAAATAATGCGTTGAGTTGCAGTGTAGCTCAGTAGTAGAGCACTTGCATAGCATGAGCAAAGTCCTGATTTTTGGTCCCCAGCACCATGGAGGAAAAATAAAAAAGATTTTAAAAAATACTGGGGCAATTGGGCGTGATGGTACATGCCTATAATCCCAGCAACTTGGGAAGCTGAGGTAGGAAGATTACAAGTTTGGGGTTAGCCTCTGCAACTTAGCAAGACCCTCAGCAGTTTAGTGAAATTCTTTCCCCCAAATAAAATATTAAAAAGGCTGGGGATGTAGCTCTGAGGTCAAACGCTCCTGGGCTCAATCCCCAATACAAAAACAAACAAACAACAACAACAAAAAAAAAAACCCAAAAAAACACAAAAACAAAACTTGAGAAGAGAAAGGATGTTATCACCACCACAGAGAGCCAGAAAAAGATGACACTATGACACACAAAGTCTGAGCATGAATGTGGAAATGGATAGCCAAGAAAAATTTGGCTCACTTAATATTTAGCAATTTAAAAAATATCAGATTTAACATTTAAATATGGGAAAAATTCTTTCCAAAATCTTGATTTCTACTATCTCTTGAAGATTTGCTATGTTCTGTAGTCATGGCTGGAACTGTGAGGGGGCTCCTCTCTTTTAGACTAGGATTTCTAATTTGCCACAGACCTCACTCTTCTCTATAGTCAACTCTAGCTTGCTGGACTCAAGTAGGCTTCCCTCCCTAACCTTTTGGGCAAGTGTGGTCTGCCCTTCACTCCCAATCTTTAAAACTATCATCTCTCCGTCTAGGACTCAGAATCTACCTGCGTCAAAAGAAGTGTCTGCACTATCAGAACTTCTCAAACTGCTAATGAAAACAAGGCCCTGGTTTGCTTGTTAATTTTTCAAGACCCCTTCTCAGAAGTTTCAGATTAAGTGGGACCATGATAAGGCTCAGAATTTCTTTAAGTAAGTGCTTTGGGTAAATCTTGTTATCAGGAAAGTCTGAAGAACACCTCACGATTTGCCTGAGTTCCTGTGGCTGCAGATGCAAGTCCCAGAGGTGAGGAGGGAGGGAGAAGCATTGTTTCCTTGATGTCAGCCTCCCTAGGAGCTGAGGAATGAATGTACCTTCCTCTGCAAATTGCAGACATTCCCAGGGAAGAAGTGTAGCAGAACCATATGCCACATGGAGACAGAGTTAAAATTCACTAGTTTACTAAACTAAAGTGATCACTACACAAGTTACGGAACCACAAAAGGTAGGAAAGTTCACCAACATAAAGGCTCTTACCTCACCTTGAACTGATCAGTCAACCGATCTGTTATACGCCAGCACAGTGCTGGGCAGTGGGAAGATGAGGAAGAAGATGATTGGCATAATCAATTGTTGTACTGGTATTGTTGTACAGGCATACTGCTGGGTGTCAGGCAGGTAGCAGGTGCTGGGAAGTGAGTGGGTTCCCATTTTTCTTCTGTCCTCTATAGAGTACACCGTACTTTCCATACTTATTAACTAGTTTGTTTTCGAGCTAAAGCAACTGAGGTTCAGAGAAGTCAAGAGACATCCCCAAGATTCTTTGACAAGGAAGTGGAAGAACAGAATTTTCCAGTGAACTCAATCCTCTTTATACTGAAGCCATCTCTAAAAGGCCAACCAGACAGTCAAGATTGCCTGGAGAGGATGAAACTAATTGAATCTAATCTTTTACTTAACCCTGATAAGCAGGACCAAGCCTCAGGAAAACTAAAGGAGATGAAAAGCAGGGTGGAGAGCATTCTAAGAATTGTTCTGGCCTCATAGAATCAGATCACTGGGAAAAGGGATCTTCATAGTGCTTTTATGCTAACACGTCTTTTTCTGGAATTAATGCTCTGAGAAAAGATTTATTCAGAAAAGCAGCAAACTTACATGATTCTATCACCATATTGCAATCATGTTACAATCATTGAAATAAGTACTCAGCAAGAAGAGGCTCACTTGGAGAAGAGTGCTCCGATTTCACTTTGCTTTTTTGTGTGACTATGAAGGACAAGGCTGGCAAAAGAAAGAGGGAGAGCAGAAGACGTGAGGCAGTGGGATTTGGGAGCCAGAAAGACCTGGGCTGGCATCCTTGGAAAGTGAACATGTAACTTCTCTAAGCCTTACTTCTATAAAAGGAGGTTGGGGTGGGGGTGGGGAGTGCTGTGAAGATGAAGAAAACAATACATTGAAAACGCTTAGCTCAGTTCCTAGAAACAATATGTGCAATCAAATAACAATTACATTTCCCATGAGTTGGTAAATTTCTATGTATGTGTGTATGTTTTCCATGCAATTATTCTAAATTTGCAAATCAGAGAGTTGTTTAAATAAAAAAGAAAACCCTGCCCTCTCACCGCCCCCCCCCCCCAAGCTGCATAGCCCAACCTAACTGGATGCAGCAAGACACCATCCAATTACATTTTGTTAATTTTCACTAATCTGGCTTCTCCCTTCAGGGAACCGAATTCAGTTCTTTATCCCTTACTTGGACTCTCAGAGCAGTTCTGTTTAGAATCTAGGGCTGAGAACATGCTGCCTGCCAAGCACCCAGCTGCAGCCTGCTCCATAGATGATGCCCCGTGTCTGCCTGCAGTCTCGGATGTGGGCACAGGAAGCTGAGAGACACAACTTTCAAGCCAGTTTAGTGTCATGGCATGTCTGGGCATGTACAGTGGGTGTGTGTGAGCGTGAGCACGTGGAGTGCAGGGTGGTGGTCAGGGAGCCTTCCAGGAAAGGGAGACGCTTGACATGAGTCTTAAAGCATGATTAGGAGCTCAGGGGAGAAGGGCGTGGCCAAGGTCGGTCTCATTCTGTGCTGTTGACTAGAGGATTAGGTGTAAAGGAGACCTGTAAGCTGAAAAGGTGGACAGAGACAAATCACAGAGGACCTTGTGTGTCCTTCCCTGGAGTGTGGACTTTGCCCTGCTGGCAATGAGGAGGAAGTTCTGAACATTTTTATGTAGAATAAAATGTTCAAATCTGAGTGTACTGTGGCTCACTTTTCTCAGATGGATTCAATTGCCCAGGACACAGTGTGCTGGAAGGGATCTGAGGGTAATGTAAAGGGACATTTATTTATTATTGTTGTCTGCCCTGTTCCTCTCCCTCTTCCTTCTGCTAACTTCTTTCTTCCCATCTCCTCACTCTAGTCTTTAGGGTAGATTTGTCACGTAGGCCTAGCCTATCTTCCTGCCTTGGTGATTGAGATGGATATGTAACTTCAGCTGCCAATCAGAGAATTCCATGTGACTGTCACACTGATTCTCTTCTGGTGTTACCTACCAGAGATTAAGCCTATTCAAGAAAGAAAGGCAGCCGGGCGCGGTGGCGCACGCCTGTAATCCAAGCGACTTGGGAGGCTGAGGCAGGAGGATCGCGAGTTCAAAGCCAGCCTCAGCAACTTAGCGAGGCCCTAAGCAACTCAGTGAGACCCTGTCTCGACATAAAATACAAAGTAGGGCTGGGGATGTGGCTTAGTGGCCGAGTGACCCTGAGTTCAATCCCTGGTTCCACCAAAAAAAAAAAAAAAAAAAAAAGAAAGAAAGGCAGAGAAGAAACTGAAAAGCAGAGCTCCCGAATCTACCTGAAGTTGATCTGGATTTTCAGTTATGTGCTTGAACTAGTTTCATTTGCAACCAAAAGAATAGGAGCAGTGGGGGCAGAGAGCTTTCTGGAATGTGGGACTTTAGTGCTAAAACTGGGACAGTCCCAAGTAAACAGAGCCAGGGAGACTGCAGTCTAGATGGGAGGCTTCTGCAGTTGTTCAGTTAACGAAGGACACATGTCCAACTTGTTCCAGTCGTTTAGGAAACTAGCGGATGGATTTGAGTATTTGGGAAATCAAACAGGCATGAGTTAGATCAGTATAAAGAATGAGAAGTAATTCTTGAATGACTCTCAGGCTTCCAGTTTGGGTAAATTTATGACAGTAATGCTACTGATGAAATTTTAGGGAGCCAGGCACAGTGGTAGTGCAGGTTTATAATCCAGAGACTCAGAAGGCGGAAGCAGGAGGATCACAAGTTCTAGGCTGGTCTGAGCAATTTACTTAGATCCTTGTCTCAAGATAAAATAAAAATGGCTGGGGATCTTGCTCAGTTGTAATGTGCCCTTGGGTTCAGTCCCCAGCGCTGGGGGAAAAAAACAGGGAGAGGAGACAGACTTAGTATTGGACTTATTATGCTGTTTCAGGGTCTTGCATGACTATTAAAAATGGCTAGTAGGCAAATTTGATGCTTGGACAAGAGATTGGGGCTGGATGTTTAGATGATGTCACAGAAGCTAGTGGAAAAGAATGGTGAGTTTATGGAAGAGGATGATTCATGCTGCTGGAGGGGTCCAGAGGCAGGGACTGAAAGGCTTCATTGAATTTAGAAATTAGGAGTTCACTGGTCATTCAGTTGTGAGATCGGTTTCACTGCAATAGTGGAGGTGAAAGCCAGATTATAGTCCCCTGAGAGGATGGGAAGGGAGGCCGCACATTAAAAACAAATTTTTAAAAAATTATTTGTTCTTTTTAGTTATATATGACAGTACATTGTATTTTGACATATCGAACATACATGGAGTATAACTTTCAATTTTGTGGTTGTACAAGATGTGGAGTAACACTGATCCTGTATTCATATATGAGCATAGGCAAGTTATGTCTGATTCACTCTACTATCTTTCCTATTCCCACCCCCTCCCTTCCCTTCATTCCCCTTTGTCTAATCCAGTGAACTTCTGTTTTTCTCCCCACCCCCACATTTAAATTTTTTTTTTACTTTTTTTATTTCTATCTTTTATATTTAGTTGTACATGACAGTATTTTTCTACTTTTTTTGTACACAAATGGGGTACAACTTTTCATTTCTATGGTTGCATACGATGTAGATTCACACAATTCATGTAATCTTACATATGCATAGGGCAATACTGTCTGCCTCAGTCTACTCTTTCCTTCCCCCCATGCCCTGTCCCATTTTCCTCTACACCATCCAAAGTTCCTCCTTTCTTCTCTAGTCACCCCCCAACACATTGAAAAATTTTGATAAAAGGCAAAAAGATAGGGGCTAAGAGAAAACTGGAGGGCTTGGCCTTGACTGGGAGAGTACCTCCTAACCTGTGAACCTGATGTAGGGCTATGGGAAGGCAGGAAGTTTCAGGAATTTAGGCCAAAAAAAAAAAAAAAAAAAAGAATTCAGGCCAGATGGAGGGTGTGTGTGCATATGCATGTATGTACGTGTGCGCGCGTGTGTGTATTTGGTGTAGAAGAAATGAGCATTTGGAATGGAGGAGTTGAACAAACTCTAACAAAAGGATTGGAATGTCGTTAAGGACCCAGCAGGGATTAGAAACACTACCACCTCTTTTCTCAGCTATGATTTGTTCTTTTCGTTCATTCTAATTATCTTCCTGATAACAAAGATGTTAAGACTCTTCTTAAAAATCTCTACCAACTACCCACACCATGTAATTCAATGCAAACTGCCGATGTGACCCAACCTTCCTTTGCAACCTCATCAACATTCCATACCTCCTCGGTAAAGATCTCTGTTGTACCAAAGGTGCTATACAAATTCAATGCAATTCCAATTAAAATCCCAATGATGTTCCTCATAAAAATAGAGAAAGCAATCATTAAATTCATCTGGAAGAATAAGAGACCTCAAATAGCCAAAGCAATCCTGAGCAGGAAGAGTGAAGCAGGAGGTATCAAAATACCAGAACTTAATACTACAGAGCAATAGTTAAAAAAAATGGCAGGTATTGGCACCAAATAGACAGGTAGACCAATGGTACAGAATAGAAGACACAGAGACACACCCACATAAATATAGTTACCTCATACTAGGCAAAGGATCCAAAAACATATGACGGAGAAAAGATAGCCTCTTCAACAAATGGTGCTGGGAAAACTGGAAATCCATATTAGTAAAATGAAATTAAACCTCTATCTCTTACCCTGTATAAAACTCAACTCAAAATGCATCAAGGACCTAGGAATTAGACGAGAGACCCTGCACCAAATAGAAGAAAAAGTAGGCCTGAATCTTCTTCATGTAGGCTTGGGACCAGACCTCCTTAAAGAGACTCCCAAAGCACAAGAAATCAAAGTAAGAATCAATATATGGGATGGATTCAAACTAAAAAGCTTTTTCTCAGCAAAGGATACAATTAATAATGTGAAAAGAGAGCCTACAGAGAGTGGGAGAAAATATTTTCCACATGCAGTTCAGATAGAGTGCTAATGTCCAAAATTTATAAAGAACTTACTAGTCTTTACACCAAAAATACAAAGAACCCAATCAATAAATGGGTGAAGGAACTGGACAACTTACAGAAGATGATGTACAGGTGATTAATAAATACATAAAAAAGTGTTCAACATCTCTAGAAATTAGAGAAATGCAAATTAAAACAACTCTAAGATTTCATCTTACTCCAATTAGAATGGCTATTATTAAAAACACAAGCAATAATAGAAGTTGGTGTGGCTGTGGGAAAAAGGCACACTTGTACATTGCTGGTGGGATTGCAAATTGGTGCAGTCACTCTGGAAAGCAGTGTGGAGATTCCTCAGAAAACTTGGAAAGGACCCACCTTTTGACCCAGTTATCCCACTCCTCGTTTTATACCCAAAGGACTTAAAATTAGCATACTACAGTGATGCAACCACATCAATGTTTATAGCAGCTCAATTCACAATAGCTAGATTGTGGAACCAACTTAGATGCCCTTCAATTGATGAATGGATAAAGAAAGTGTGGTGTATATATACACAATGGAATATTATTCAGCCAAAAGAAGAATAAAATTATGAAATTTGCAGGTAAATGGATGGAATTGTAGAATATCATGCTAAGTGAAATAAGCCAATCCCCCCAAATCAAAGGCCTAATGTTTTCCCTGATAAGTGGATGATGATACATAATGGGGATGGGGGTTCAGGAGTAAGAGGAACTTTAGATTACGTAGAGGGAAAATGAGATGGGGAAGGGGGAGGGGGTATGACAGATGGTGGAATGAGAAGACATCATTACCCTATGTACATGTATGATTACATGAATGGTGTGAATCTACGTCGTGTACAACCATAGAAATGAAAAGTTGTACCCCATTTGTGTACAATGAATCAAAATGCAGTCTGTAAAAATAAAAAAATAAAAACAAAAACAAAAACAAAAACAAGATCTCTGTTGTCACGACACTCTGGCTTTTTGATAATCCATTGCTTTGTCACACACTGTTTTCACTGCTGAGACTATTCTTTCCTTATTCTTCATCAACAAAACTCCGATTCAACCTTCAAAGCCCAAGTGATATTTTACTCTTCTATAAAATATCTTATCATAGCATCTGCCACATTTCATAGTAATTTATCTGTTTACCTCCTACTGCCTACTCCCCATTATTCCCATCCAAACTATTCTGAGAGATCCTTTCTTCACTGGGTTCATCCTGGGACATACCCACCACAGTGCTAATAGGAGCTACAATACTCCTAATAGCAGCTCAATAAACAAATGAATTCCTCTTTGTCCTGTCTAAAAACCAAAGGCCCCATCATTCACATTACTGAGTGTGCTCTTTTTCTTTTGAAGTTATGTTTTACAAACTCATAAGGCATGCTGATACTTTAGTTTCCTGAAGAACTTTACTTAATTCTAAAAGTTACAGCATGTCAATAGTCAAAATAACTTTCTTTTTTTCATTTTTAGAAATATATATATCCTACACACACACACACACACACACACACACACACACACGTAGTTGTAGATGGACATAATATCTTTATTTTCCATTTTTATATGGTGCTGAGAGGATCAAACCCAGTGCCTTACATGTACTAGGCAAGTACTCTACCACTGATCCACAACTCCAGTCCTAAAATAAAAACAACTTTCTACAGTTCATTTTTCCTTAAAAAATTTATCCAGGACTAGGGGTGTAGCTCAGTGGTAGAGCACTGGGCAAGCATGCACAAGGCCCTGGGTTCAATCTCCAGCATTGAAAGAAATAAAATTCTTTCCAGTCCTGCTGAGAAGTCAGTAGCTGAAGTATCAGGAAATGATTCTTTAAATATCTTTTAAATACCTCTAATTATACACAACAAACCAACATACTCTTCTCTGACTTCATACCCTGGACTTTGGTTTTTCTCCTGATTTTCAATTCACTGAGGAAAATGTGAAGTGCCCTAGAGAGGAGATGGAAAAAAAAAAAACAAAAAAACCCCAATCCCCAAAACTGAAAATGAGTTGTTCTCCCTTCTCAGATTTATGCAAAATATAAAACTAGAGGAAACATTCAGTATCATCTAGACTAAATCCTTGTTAACAGATGAGGAAACAAAACTAGAGGTTATGAATGTCCTCAAGTTGCAGAAAAATTGGTGGCAATCAGACCAAAACATATATTTCCTAAATTTTAGGTACAGTAGTCCCCCTTTGTCCAAGGTTTCAGTCACTCAAGGCTGGAAAATATTAAATGGAAAATTCTAGAAATAAAGTTTATAAATTTCACTTTTATTACAATATTGTTTATATTGTTGTAATCATTTTGTTTTATTACAACTTGCTATTATGAATCTCTTACTGCGCCTAACATAAATTTATAATAGGTATATATGTATATGAAAATCATCTTGTAGGGTTTGGTATTATGTGCAGTTCAGGGAACTACTGGGGTCTTGGAACATATTCCCAGGCACAAAGTGGGGGCTGTATGTGTTCTTTCTCTTAAATCATACTGACTACGATGAATGATTCAGGTTTCTTTGAAAAGCATATAAAATATACCTCTGGATCTCTCCAAAAAGAGATTCTCTTTCCTCATGTATAAAGTAAGGATGATCCTAGTAGCTCCCTCCTGAATTTGTGGTGAGAATTAAATGAGTTAATCGATGCAAAATGATAAACACAGTACCTGGTCATAGCAAATGCCTGGAGTATTTTAATTACTGCTCATTCTTACTAGTAAGTGCAAGATATTACTTTTTTTCTTTTTTTTGGTATTGGGAATTGAACCCAGGGACACTTAAGCAGGGAATCACATCCCCAGCCCTTTTTATTTTTTATTTTGAGATAGTCTTACTAAGTTGCTTAGGGCCATGCTAAGTTGCTGAGGCTGGATTTGAACTTGCAATCCTGCCTCAGCTTCCCAAGTTTCTGGGATTGTAGGCATGTGCCTGGCCCAAGATATTACATTCTCGATAATGAAAGAACTTGATTGTTAAAGAACTTGTTTGCTCAACTTACCTTACTTGATTGATTTTAACATTCCCAAAGTTATTTTTTTTCCCCTCCCTACTGAAACTATGCATGAAGACAGCCAATGGGAATCTGGTTGATACACAAGCTGGTGTCTTAACTTAGGATCTGCATTTTTTAGTTGAGGAATCTGGCACAACTTTACTTCTTGGAGCCCATTTCCTCATTTGTAAGATGGGATTAAATCACACTGATTTTCCTTTGTTTAACAGCTGTGAGGCTTTAATGGGTAGTCACATGCAAAATGCCTTGCCTGGTGTCTGAAGTTCACTTTCTCCAATGCCTTGCACAAATGTCTATGAATATTGACAGGTTGTGCAGTCCATATTGAAATGTACTTCACTGTCATCAGATCTAAAGATCTTATTTACAACAAATCATTTCTAATGCACTGGCCATGGGAAAAGCTTTCAAAGTTAAATGTAGAAATGTGAACCTGTGTGTTCTAAGGGGTAATTCTTAGAGTACCATTCTCAAAAGCGATGTTGGTCTTCTGATATAATGTAAGGCTTCTAAGTTGTTGGTCTTCTGATATAATGTAAGGCTTCTAAGTTGCTGAGGCTGGCTTTGAACTCGTGATCCTCCTGCCTCAGCCTCCCAAGTGCTGGGATTATAGGCTTGTGCCACTGCACCCCGCCAATGTAAGGCTTCTATATAATTTTTGCCTTACTTAAGTACAAGCTGTGCTATTATATACTTAAATTTTTAAAAACTGTTCACTGGTTTCCTTTTTATTAAAATTCACCCTAGGTTGAAGTATATCACAACCTGTGCTAGTCTAGCTTTTCTCTTTTCCTTTTTTATTTTGGCAGTACTGGGGATTGAACCAGGGGCACTCTACCACTGGGCTAAATCACCAGTCCTTTTTATTTTTGTATTTTGAGACAGGGTCGTGCAAAATTGCTGAGAGCGGCCTTAAATTTGTGATCCTCCTGCCCCAGCCTCCTGAGTCTTTGGGATTATAGGCATGAGCCATTCCTCCTGGTTTCTAGTTTTTATATAAAATAACACAACTAGTAAGCTAAAAAAATTCATTTGTGGCTAGAGGAGTAGCTTAGTAGTAGAGTGTGTACTTCACATGCATGAAGTGTGAAGCCCTGGATAATTCCCAATACACACACACACACACACAATTTGTGTATTCCCTAAATTTTACATGCTTTTTTAAAAAAACATTTTTAGTATATGGACTAAACATTTTTAGCATATGGACAATACCTTTATTAATTTTCATGTGGTGCTGAGGATCGAACCCAGTGCCTCACACGTGCTAGGCAAGCACTTTACCACTGAGCCACAACCCCAGCCCTTATGTGCTAATCTTAAGGATGTTCTTACCCAGATCCCAGAACATTACTTACTCATTCTGTCAGCGTCTGGCTCAGAGGAAGTACTATTGCCCACAAGGACTGACTGTTTTACCCCATTCCAGGACACAAATCTGTGAATGCACAGGGCTCTCATGATGATACATGGTTAATGTCCTCTAGGACCAGAGATATAAGCTCTTTCAGTGAATGAATCTCTCCCTTCTATCACTAAGCAGAGTGTGTGTGTGTGTGTGTGTGTGTGCACGCGCGCGTATGTAGAAGTGGCGGGGAGTATGGCCAGAAGTAGCAACTTGCACATAGATGTCTAGCTGCAAATTTCTTAGACTTTCAAGACTGGCATCATACTATCATGTATCACAACCATTTCAGTTACTTGCTTCCAAAACAGTATAGACTGTTTCGAAGGAATTAAGAGGGCACAGGGATGCTTCATACGTAATATTAACTCTCAATGATGCCTAAAACTATACTATGAAGTCCCATTCCTTCCTGCTAAGCATTGCTCCTCTACAGTTCTATTTCATAGTGCTAATAGTTTACAGATTGATATATTAAATCTCTAGTACTTTCCTCCAGGGCAAAGAAAAATTTTGGTTCTAAAAAAGTTGACAGATGAGATGAGGGCTCCTTCGATTACAGCTCATGTTTGCCCAGGGTTGGCCAATAGTTAAATGGCCTTGGTAGATTTGAATGACTCACATAAGGAGATAGCAACTGGAGTAACAGAGGGCTCATCTGAAGGTAAAGGTTATTTGCTGCGTGCAGTGGGAAAGGGTGGAGTAGCAGGTAGTTCCTAGGTCTGCAAGTCAGCTGTGGGAGGCCATGCCAGCTTGTGCAAAGATGGCTGAAGCTGATGGGGGTGGGGATCAGGTCCTACAAACATGGTCGGAGCTGAAAGGATGGCAAAGGTGGGCATAGAGAGGGAGGAAAAAGTACTTAAAGACTGTCTACCTGGTCCCCCCAAAAGGCTCATAGTGCTACCCATGTACTTATTTGTCACTGACCCTCTTGCCAATGAAAGTCTGATGATGATCCACATCCAGAAGAGTTGAAAGGTTATGTGACAGGGATCACCACACTAAGTAGCCATCACATCTGCAGGCTTATTTCTTGCTTGTAACATTAAGGCAGTGTGCATTTCATCTGCCACTTTTACTTACACACCCTTCCCATCTCATCACTGTCCCCACTTCATTTTTGGTGGTACTGGGCATTAAACCGAGTGGTGCTCTACCACTGAGCTATATCCTACCACTGTTCGTTTTTTGAGACAAGGTGTTGATAAATTGCCCAGATGGCCTTTTTCTTGCGATCCTCCTATCTCAGTCTCCTGAGTCAAGGATTACACCACAGGCCCTGCCCTTGGCTTCTCCTATCTAAAAACTTTTCTATCCAATCCTATCCAACAATCCCAATACAGTTGTTTTCCACTCACGAATAAGAATTTGGGGAATTTGGTCAGAACTGGTGAAAGTGCTTGTAAATTGTTACCTAGTTCTCATAAACATAGTTCCTAAATTCTTCCTCTGTTCCTTACTAGAATGAATTGAGTAACCATCTTTTGTTTATACATTTTTCTTTTTTGTAGTAGTGGAGATTGCACCTGGGGTACTCTAACACTAAGCTACACTCCCAGTCCTTTTTATTTTGATACAGAATGGTCTTGCTGAGTTGCCCAGGCTGGCCTTGAATCTGTGATCCTCCTGCCTCAGTCTCCTGAGGGACTGGGATCACAGGACTGAGTTGCTGTGCCAGGCAGTTGCCACTTTGCATGTGTGTACTGGTTCTCAGAGACGGGCCATCTTTCTAGTTTGATCAGTTCATGATCTGGTGCTCTTTGGCTGCCTCCCTTTTCTTTCCTTTTTGGAAGATGTTGCCTTCTCTTTATCTCTGTGGGAAACCCAGCCTGGGGGGAGGGTTGGAGGAGGAGGCAGGGCACCTTCTGCAAGCAGTGAATATGAGTCACCAGAAGTCTATTGACCTTTCCGTTTGTTATCTGTTGCCATGGTCACAGCTGGGTCTCAGGACAGGGAACAGTCCTCTAGGCATGGGGAATCACCGCCTCACTCTTAACAACCTCTTCAGCCTCTGCGTTGCTTACAGGATGGACACTTAGTATGGAGACCTTCTGCACATTAGCTTTGGGTCCACTTTTCTTCTCCTGTCATCTCCCAAGACTTCAGGTTAATGCACAGTGTTTCTTCTGCCTCTCTCAAGCTCCCGCTCGTAATTCCCTCCCTTGGAAGCCTTCTCAGAAAGCTCTCTGGTGGGGAGCTGATCCCTCTCTCTCCTGGACTCTCAGCATCTGTGCTCATGAGTTCCGGCACTTCTCAGATGGCGCTTTCATGTGTGTCTGTCATTCCCACCCTTTTCGCTCCAGACTGGTTCTCAGGCTGGTGTGAGTCTAGTTTGTCTGTGTCACCACAGCCTGACTCTCAGTACCCAGATCCCACAGGTGTTCAGAAAATGTTAACTGAATGAATGAATGAATGAATGAAGAGAAATGGTCTTTTATTAATTTATTGAGCAACAAGGGCAGAACAATACGAGGCACTGACTCAGTAACAAAAGCAACAGTGCTTTTAATGAACTTTCTTTCAAATCTGTGAACATGCTAGCTGTGAAGTAAATGCTTTTATTCTTTCCATAGAACATATTTTAAACAATGATCACAGTGTTAAGGTTAATAAGATGCTGGACAGATGAGTAGCCAAAGAATGTTACAAAACAACAAAATCTCACCAACAATATATCAAATGCAAATTTACCCAGACATCAAGAAAGTGTTTGTATTACATGGCTAAAAACATCATTACAGTAACCAAGTCTGTAACACTAGGGAAAAAGCACTGTATAACAAAACGGCCTTTCATAAGCTATCAAGGGAGCACACGTTGTAGACAAACCAAGTTTCTATTTGAAGTAGCTTGTAGCACCAACACATTGGCAGGACCAGCAGAGGGGCAGTGGTGTTGAACCAAGGCATCTGGGACAGGAAGGGGTCTCAGGGGTTGTCTGCTGCCAGCCCCTTGTTTTACAAATGGGAAAATGGAGGCCCAGAGAGATGAAGTGCCTTGTCCAAAGTAAGATGATAACAGGATAGGCTAGAAAGTGATTGAGGGCTAAAATCCAGGCCACTGATTTTAGGTCAGTGCTCTATTTTAATATATTTACATTAACTCTATTTGATTTAATGTATCTTTTCCTACTGATCTATTATCATGAAATAGATCAATACATTTCATAGTATACTCTGGTATTACATTTATTTCATCAAGAAATGCCTGACATGTAATTGCTGTTATTCACTTCTTGGACCTGTAAATATCTTAAAGAAAACTCAGAGGGATCAGTCAGATGTTACTACCTTAGTTATAAATTGGTTGAAAGACAGAATCTGAAGAGAAAATGGGCACATCTTCTATGAAAATTAATCTAAGCCTCGAAATTACTGAATCATTGGTACAAAGTTGTTTTTTTTTTTTTCCTGATAATTTAAAGATTAGTAAAGTAGATATACAGTCCAAACATGAAGACCACAAAACAGGCCTTTCCTTTAAAAAGTAAGTAAAGTAAGGAATTTAAAAACCTGATTTTTTTTTTAGAAAAGGAAAAAAATATTTAGTTACAACCCATAGTTTGTGATCCACCTCATATATAAAGTATTTCCCTATTTAAAAAAAAGTGTTTTTGTAAAATACTTTGGAATCATGTATTTGGCCTAGCCCATCTTGCCATGGTGATGAGACCTCAACTGGACAAACTTATAATGAACTAATGAAAATATAGGAATGAAAAAGGAATGAGATTACTGTTAACAGAAGCAGCATTAAGGACAAAATATATTGAGCGTTTTTAAATAGTTCAATGGGAATGAAGCCAAGAAGCTGCCTGTATATATTTAAGTGTGTCATTATAGTGGTAGCAAAAAAAAAAAAAAAAAAAAAAAATAACACAAATTGGCATCTACCATTATCACAAACCAACTGCTGCAGACAGTTTAACTGTGGCTTCACAAGTAGAACAGACCAGATAAATAAAAGTGACTTCTGCATATCATATATATGTATACATATATTATATTTTCCTCACATAGTATCTAGTTCTAAGTAAATCAACATGTGGCTACAATTTTTCCCCTCTTGGAAAATGTGGACAATTTGATTCCATTTCTTAATGAACATGCCCTACACCTGGTTAGGAAATTACATGTCATTTATACTTACAGCCTTTATTCTATCTGACCAGTAAAAATAAAACACAATCTCCTGGAACCTCAAGCATATTAACAAATATATAGCAAAACCTGCTTGTTTACTGTTAGGCAAAAGACTGTTTTAGTGCTAAAGAATAAACTACGCTCCCTACTAATAATGTGCACAAGATGGTAGGATAAGAGTGATTTCATGAAAAGATTCTATAGTAAGCTGTGCTATAAATATTTAAAGAAATATGTTAAAAATAGAGTGAAAATAAACAGTATTCTGAAACTATCAGTAGAAAAATATGATTATAAAAAAAGAATGTCTCATTAGGTGAAGCATTAAATGTAAAGTTGTCTCTTTAGTGTACATTTCCAATTTCACCTTTTGAAAGGTAAAAACTTTCTCTCCTATGCAGATGCCTGTAATTTACTTGGGACTGAGTGTTCTGCAGGACCAAGCAGTAGGTGACAAAAGGTTGAGGGCAGTGCCTTGACTTTCACAGGGTCAGTTCACAGTGCTGAATAGACAGGTGACTGGGAAAAATACTGACTACATTCAAGTCATTTAAAAACAGGACTGTATTTGCTCACCACCAATGAGCATGATGCTCAAGCCCAGGACACTGGCTATTAAAAGGATTTTGCCTTTCAGGGCAGATTGTACATACGTAAGAAAACCATTGCAAATAATTCTTTCTCAGGGTTGAATCCTTTGTGATTAAGTTTTTAACCCTTCATTACTAGTTACTTTCAGTGAGCTGAAGGTGGATTAAAGTATCAAATCCTCAGTATGGTATGGGCCCCTAAATGAGCTTTTAAAAAGGACCCTCCCTTCCTCTTTAATAAAGTCAAGATTCCTCTTTGGTCAGAGGAGATGCATACCTTTGGCTTCCCCACTGGACATCATGAGGACACAGGGCTATCTTCTTGTCCAGAGGAAGGCCGAGGAACTCCATGTCCAGCTGCTAGGACCCTAGGGTCCAAGGAGTGTACTGCTGAGTCCAAGTCCCTCCTGGGAGGCTCATAGTCTCCCTTGGAGGGTCTGTGGACAAGCAGAATTGAAACTGCAGACATCTGGGGAGAGCATATGTGTCCTGACACCTTAACGTTTTAAGTCTCTTTCTTTCTCACCATGTCACAACCTCCTGGGGCTGGGGAGGGGAGTGTCACCTCTAAAAACAGATACTCTAGCAGCAAAGGGAAGATTCAGGGAAGGTTAATAATAGAGAAGAAGAAGGGGCAAACTCGCAAAGCTGGGCTGAAAAGAGCAGTTGGTTTTCACACGTTTCTGCTTCCCTTGGCCAGGCTCACTATTCACTGTCTCATTCTAATCACCAGGGCAGAAATTTCAGAGGTGTCTACACCTAATCCAGCAGCGATCAGGAGCCAGGAGAGTGCAGCTGCCAGGGTCCTCCTCCAAGGATCCCCTCCCCTTTTCTAGACCCTAGATGGCTGAAGCCCAAAAGGATCCCTGTGAATTACTACCTTGTCAAAGGGCTTTCAAGTTCAGTTTCAATTTTTAATTGGCATGGTTCATCATCACCTAAGAGGTCCAGCAAGATTTCAAGAGAGGAGAGATGATGTATCACCTGATCACAATGAATATAATCTTTAGGATGCTCTTTCTTTATTTTTTTGCACAGTAACTATATGAAAAGAATTTTTATTCTACCTACACAGCTCAAGATAAATACAACTTTTGGAGTTGAGGAACTGATGTTACAGAGAGAGGGGAGTTTTGATGAGGAAAAAAGCTTTGATATGTGTACATACAAAGACATACATATACAAAATACACCCCTCTCCCTTGTACACTATACAGGTTGGCACAAACCTTATTAAGGATAGAATAGGATATAAAGGTTTCAGGACTGAAGTTATTCTTGGCATTTTAATTTGACAGGTGTTTAGGCAAAGTAGGTCTTGACATATCTGAATCAACTGTATATATAATTGTGTTTTTAAGAAGGCCCAGGCCAACTTTCCTTAAACAGTAACCCAAAGTAATACCATAGTTACCAAATGGAAAACAAGATTGTATTATTCTGTATTAAATCAGTAAAGGGCATTTTAAAGAAAGGGCAACTTGGAAAGTAAAGACTTTAGAGTCCATTATTCCAAGAGAAGAGCATTTTAGTTATTAGCAGTGGTTACCAAATAAGCTGGAGGCAAATCTCTTCAAGGAGCCGCTCGGGGTTTGCTTTCTTGGGAAGAGGCAAGGAATGGTTCCACTCTTCCACTATAAGATGATGCAGGTTTTTTTATCCTTGAAAGGGTTTTCTGAAGTCGGTATGCCTGTCAGCAAAGGGTCACTCCTGGCGTGCTCCTCACAGTAGGACATGAGGTCTGCTGATGCTTTTGAGACCTGAGGAGGAGATAAACCAAAGCAACAAACAAGAAAGAAAATCCTTTATTTGAGTGCATGCAAATGCTAAGCCATGGGGTGGAGACTGATTCAAACAGGATAATCAGCCTTATTAGAGCATCATTCTCAGATGGCTAGTCAGGTGCAAAGAGAATGGTTTCTGGCAGGGATGGCTTTCCTTAGCCAAGTGATCAGACAAGCTGGCATGGTTGTCCCACGTGTGAGTACTGAGAATACCACACCAGCTAGCTAGCTGGTATTCCTGCCAAAATACTTAACCGGAATCTGATCAGCAAAGGGGCACAAACCAAGGCAAGGGTGATTTTGAAAAATGAGTGGACTTAAAAAAATGGACCATGTGTTAGATATTATTATTTGAAATATAAATAAGTTTCAAGTGGCTTACAGAAAAAATTGTATGTATTTTGTTAAGTGTGAATGCAGAGAAGTGAGGGGGGGATACAAGCAAACATGGTGAAATGTTAAGAACTAGCGAATCCTGATGAAGAGAATGTTTAGTGTTACAAGTCTTCTGCAGGTTTAAAATTTTTCAGAATAAAAATTGTGGGGTGCATCAGGAAAGGAAGAGTTTGTGAATCAAGGGAAGTTTGTAACTTAGTTTTTATCCAGGTAAAAATAGACTGGAATGCACAACAGAACTGAATTACTGGCTTGAAGCTAGAATTCTGGAGCCAAGTTGTAGAGCTTCAAGATTATTGTTAGAGGGCTGGGGGTGTCGCTCAGTGGTTGAGTGCTGGACTAGTGTGAGTGAGGCCCTGGGTTCTGCCTCTAGCATGGGGCAGTGGGCAGGGGCAGAGTAAACAAGAAAAGATTTATTGTTACTGATTGGGTTTGGGGAGATACAAAGGGCAAAACTGGCACAGGAAAATGCTGTGTCCTACTCTGGCTTGAGTTAGGCATGGAATATGCCATATGCCATCCCCTGTTTTCAGAAGCCTAGGTCGAAGACCCCAGCTAATAATCAGGTCAGGTGCCCAGGCCACGGTGTGGGAGAGCTGGCTCTACGGAGCTTCTGCACAGGGCAGCCTCCTGATTTGAGGACAGGTAACCATCTCCAGTTCAGAGGAATTTATCAGGTGACTGCTTCAGTTCTGAGAAAACAGCCTTAGTCACCACATTCCAGGGTTCTCACTGCCTAGTCCTCTCTTGGGACCAAAGGGAGAAAGACTTTAAAGTCATGTGACCTAAGAAATGCATTCCAGCTCCTCTGTGGGATCTGTACTCGCCCTGGGGGTGGGAAGTGGTCAATAAAGGGCACACATTTAAAAAGCTGCATTTTCCTAAAAGGAAGACCCTAACTGTTGACTTCAAAGCACCCTCTGCTGCACTGATACCCTAGAACACTTGAAATTCCAAAGGAATGAGAAGGGAGTTTTAGAAATCCACCTGGAACCCGTCTCAATTTAGAACACAGCAATCACAGGACTTGACCTCTTTCATTCAGGGAAGACAGGTCCTTTGGAAATCCTGTTCAGGATTTTACGAACAGAAAAGTCAACTCAGATTCTGATTCTTCAGTTTTTTTTAAATGAGGCCTGTGCTAGGTAGGTAATGAAAATTAAGCTTGTGAGGCCCTTGACCTGCTCTAGGAAAATCCTGGAAGCAAGTTGGATTAAATGGCGTCATCTCCTCCGACCCATGTCCCAGTCCTGGAAAAGCAGGGGCGACCACAGCAGGCATGGTCCACTACCTCAGGTTCCTTACCTTTATCCTTTCGATGGAGGCTTCCAGTCTCAGCTGCTGCACAGTTCTCCTTGCCTGGGCTATGTTGTTGGTGCTTGCTGTTTTGCTGGACATCTTCAATGGATATTCTTCCCTGAAATCTGAAGAGAGTTTTTTTTTTTCAAATGGTGGATAACAGTCATCTTTAAGTTATTTAAACATTCATAGAAAAGGTGTGTTACTTAAAGGAAATGTGCTTATCTGCCATCAGCACAGCCTCTTGGAGGCAGTTACTAAAACATCCTGAACAATTCCAGTGGTGGCTTAGATGTTCTAGCTTGTCATGCATTTGAGTGTCTACATAAAATTGGTTTGCAGAAAGCCAGAACAGCAGTTTAATCAATGTAACCCAACATATAGTGTAATAGTGGCCTTTTAAAGATTTTTCCAGGAAGAAAATATAGCTCAGTTGGGGATATAGCTCAGTTGGTAGAGTGTCTGCCTCACAAGCACAAGGCCCTGAGTTCAAATCCCCAGCACTGCCAAAAAAAAAAAAAAAAAGAAATTTCTAGGAAGAAACAAATATGTATCAATATTTGCAGTTGTTAAGGAGCCTTGAACACCAGAGGCTATGTTAAATGCCAATTTAATATGACTACTACATATTCTAACAGAAGCTCTGAGTTTCTTTCTTTTGGGCTCTCTCACCCAACTATTAGGCTGATGTAAGTCCTGGCAAAAGAAAACAATGAGAAGGCCTTCTCCAGAGATCTCTGCACAAAGGCACATTTTCAGGTGCTATTAAGATGTGCAAACGTTTTCAGAATGTTAGGCCGGTAAGCAAGTCTTTATTCAAGGAAAAGTGGTAAACTTTTGGCTGAAAGACTCAATGACAGATCCACAGTAAATGTCAAATGAGATGCCTGAGCAGCAGGAAGCCTGAAATAATCAATAAAGCCTTATCATTCCTTCCTTTGACCTCTCCCTGGCCTCATCCTGGTGGTCAAGGCACTTGCTAATCCTATTACCTTCCCCTTCCCCTGTATGTCTGGCCAGGATTGACTCTCCTCTTTCACCTGAGCCCTTGAGTTCCAGGCTGCCCTGTTGCCCTCTCTCCCCAGACACCTGATGTAAAACAACAGAAACAGTCTGGCCCTTGAGCTTTGATCTGCCTGGTTTCCAGTGGTGCATTTCAAGAGGAAGGCAGGCCTGGGACCAGCACTGCCTGGTGCCCCTGCCATATATGGTTAAGTTTTCTCTTGGTATGGTGGTGAATGGAGGAAAAGGCAGAGCTGGCAGGCCAAGCAGCAGTGTGGCAGTTTTATGACTCACAGGAGCAGGTGGACAGTAGGTGTGTCTCGCCAGTACTAGGCAAGGGCTCAGCAGTCCTAGGGCGCCTTGGCGCCAGCAGCAAACCCAGGCTGACTCAACCTTTAGCAGGACCTGTGGCTGCACGAAGGCTTAGACCAGACAGGCTGCAAAAAATACCAGCAAGCCACAGGCTCCACACTGTCCACCATGTGGGCATTCTGGTGCTCCAACACTGAGTTTCACCAGACTATTATGTCCCCAGGACTGAGTTCAAGGATCCTTGTAGGGATTGCACCCTCTGAGGTTGGAGGAAGCATTAGGTCAAGTGCACAAACAAAATGGCTTTAACTGGGTGCAGAACTTTGAAATCAGTTTCAATAGCAGGCTTCACTTTCCTGGGTTTATACTCTGCCTCTGCCACTTCCCAGATGGATGAAAGTGGGCGGACTGTTTTACCTCTATGAGCCCAAGTATTTCCAGTGGTTGTTTTGTTTTTGCATACCCAGGGCTGCTCTACCACTGAGCTATGTCCCCAGCCTTTTTCATTCTGAGGCAGGGTCTTGCTATGTTGCCCAGGCTGGTCTTGAACTTGTGATCCTCCTGCCTCAGTCTCCCAAGTCACTGGGATTATAGGCATGTGCCACCACACTCAAGTTTTCTTATTGTAACATAAAGATTCTACTACCCACCTCAAAGGCTTTTTGGGATTCATTTGCTGATGCACTTCTAGGGTCAGCAGAGGACCACAGCACTCCCATAAAATGCAACTACTATTATTTTTCTCCTGGGGGTCACACACAGACCACAAACTGGACTTCCTTGTTTACCGGTCTGTTCTGCCTACCTCTCCCCCACCCTGGTCAGTGAATATTAAGGGTTTTGACTGACCGGGTCTGTGCAGGGCTTCAGGGATCAACCCTTTTGAGTCTGCCCCCAGGCACTTCTGCCAGACTCTAGTGTCAAGGTAGAATGGAAAGGATGGCGACAGTCCACAGAGGACTGCCATAGGAAGAAAGAAGCCCTAACAAGTACAGGAAATTGGGAGGAGGAAGCATGTGGCAGGGCAGGGTGGCCTTGCCTTGTTCTGGCCTTGGGCAACCTCAGTTCAACACATTCCTGGACTAGCTGCCTCAGACTCAGACTCAGAGTCCTGCTGCCCCACCCAAGGACAGGCCTCAGGTCTCCTCCCTGGGGGTGTTACCCACACCCAGTCACCTGGCCTAGCCCCTTTTTATACTCCCAGGCCAGCATCTGAAAGGTGCCTGAGGCCGTGGGCAACCTCACCCCAACAGTGCCCAGTGCCCAGTGAGTTGGTTGTGAATTTCATTCCCTTGCAGCACATTGAACTGGGCTGCCCTTCCAGCTGGTGGCAGTTCTCAGCCTCCAGAATGTGAACATGACACCTTTTCTGAGTGGCCTGTGGTTTCCAGGCTACACCCTCAGGATTTTCTAAATGTGCTGCTTGCGTGAGAATAATGCCAACCATTCTCCTCAACCTTCAGGGCACAAACTTTCCAAGGCCTGGGCAATTTTCCTGTAACTGCAAACAGGTCACATATATGGGACCTTGACCAGTCATTGCTCTCACCCGTGTGACCATAAGCAAACAGTCCACAGTCAGGCTCTATTTATAAAAAGCTTGGGTAGGTCCCTCTCAAAGTGGTGAGAAAGCTGGCACCTAGAACATGGGAGGACTTTTTTCCTTCTTGCTGAATTATAATCAGGATTTAAAACAGCTAGCTAGTAAGAAGAAACAAAATAAAGCAGAGAAAAGATTAAAAAAGGAACTCCTGAGCTCAGGAGAAGCCGGGAACTAGTATGCAACACTTTTTTTTTTTTTTCATATGAGGGATTAAACCCAGGGGTGCTTAACCACAACCTCAGTCCTTTTATATTTTAAGACAAACTCTGCTAAGTTTCTTAGGGTCTCACTAAGTTGCTGAGCCCATCTCCCATATTGCTGGGATACAGGTGTGTGCCACCACGCCCAGTTGCAACACATTTTTAAATGAGTGCTACTGGAACTTGGTACAGCAAACTAAGAAAAAATGGGTAGGACGGATACAGCTTCTGCCCTTACACAGACACTAGACAAGAGGATCCTTTCCTCTCGTGCTTCACATAGAGCCCAACCCAGCCACCGCTCTCTCCTCTCATGCTCTCACTCAATCTTTTCCTGAAAGTTTCTTCCCCTTTGCTGGTAAATGAATACTTGATTCAAGTTTTGGAGATGAGGATATTTTATAGCTTCAATGTTATCAAAAACAAACAGCTTTCTACTGAGTATCATACAGCTATTGCTTCAGGAAGTCAATTAAATGGGGTATTTGAGGGCATCCCCAAAAAACACTGTACACTGGGTCACTGGAAAATGGTGTCATCCCTGATTCTCACTTTGTTCCTACAGAGAAAGCAGATAAGAATTATATTGTTTCAAACTGAGGAGCCTCTTCTAGGGACTCTGAGTTTCTCAGCTGAGCTGCCTGGCCTCAAGGCAGGGCACCTGCTGTCTGACTCCTGAGAGGCAAGGTGCTACCGGAGCTTTGCACTGCCTCAACAGCTTGGCTGCGCAGAACAAGACCAAGAGCTGGGCAGGCTATCTGTAAATCTCGGCACCCTCAGAGGGCTTGATCTCATCTTCTCAATGGCAACGATGTCCTGCTATTTCTGGTGCCATCCACCTGCTTTCCTTACATCAAGAATAGCATCCAGCCATACGCACACCTGTAATCCCAGTGGCCCAGGAGGCTGAGACAGGAGGATCTTGAGTTCAAAGTCAGCCTCAGCAACTCAGTGAGGCCCTAAGCAACTCAGTGAGACCCTGTCTCTAAATAATATATAAAATAGGGCTGGTGATGTGGATCAGTGGTTGAGTGCTCCTTAGTTCAATCCCCAATAGCAACACCCCCACCCCCAAAAAGGCTTCCAAGGCAGACAGCCTCAGTCTTTGTATGGAGCTCAAGAGTGCTCAGGCTGCATCATTCCAGGACACCTCACTAGAATCCTGAGTGGGGAATTACTATCCATCCTTATTTTACAGATGAGGCAACCAAGGTTAGAAAAGCTGCCTTTAAGGCAACCCAGTTTGTGCACCACAATCTACCTTGTAATCCTTTTCTCACCAGAAGTCACTCTTCTGGAGAGGGAGCAAATTCCAACTAAATCCAAGGAAAGGGAGCAATTCCAACTAAATCTTTTCACACTCAGGGCATCATTAAATGTTCTACAATGTGGCTCTTAGGAGTGACTGACACTCATTAACTTGGGGCAGTGGCCTGCTGACCACCTTGTGTTATGTGACACCCCTCCTGGGCAGCAGGCATCTTGCTTGTCTACCTGGGGCCTGCAGAGTAGTCTTCCCCTCTCATATGCACCAGCTGGGCAAAGTTGAAGTCAGCATCTGGGGTTCTGAGCTCCATTCCACCCAGAAGGGTCAAGACCTGTGCAGACTACCATCTGGTGAAACTATGGCTATCTCTTCTGTAGCCTTACTTTCAGTTGTATGTAAGGGTAACAGATTTGAATAAACATATGTACTATTTAGCTAGTAAAATCATTTGTATTGTTTTAATGCTGTGGTTCATCTGAATTCTCTGGTTCCTAGAAATTCCCAGGAACAAGATGTCCCATCAGGGAAATGTGGACATTTTAATCTTTGCTGAGGCAGTGGTGGCGGGGCCTAAAGCTGGGAGAGGAGAGTGGGGATGGAAAGTGTTACCAAGCATACTCTGGGAGGAAGGCCCCAGGGAGCATCAGGGCCATCATGGCCTGGCCAGTAACTGAACCACTGGAGTAAAGCCAACTTTCATGAGCAAACATACCCCTGCGGCTGTAATGAAAGAGCAGATTAGGGAAAAAAAAAAAAAAAAAAAAAGCTACAGGCTTTCAATTTCCTTCTGATCTTGTCTTCAACTTCTAATGTCTTACTCCAGCTCTCTGTCTTCCCTCTTCTGTAAAAAGGGGAAAAGAAGATCCACCTCTCAGGGCTGTCAGAAGCAGACAGATGCACTGCTCAGTGCACCCGGCTCACTCAAGTGTTTATCAAATGTGGCTCCCTGGGCTCCTCCATGCAGAGGAAGATCAGATAGCTACTCTCCAACTTCAAGGCTGTGTGACCAGGTAGCGCTTTCTAAAGTGGCCTTGGTGGGAATGGGGGAGTGTGGAGCAGGCTGTGGAGAAACTTTTCTGTTCTCATGAGCACTTATTCCTATCAGAGCCTGCAAGCCAAAGCCGGACTACAGATGTTTTTGGTTGGCCACACACAGAGAGTTAGCTCCAGTGTGTGTGTGTGTGTGTGTGTTTGAACTTTAAATTGACTGTCAACATTTGAGAAATTGAGAGATTTTACTTGTAAAAGGAAGATCAAAAAAAGGTGGATCTGAGTAATGGCTTCCCCTTCAACATATGCTGGTGCACCTGTGGGGCCCCAGATTTGAACCTGTGACTCTGCCTTTACACTGTGGCCAGGATAGCTACTTCCAGGGACACATTCGAGGATCAGTCGGGGGATGTGGGCTCACTATTGCTCTTACCGCTTCCCAGCACTAAGGTCGGGGGCAAGACTTGAAACCTAATGAAGCCTCAATTTTCTCACAGGAATGAAAAGAATAATAATATTTTCCTATTTCAAAGGATTGTTAAAAGTATCAGATAAAGTGAGTGTGTGGGATGTAATCCCAAGCTACTCAGGAAGCTGAGGCAGGAGGATCACAAGTTCAAGGACAGCCCAGGAAACTTAGTGAGACCTTGTCTCAAAATAAAAAGAACTGGAATGTAGCTCAGTGTTAAAGCACCCTGGGTTCAATCCTTAGTATCAAACAAAACAAAACAACAACAAAAAACCCAACAACAACAACAAACAAACCCCCAAAACAAAAACAAACAAAAAGTGTGTGGGCTGCTAGGAATGTAACTCAGTGACAGGGAATGCCTAGCATGCGAGAGGCTCAGGCCCAGCACTGTAAGAGAAAAAATCACTATCACTGTAATAAATATAAAGAATATGCTTCTGTGCCTGTTCAGCACCGGCATCTTCTTATCATTTACCATGTGATGTGCAACAAGCCCTTGCAATCCCTAATGGGTTGGCACTGGGCAGCAGTCCTACCCTCTTCCTAGTTGGCTCATGGACTGTAGGGCTGGAAAGTGAAAAATGCCATCTCCAGGGCCGTGAGAAGAACCGTGTCCCCCACAAGTTCCTACACTGAAGTTCTGGACCCCCAGTACCTCAGAATCTGACTGTATTTGGAGAAAAGGTCTTTAAAGAAGAAATTAAGATAAAATGAGATCCTGAGGAATGGGCCCTAATCTAGTATGACTGGTGTCCTTGTAAGAAGGGGGAATCTGACACAGAGGGGGGTACAGAGGGAAGAGTGGGAGAAGAAGGCTATCCAGAGAAGAGAGAGGCCTCAAGAGAAGCAAACGCTGACAACACTTTGACCTCAGATTTCTAGTCTCCAGAAACATGAGAAAATGAATTGCTATTGCTAAAGCCCCGAGTCTGTGGTAGCTGGCTATGGTGTCCCTAACACATGAATACACCTAGGTTCTCCTGCTGCCAGGGCACTGGAAAATGCCAGTTCTGCCAATCAATATATTCGCCTGAATATACTGATCATCTATATATAATATATTCAGGTGGCTGTGAGAGGAAGACTGGTTTCTTCTGACAGGTAGGGTGGTGGGCCAGTTGCTGGGTGTGGAAGCGGGGGCATCCCCGCCACCTGCAATGAGGATGAGAGTCCCTGTGGCTGTGGCAGGCTCCTGGTTCTGCACTCCCTACTGGGTCCTGGGGGCCAATTCTATGGTGCTGGCAGTCCCTCCTAGAGACTCTGAGAAGCTGCTCCTCCAGACTTCAGGTGATTAGGCAAGCACCCAACCCCTGTATTAAGCCCATTCTACTGAAACTGCCGAGAGCGCTTTCTGTTTGCTGTAACTGAACCATGAACAACACACAACTGCTAATCTGCTGTTCTCTAAACTGTAAATAACTTGCAGATATTAGCTATGCTTTCTATTATTGTCATGCCATCGCTGTTGAACACCCCAAACCCTAGGACTTGAAAGGAGGGAGGAGTAAGACATAAAACTCTCTCTCAGCCAGACCAGAGTAGCAGGCTGTGAGGCCAATGGTGGTGGAACCTGTGCCCAGCTGCAGGTCCTGCCCATTCTGCACAGTTTTGAGAGCAAAGGGCAGAAAGAGCAAGCTGCTGGTTAGTGGGAGGAGAATGAGAGGGAGGGGAGAGGAAGGGCTGCATAGACTGGAAAACGTGGTCTGCGATGGGGAAGAGATGGTGTCTTGAGCTCAGCTGAGAGAAATTTACAAAGAATTAGCAGAATGGAAAATAAAACAGCTCTCACAAGGTCTCAGCAAGCTCATTCTGTAAGAGGAGCAGACTTTTAGACTTATAAATGCTTTTGAGGTCCTTATCTGGTACCCTTTATTAGTTGATTTTACCTGCCTTCCAGGGAGCATCTCTCTGAATAATAATGAAAAAGATAAGTTAAATAATGATTAATTTTGATGACAGCCACCATTTACTGAGTACTTAAGTCTTTGCCAGGTGGGTAAATTCCATGCATCACTGCATTTAGTTCTTATAATAACTCTGGGAGATACATCCTTTTATTTGTCTGTTTTACAGATGAAGTGGAGAGGTTAAAAAATTCATGCTTAGAATCATGCTGATTTACATAGTATAGCTGGGCTCTGGCTGACCTGACTCTCAAGATCACAGTCACCACCCAGCATCACCTGCATCTAAACAGAAAGCACACAAGGAAGGAGTGGGGAGAAAGGAGGGGCAGGTGCCAGTCAGATCTCTTCTGGGAAGGCACTGTGCTCTATTCAGGGGCCGTGGCTCACTTAGAGAGGTGGTCCCCATACACTGCCAGCAGGAAGTGAGGAGCTAATCATCCTCACAAGATGGAAGCCAAGGAGAATAGGTTGTTCTCAGTTAAAAGAACAACTGCCCCAGATTCCAGGTAAGGCTTTTGCTAAAGACACAAGATGATCCTATCATATCTCAGAGCCCCAGAGAAGCTGGCAGGGAGCCATGAGAATGAGCCAAACCAGGTAATAAATCCAGGAGAGGTTGCTGCAGAGCCTGGGCAGCGACTTCCTGATTTCACTGTGTCCAGAACACTCGGGGCACTTGCTAAAAAAAACATGATTCAGGGGCTGGGGATATAGCTCAGTGGTAGAATGCTTACCTAGCACGTGTGAGGCACTGGGTTTGATCCTTAGCACCACATAAAATAAATAAATAAATAAAGGCATGCTGTTCATCTACAACTATAAAAAAATCAAGAAACAAAACAAAACCAAAAATCCTGATTCAATAGGGCTCAAGAAGTTGCATTTACAAACTTCTTAGGTGACTCGGACAGCTTCTCCTGAGAAAGTCAGATGATAAGCAGTCTCTGCTTCCAGAGCCTGCCTGCATTTATTTCTACCTGGGGATTAAAACAGATCAATTTAGAAGAATGCTGCCTTCTATCTATGCTTTATTGTCAAAGCTCTGAACAAGTCCTGAAAAATTCTCCTTTTAATTACCTTCACCTACAGGATTAAGCTTCTTTCAGCTTGAAATCACTCTTATTATTTAACATATTTCTTTGCTTACAAAAGTCTAAATTTGTTTTCTTAATAGCCACTTGCTTCTGAAAAATATCCAGGGGCTAGACATCCCCACTCTTGTCCTTTCCAGTGGTACTATTCCCCTACCACTCTCACTACTTCTGACCAGGTACCATCAGAATTCAGTCCTGGGGCTTTGAGGATACTGCAGTCAACAAAGGCTTTTATAGTCAGATAAATGCAAACCGTGGCTCTTTACTTAGGACTCCAAGGTACTTTACTTCTCTGAGCCTCATTTGTAAAACAGGAAGGGGTAATACTGGTAAATACCTCGAAGGGCTGCTTCCAGGACAAACTGAGGGAACACATGCAAATTAGCACTTGCCTGACACACACTGGTCCTCAGGGTGGGAGAGGATGCTCCCTCCACCCTATGACTTTAGCTGTGATCTTTACACTTGACCTTTACTTCAGTTCCAATGTTCAAATGGTAGTCCATTTAAATGTACACTTGAATGGTCCAGTCACAGGTAAAGTCCAATGAAAAACCCTGCCGGTTCCTCCATTGTCCTGGTCACTGAGGCACCCTTTGGTCTCAACTCTCCTTCTCACTTCTCATATCAAGAGCTACCTAACAGAAATATGAGCCACATGTGTGATTTAAAAGTTTTTATTGGCCACATGAAAAGAAAAATAAAAAAAGTGAAATTATGCAGTACGAACAACATTGACAGGTATTCCTTTAAAAAATTATTGAGGGAATTTACATTTTTTAATACCCAGTGTGATTTTTCACTTGCAGTGAGTGCTCCACAGACCTGGTGCCATGTTGGCCATAACACTGTCAGCTACGATAGAGGGTACAAACTTAGACTCCGACACTTTCCAGATTCTTATGATTCTGAGTCTGAAAAGCTCTACGTTTTAATTTCCCCTTTCTCCGGGCTTCTATTTTACTGAGTCTTGGTTCCCAGGGCCTTGAGCCAGAGCTGCTGCCTCAGCTTGCTACAGCTCTCCAGGCCCTAATCTTTCCCCAGTACATCCTCTCCTGACACTCTGTTCACATATAGTACCAATTTCAGCTTATTCTTCTGAAAAGCTGGCTCAAACAAGTTCCTGGGATTTCCCAGGATTCCCTATGAGAAGTCCAAAGGCCTGGTTTTACTCTCAAGATCCTCTCTAATGTTTCTGCTACCATAATAAAAATTCTAATCACAAAAGAAGCTTATTTCTACTTAGAGCTTGCTAAATGCCACACACCAGGCTATATGCCAGACACTGTCAGTCTAGGATCCTCCTAGGTCCTCACAATGGCCCTATAAGACATGATCTGTTTCACCCATTTGACAAATGAAACCGAGGCACAGCAAAGTTTAGTATGCCTAGTGCCAAACCTAGTGCCAGCGAGCTGCTGGGCTGGGGTTTGAGCCCAGTTAGGCTGACTGCAGAGACCAGACCTGGAGCCCCTACTTCCATCTGGTTGCAGCCACAGGGTGCATTAGCAGGCCCTGGTCTCAGGGGCTGCCCTTTCAAGTCCCACCTGTGATCCCCCTCCCAAGCTCTCTACCTGCTTCTCTTGGCTTGAATTCTGTTGTTTTAGGTTCCAGTTCGCATTTTTACCTCTTGGAAGGAAGTTTTCCCTAACTACTTTTCTTATGGTGACTAATTCCCTTTATGAATTCCTGCTGTGTGCATATAGTTCAGGGGTTCAAGGACAGCTGAGGAATGGCCAAGCAAAGAATGGGTAGGCAGGGGAGGTGTTTCTGGATACCCTGAAATTATATGCAAAATCTGGGGTGCATGTCTAGACTTTTGTTTTGTTTTTGTTTTATTTTCCTGAGGAGAGGATTAACAACTGTTATCAAAAAAGGTCTGTAACACCATTTATTTCAGTGCTTAATTGTAAGCTATTTAATGCCTATTGTTATGTAACTCACATTGTGTAAATACTGTCTTCCAACTAAACTCTTAGTTCTGTAATACAGCAACTGCATTTATTCCTTACTATGTGCCAGCTACTGTATCAAGTACTCTATACGGATATTAGTTCATTTAATACTCTCTGCAAACATAAGAGGTTGGCTTTGTCATACTCACTGAGACCACAACTCAGAATGTTACATAATTTGCCCAAGATCACATAACTCTTAGGTGGTAGAAATAGGATTTTAATTCAGATTTCTTCAACTTCAAAGCCATGCCCTAATCCAGCAGATGAGGTATCCCATGCCACCTTCTGTTTCATATTGACTAATGTAGAGAATGAAGCCTCAATAAATAACTGGGTTAGATTAAGACACATGATACAGCAACCAACACATCAGCTAGCAAGTGAACCTACCACCTGGGGGTGTTTGTGAGTCCAGTGTTTGTTTTCTTAGAAACAAGATACACCTTGCTGCTCCTTGCCACAGGTATTCTGCAAAATACTGGCTGTTGTGAGCCAGTGCAAACCCACCTGCTTGGTTCCCTGCATTGTTCTGAGAAGTCCGGGTGGAGTTCCTGGGGTTCCCACATACTTGCTTAGGGTCAATTATTAATTCTGAACTTTCACTTCCAGCATGGACTGGCCACTTGTATGGTGCCCAGGTTCCAAGAGCCACACTGCAATGTACCTGCATACTGTGCCCCAAACAGGTTTCCAACTGTTGAAGGTGGGCTCACAAGGAGGTACCCTCTGATGTTAACCCACAGAGCTGTAGGACCCTGCCTCTTCCATGCTATGCTAGGCCAGAATCCAGCCACGCATAGAGACATGTGTTTATAGTCAACACTAAGAATGACACTTAGGAACAAGCTTTACTCTTTACCTAGTGTTGCAAGACTGACTGAGGAAAGGTTTGCTTATATCTGCATGGCTGGCTCAAGATGGCCTGATGTCTCATATGTTTACCTAATGACTGAATAAAAGAATGGATGAACTCAACCACTACTTAATATTGAAAACAATAGGTAACATTAATGCAGTAGTTTTTTTTTTAATTTAAATTTTTATTTTCTTAATTTGTTCTAATTAGTTATACATGGCAGTAGAATGTATTTAGACACATTGTACACAAATGAAGCACAACTCCTTCCTCTGGCTGAACACAGTGCAGAGTTACACTGGTAGTATAATCATAAATGTATATAGGGTAATAATGTCCATCTCATTCCACTGTCTTTCCCATCCCCATCCCCCCTCTTTTTTTTGGGCCAGGGTCTGTGTTAAGGGCTTTATGTAAAGTTATTTTATTTACTTTTCAAAACGCCCCTGAAAAAGATATTACTCTTACTTCATTAATTAGCTTTCTAATGTTAATGAAAAAATAAGTATATGGTAAGCATTTTAAA
>JAJEJO010000603.1:56297-86973 GCA_020662805.1 Glaucomys volans | reverse complement strand
GGATGTAAGTCCATCTGTCTAAGCCAGGAGGTAGAACATCCACAGACCCAGGTTGAGGGCAACACCTCTTAGCTGCGACAAAGTGCTCTATAGCCCTTTTAATACCTAAACCCAGAAAACCTGTACCTTCCTTTCCATCTATGTGACCAACTGGGTGTCCTCCCCATCAGCTTTCCTGAAGGACCTGCCTTCCACCCTTTATCACCCCTTTGGCTGAGCAGGGCTGGAGGGTTTCTGCATGGGGACCTCTCATCCTGGATGTTGTCTACACATAGCAATTTTGTCCTCACATCAGAAGAGAGATATTTAGGACCCTAGCCTTAAAGGCCTAGCATTTGATTCACATTGAACAGAGGGCATGCTTTCTAATATTGCTAAGCAGACAGGGACTTATGCATGCATTTAAACAAAAGCAGAAAACACAAATTCCTAATGGGATAAAGGTAAATGAGGTTACCCGAAAGTGAGGCAGCATCCACTTAAGAACAGAGGCAATGGTAGGTAGCCGCTGCTCTGCTTTGAATGGTGCCGCCTTCTTGAAGGGGCAGGAGAAATGATTCAGAGAGCAACAGAATGGGAAAGGCCTGAGGAAAGCTCATGCAGCTCAATGACATTTACAACCACAGGCTGGGGCTGGGGCATCACCAGCAGTGAATGTGGGGCTACTGACTGGTGGTGGAAGGGTTTATGATTAAGTCCTGAATATAAATAAGCAGTGTAAGTAGGCCAAGAAAATACCCAAAGGCAGGAATCAGGAACTCAAAGAGAGATGGTCAATGAGGACTGCAGCAGGCAGAGAAGCCCAATGTTGACACAGGTCTGTACTGAATTGGAAAGGTGGGAACTGGATAGGTGGGAGTGAAGAGATGGAAAGAATTTCAGAATCGTTATTGAGGGATTGAGGGGAGCAGTACAATGAGGATTTAAGTGACTTTCTAATGTACAGGGGGAGCCACCAAAAGTTTCTGGGCAGAGTGACAGATTTCAGTGGAGGGCTGATGGCAAAATGATTGAGCAATCTCAGGCAGGGAGGACTTTAAGTGACAAACAGGAAAAGACAAGGTAGACTGTACCTATGGAAGGCCTAGGGGTCGGCCGCTTGATCAGGCCTGGAGGTCAGATGGAGTTGGGGGCAAATCTGAGCTCTGCCACTTAGTGTAGTAGGATTTTAAGTCATTTATGTTCCCTGAAATCCCACGTACCCAAACTGCAAAATAACAAAATTTTTTCTACCTCTAAAGAAAATAAAAAATATAAAAAAAAAAAAAAAAAAAAAAACAGAAAAGAGCTGGCACATGGAAAAAACTCAGTACCTATCACTATCAGGAATTAGAGCATGAGACTACAAACAGATGAGGACAACTGGAATGCAAAAAAAAAAAAAAGATTGCTTGCAAGAGATATGAAAATGTAAGAGTGAACACAATTTTGTTTGTGGAGTTGAATAAAGATGACTGCTGGCGAGCATAAGAAAGAGAGAACAGAGCATATCTGTGGGCCCTGGGCCTTTCTCACAGGGACAGGCTCAAGTAGGGCATCTTCAGAGGAGCAGAGCAGTGGCAGGGGACATGCTCAGCCTGGGCAACACTGTAACAGAAGCTGGAGGAGGGGGACAGAGTTAGGGAGGAAGGGCAGCTAATGCTGCGTGTTTATTTAAAAACGCATTATGCCTAGAGAGCACGTTAGATAAGCACACTCCAAACTGTGCTTACTGCAAGGTGACAACAATGTCAGGGAATTTTGGTGCTGCTTTTTCTGTATGCTTGTAGTTTGAAGCTTTGGATTTTTGGTAATGATAGATAGTACTTACACAGCACCTAGGCTTGCCAAGCATTGTTCTAAGGGCTTTACAGATAGACTTATCCCTCAAAACAGTACTATGGGTTGTTACTATTATTCTTCCCAGTTTAGAATTAGGGAACTGAGGGAGGCAGCCACGCAGAAGACAGCCCAGGTCAGGGAGGACTAGGTAGGTGGAGCATTAAGACCAGCCCTGGGCCCCAGAGCCTGTGCTCTCGACCGCATGACACTTTTATGATCAAAACCAAACTGCAAACATCCCATAATTGTCATTTACCACACTAGGAGGAGGGGTTTATGGGAATAAAGGAAGTAGAGAACAAAAACTAGCTCACTGGACTTGGTGACTGGGGGGTTGCCAGCTGGTGACTGGGGCCCTCTGCATGAGTAGTTTTCACAGTGTGAAGGGAATAGAGGTCAAATAATAAAGAACTGAAGAGGAAACTCTTAACTCAGGAACCACCAGCAGTGGGGACAGAGGAGTATTTAGATAAGTTTGGCAGTGTAGTGAAGACAAGGAATTGGACGGAAGCCTTCGTGGGCAGAATTATTGTATGAGAAGGGTGGTATCAGAGCATTTCTTGTTTTGGTACTAGGAACTGAGCCCAGAGTACTTTACCACTGAGCTACATACCCATCCTTTTTATCTTTTACTTGAGACAGGTTCTTGCTAAATTGATGAGGTTGGACTCAAACTTGTGATCCTCCTGTCTCAGGCTTCCAAGTTGCTGGGATTACAGGCGTGTACCAGTATACCTGGCTGGCACTGGAGCTTTTCTGAAAGCAGAGTTAGAGTGCTGAGAAAGTAGAGAGTGAGGACGCTGGAAGGAGGGTAACCTGTGAGAGCTGAAGGGGATGAGCTCAGGACTGGGCGGGGACATTAAGAAGAGGAGGGACCAAAAAAGAGACCTGAAGGTACAGACAGAGATGGAAAAACAGCAGAGTAGGGAGCCAGAAGCTCAGGCCAAAAACCTAACAGGTAAGAAAAAGGGAGAAAGAAAAATCTTAACAAATCACTGACACATGTAACAGGTGAATCCTGCAGACCCATGAGCAAAAACTGTCATCTGTGAAAAAGCATGTACTGTCCACTTGAACTATAAAGTCCAAGAGCAGGAAAAACCAAGCTATGCTGGCAGAACTACGAGTGGACAGAGTGTGGGTGGGAGGTAGATGGTGCAAGACTAGCTATGAGTCAGTTGTTGGTTGTTGAAGCTGGGTGGCTTCAACAGTTAAGTTGCATGGGGTTCATCCTACATTTGGATATGGTTGAAAAATTTAAGAATAAGATGTTAAAAGTAAATTTTTATGATCCTGAACAATATATTACATGACAACCACTGACATTATCAGATGGGATCTGTTATGAAAGAATGGAAGATATGTACATTAATGATTATCTAATTTCCTTCATTTCCTTCTCCAGATCAGCTCTAACCAGTATGTCCAGTGTCCACAGGGTGATGAACTAACTGCCTTTCGAGGAGACACAGATGGGACTACAAGCCATGATCTAGGCCCATTGCCCATTTCCCACAGTGCTCAGCTCTGGGTCACAGATGCCCAAGGGTACCTTGCCAGGAAGTATCACTCCCTGCAGACATCCATAAAAATGAGAGGTTACACTGTGATCCAGATACCCATGACTTTCCCTGCCAAAATGCAGAATAGGAAACTTCTTCATTCATGTTTCTTTCTCCATCTCAGCTTCTCTCATGAGCCTATGGCAAAGACACATGTCTGGACCTGAGGAGTAGCATGCCTGGGTTACAGCAGGGAAGCACTCTGTGTGGGCTTTACAGTACCTAAATATTTATATATTTTCAAAGGAAAAAGGACTGAAGATACAAGAGGTTTCCCAAATCGATTTTTTATAGTTCTAACTCATTTTCTATTAAATTGATTAGAATTCTACCTCTGAAAGCAAACTTATTTACAACTTCTATATTTTTCAGGTTACTTGAGGGAAAATAGGGAACGGAAAACAAGGGTGAGTTGTGAAGGTTCAAACAGCAGCAGCAGCAGTAGTGTGATTAAACAATGTGGCACTAAAAGACAACTACTTTGGTTCATTGCACTCTGTAAAATTTCTGAATGTCTCCAGTTCATCTAAAGGAATGATATAAAATTTCTCAGAAATATAAATTAATTCAAATTCATTAATATTTTTCTTTAGATGAGGTGTAGGATGTTTAAGAAAGACTGCTGGGACAAACAAATCATGACAAAACATCATCACTTAGAACAGCTGGAGAAATGACAGCAATATGTAGCAGGTTACTACAAACAACTTGCTGAGTAAGTTTGGTTGACTTACACGCAAGAACTTCACAAAATAAGATCTTCAACAGGAATACAGTGCAGGATTTCCACCTGTAAACTCCAAAAAAGAATTTCTATGGCTACTTTTTTCCTGATTCCCCAGGCCAGACCTACTTAAAGCATTCTGCTTCTCTAGACCATAAGTTCCCAGAGTTGGCTTTACAGTTCTGGTCATCCTACCTCTTGCAAACATTGACATTTACTTCACCCTCTTTCCTTCAGCTTTATACTCTACCTGATAGTGGCTCCTAGAAGGCAGGCGTGGCACACTACGTAGCTCTGTGTACCTTCCACATGCAATACACAAAGGAGGACTACATGCTGACTTTTTCATTATAGACACATGGATGACCCTGCAATTCTTCTTCATAATTCGGGAAATGGACAATATATTCCTAGGGCTGGGCACAGAGCAGGAATTCAATAAGCACTTAATTCCATCAAATGATAACACAGTATTTTAGCTGAATGGTGATCAAGGTTTGAACCCAGTGTATGAAAATCAGCATTTCTGAAACAAACTGAGATGAAGTCACATTACAAAAGGATTCCTTCAGAGAAGACTTTTCCAAATGCATTGCCTACCAAACAAAAGGTTAGGTTAGATAAAGTAATTATTAGCTCCTGATACTAATTATCAAGTAGTAACTATAAAAACTATCTCTAAATTAAAAGGTAAAAAATTTGTACACCTGCTTGTGCGTCTTGAGCATAGTTCAACTTCAGCTTCCAAAGGACAATACCAGTGAGCAGGGTGCAGTAGTGCATACCCATAATTCCTAGTACCAGGGAGGCTGAGGCAGGAGGATTCCAAGTTCAAAGCCAGCTTCAGCAACTTAGCAAGACCCTCAGGAACTTAGCAAGATCCTGTCTCAAAATAAAAATGTAAATGGGTGGGGATGTAGCACAGTGATAAAGTGCCTCTGGGTTCAATCCCCAGTACCAAAACAAAATAAAGCAAAAGTACGACACTAGTGCACACACTCTCATCACTCCTGCAGTTGTGAATGGGAGTGTGATACCAACTTTGATTTTAGGATACCTGCTATCTTAGGTTTCAAAAAGCAGCTCCTTCTTTGTTCTCTGCCCTTCGTGACACTTTCCTCCTTGCATTAAAGACCAATGCAGGAAAATATGTTTCTGAAGCTTCAAGCTCCGGAAGCAAAGAAGTACCCAAATCCTTCCTTTGCTTAAATCTGCCTGTGCAGGTCAAGAACTTAGGGTGGAGGGAAGTAGGACACTTCCCAAGGCTAATTTACCTTACAAGCAACATTGGGCACAAACTTGCAAGTAAATCCTAATAGTGAATACCACAATATTCAGGCCTTTTACTTAATCATGTCTTGATTGCAAAGTCAATTAAACTTTACTAATACTGAAGGGGTCCAGGGATTAAACTCCTAAGAAAAATCATAAGAGATCAGCATTTGATTGCAACGAAATAGGAGTTTCAGAAGGTTGAAGCAGATTCTATCAAAGTCTGTCCTGAGGATATTTTTAGAAGTGCATGAGTTTTTTTTTTTTTTTTAAAGTTATGTGAAGGTTTATTCTGTAATGCATGTATTTTTTGGAGTACTGAGGACTGAACCCAGGATGCTTTACCACTGAGCTACATCCTTAATCCTTATTTTTTAAAACATTTTGAGACAGGGTCTGGCTAAATTGCTGAGATTACAGGCATGCACTACCACTCTTGGCTATGAGATTCTTTTATGCCCAATGAAAATCAGAATAAAATGACATGTGTTTATATTACACCAGAAATTATAACATTACAAGAATTTGCACGCAATTCTAATAACCAGCCATTACATGTCAGTGTAAACATTTACAAATGAACAGACCTGGTGTTCACATAATCCCTGCATGCTTGTGCTTTTACGGGTTGAAGAGATTAACAACTGAAAACTATTCCCAGCTGAGATCTGGGTACACATACCTAGCTGTCAAGTGCAGATGCTTCCACATGTTTGTATGCCACTTTCACCTTTACCCAACATAGAACCCCGCTATCGCATTTGTAATGTGGTAAACCTGATAAAATAATAAGGCCATCAAAGCACTGAAAAGTGCTTTTTCAAACACCATCTATATTATGCAGGGTCAATTAATTCCTTAATTTTATTTTTATTTCTACTTATGGACTCGTGTGAACCTTTTGAATTTAGCATGTAAATTTACATGATTGGTATTTTGCAGATAATTGAAAAAAACAATCATCTTTCTACCTCAAGAAATGTCTTATTAGTAGCCTATCAAGTGCTTCCTCTCATAAATATTTAGTGCACTTTTGGTTTTAATAATTTCATGTGGATCTTAAAGAGAGAAAGTTTTTTGTTGTTGTTGTTTTTGTTTTATCTTTTTCCTTTCTCTCTTAAAGGGAACCTATTTGCTATGATTAGGATATGGTTTGAGTGTAACACCACAGGTTCATGGGCTGGAAGTTCAGTGTGCAGTGTGGCAGTGTTGAGAGGCAGTGGAACCCTAGTGGAAGATGATCAGGTCACTGGGGATGCCTCTCCTGGAACTCCTGTGGAGTTCTCACAGCACCTGAGATAGTTCCCTTGAGAACTGGCTGTTATCAAAAAGTACAGCTGGCCCCTGAATCTCTCTGGTTTCCTGTCTCACCATGGGGTCTCTTTTGCACCCACTCCTGCCACCGTGAAGTCATTACCACAATGGCTCCATCCAATATTGGACTTTCAGCCACCAAAACTGACTTAAATAAACTTCTTTATAAAGTACACAGCCTCATGTATTTTGTTATAGAACAGAAAACAGATTAATATGGTAATTTATATTTCCCCAGAAGCAGATTATACTTGCACTCCAAAGGTACAACAACATGAAAGACAGAAAGTACCAACAGAGTGACTACCAGATGGTTTCCAAAGAGGGATGCCTTCTAGACTCAGCTGGGCAGCTCTTTCAATGCACCCAGGGCCTAACCTCATGCCATACCTCCAGAATCAGGGTATCAGGGTAGAACCTGGCAAGGTGTATTCTGGGAAAGCCCCAAGTGACTCTGATGTGCACTCCTGGTTAAAAGCCATGGGACTTGAACACGACAGGACTGCTCAGTCACAAGGATAAGGCCTTCTTGACTGTTCTGCCTGGTAGAGGGGCTAGTCCCTTCCCCTTCTGGGCCTCAGCTTCCTTTCTCTAACAGAGGGGAGCAACACAGACGCTCTATACCCCTTCTTGGCTTCCTTTCCTGTTCTTTAGCACAACTCAGACCACTGGTGTAAGATTCCAAATGGTCAAGGCAGGGACTGAGAGTCACTAAAGTGAACTGTAGAAGTGATACAAACAGTTGTGGCTATTGCCAACAGAATTGTGCTGGGAGTGGTATCCAGGGATCAGTACTGAGCTGCTTCTGAAGCCTTGGAAGACTTTATGACTGGGGACCAGCTTACATGGGGAGGGGGGCATTTTCCTTACCAGGGGGTCTAAGGCAGGCGAGTATTAAGGAGAGAAAACAGTGTTAATGGATGTTTGGGTGGAGGGAGCCATGCCCACAAATACAGGAAGCTCTTTTAGCTACAATGTTCTGGGAGAGGGTGTCAAAGCAAACTGAAACTTCTGGATGAGTTGCCATGAGCAAGGGCTGTTGATAATCTTCAAAGATGACAGTACAAGCACACAGAACCCAGAATCCAGAACGATGACAAAGATGATACTTCTGCTAAACTTCCTATTTCCAGATAAAACTGAAGCTTTGAACAAGTCCACTTTTTGACACCAACATGGCTAATCCAGCCTGTCCTGCTGTTTCCAGCCCAGGCTTCCCTTGGGTCCCTCTTCAGGTTTCAGACTGGCCCTGCTCTGTCTCTTCCCTGCTCTGCCTTTAAATACAGCTGACCTTGAAGATTTACCCTAGTACCCGATTTTCCTGCGTCTCTCCTCTCCTCCACTCCTATTTCTTGCAGACTATTCTTGCATCTGTCCTTGGACCCAGACCCATTCCCTCATCCAGAGAGCTTGCCAGTTCCTTGACTACCAAAGGATCATACACCTTTTCCTCCCAGTGCCCTTGAACTCAAAGGCCAGAAGTCCTCCTTTGGACTCAACCTCCCCCCCCAACACCAACTCACTCCAAATAAAATTTTCATTACAGTTACCTAGACTCAAAACTTTAGCTCTGTTTCTGAGACCACCACCATGTCCCCTCACATCCAAAGGGCCAGCTAGCCCTGCCAGTTTTATTTTTCTTGGCACCTCACTCTGCAGTCTCCACTAGCAGCCTGTGGTTCAGGCCACTGCTCCATAAGTGTTGGGAGATGATCGCAACAACCTTGGTGTTTTCAATTCCCTGGAGCTGTCCTTCAAGATTTTTCAATCTGTCAGACTGCTGGCCATGGCCAAGATGCCCTTGATAATGGCAAAAGCGAACCTGAGACACAAGGAGGCCATGCTGGTGGAGGTGGAGTGGACATGAGAAGCCTGGAGCACGACCACTAGCTCGCCTTCCCTCTCTCCCCTGGGGCAGCCTGTGGGACTCTGCAGATACCCCAGGCCTCTGAAACAAGTGAAACCACTGCTGAAAGCCACCGCAGACACCACACAGGTATATCCTCCTAAAATTCAGCTCTGATGGTATTATGGCTCTCAGAAACACCAGCATGTTGGTGGATATGCAAATTATGTGGGTAGAATGTTTACATGTTGCTACTCTAGTCCAGGTGTGTCCCCAACAGGAAGGTGCTCTACATTCAACAGAAAACAGCAGCACCATTGCACTCTCACCCCAGATGGAGGCTGCCCAAATGATCAGGCAGGAGTTGCTCCATAGGCTACTATGTAGAGAACAGCAAAGAACAAGCTTCCACCAGGCAGCAGCATGGATGAGTCTCATGCACGCAAGGCTGAGTGAAAGAAGTCAGACACCAGAATGAAAATGGAGCCCACACCACGCGGTTCTAGCTGCACCCAGCACTGCAAAAGGGGAAACTGATCTATGCCAGTAGAAGTCAGAACAATGGACAGTGGTGATCCTCCAAAGAGTAGGGTGGCAAGGGATACACCATGTGTTGGCCACGAGGGTGTGCTTCACTTGTCAATCAATCATTCCACTGATAATCGTGGTCCTGTTCTGTCTGCTGTCATACTTCAGGAAAAAGCTTAAAATTAACCAACCAACCATCCAGTGCCCCTCTAACAGCTGGGCTGACAGCAGCTGTCACTGTGGCCCAGAAGCCCTTCTTGATATGGCTATGAGCCAGCCTCATGGCCTTCACTGGTCTCACTCTGGGGCTTCTTTACCCCTCAAGAATCTAGGTATCCACTGTGAAATGTGGTGCTGTGGACATTTCTGGCAAGAGGAATGCCCAGCATTCCACAGCATCACCCACAGCATTCACCAGATTTTCAAAGCCTCCCCATAGCCCTGAACAGGCAAAGAACAATCACAGTTGCTGCTCCTCAAGTGATCCCTGAATTTAACTCCATGACTTATTCCTGTTTTTTCCTCCAGAAAGTCTTCCCCTTTCCAATCCCCTGATGGAATTCTACCCTTGTTTCTAGGTTATATCCCTTCCCCACAACTACTCCTCAGGGGTCTGATTTGTTGGTAGGCACTGAGGATGTACAGTGAACCCTAATCCCTCCTCACATGCTCTCTATCAGTAGGGAAATCAATGTATCACAGATAATTTTAAACAAAAAAGCAGCATTAGGAGAGAGGCAGGTAAATCCAGGGGGATTCAGAAAAGGAGAGATTCCTGGCTGTGGAAAATCTCAGCAGGCTTCCTGGAGGAGTGGCACTGCCTATGGGACTCAGAGCTAGGCGGGAAGGATATCTAAGTGGAGGTCAACAAAGACTAGCACTGTGAAAGCCCTGAATCTGTGCAGAGAAGGGCAGTTTCCTCTAAGCAAAGACACCATGAAGAAGAGGAGGCAGAAGGGGTGTGGGTGGGAGTGAACTGGTCAGCCGTGCAACTCAGAAGCTTGGATTTTATGCTACAGGCAACTGAAAGCCACAGAAAACTTTAAAGCAGGGCATGATGTCTTTAGAGATATGCCTCAGTCTCTCAAGTGAACTGAGGTGATCTCTTCTTCGGAGGTTTAAAACACAGGGCTGTGCCCATGGTTCTTCCCTGCCCCTTTCTGCATAACATGGTCATCTGCCAGCTAGTTTGCTTGCACACTCTGCCCAACTTCACCCAACTTAAGTGAATGGGAGACAAGAATGGTTCTAACTCTAGCACACTGCCTTACTAATAGCAGCACTCAATAAATATTTAAGAGATGAATGTGCAATGGTCACTTAAAAATGAGGAAAGTGGGTGCGAAAGCACAAAAGAAAAACACCCTGAACCTAATACAAACAGGGCTGGAGGAGTGCAGGGGTCCCTTCATCCTTCAGATCCTGTGTGGACACCAAGGTGCTCACTAATCAGAGTGACTGACATGGAGAGGAAAAGACCACAATGGCAAAGGAGACACTCAAGTTCCTTAAGACTATGGGGAAGTGTGTGTTGTGGGGTGGTGTCCAGGCCTACGTTCCAAGGTCAGGTCTGGTGTATCAAGAGTCCTGTTCAATGCTCAGCACCTGGAACAGGAACCCAGAGAGTCCAGCCTCATTGTGGCCCTGTTCCCTGATAACTGGTGAGATCTGGGAAGGAGGGAAAGAGAGATACACTGTTCAACCTCTCAGTTGAACTTCTGTATTTTTATATTATTTAAAAAAAGGAATGAAGTGCTTTGCATGCTACAAAGAAAGGGGCTCCACCTCTAAATCAAGAAAGAACAGAACACTCCACTGGGTCCACACTGGGTGGCAGGCTCCAGAGCTTGCTGCAGCTAATAATCATGTTCGCTGTGCTATTTTTTTCTTTGCACATCACCGCCTTTTAGTTTTGAAGCTCTTTCACTTATATTATCATACCTCAAACTACCCTATAATTAAATTACTTTGTCCAGCTGGCACATAAGGAGATCTGATGACTTGCCTAAGATCCCTCAGAACTAGGAAAAGAATTCAGGTTCCTGACTTTCAGACCAGGCTCCTCCACTGGATCTCACAGTTTCTGGGGAAGTAACTTTCATGGGAGTGGTGAGGACTCCCCAGAGATGACCCAGGGGTAGCAACTGCCCTTCTGGAAGTTGTGCACATTTGTATTTGAGCTTGGGATGGGTCCCTCCATTTGGTGCAAGCCTCAGTGATCATGTGCTTTATCCTGGCCCACGGCAATGTGTGGAAGCTGAAGCTTGGAGGATGTGAGCAGCTGGTGTGGCTTACCGGAGGGAGGGAGGAAGGGCGTGGGAAAGGAAAAGCAGAACTTAGTACCACTTGCAATTGCAGTGCTCCAAAGCTATATACACTGCGTGGCCCAGTTTAACGTGTACCCTGCAGTGCTGACTGCAACTGGAATTCCCATTTTCTGGTCTAAGCTTTCTTTTAACTGCAAAGCCTTCCAGGCGGTCAGGCAGTAACACCCATTACTAGCCACTACTATTTAGTCTAGCCCTATTTTTGGAGACAGCTTAGGGTGTTTGCCTCTTTTTCTTTTAAACAACAAAAGAAGTAAGTGCATTGCAAAATTCAAACTATATGCATGTGACTGGAATAAAAAGTTAAAACTTTCTTTTAATTTCACATGAAAGGGGGAATTTCTATCAATATTCTTTTTCTTTCCTGCCACACCTACTGACCTTTACACACACACACACACAAACTTCATACACATGTATATGATTTTTTTAAACAAATGGGATATTTACATATAATTCTGACATCAAGCCCTGCTTTAAAGTTTTGCCATCCCTGTGGCAGGGATGTGTGCCTGGAGGAGCAGTAGGGCCCAGGGTAGCTCTCAGTGGAACTTGCTCTTGCAGCCTGCAGGCTCAATTTTATTTTTAATTGTTAAATAAAAAATTCTGCATTTTTCATTTAACAACAAACATATCATATGCAACCAGCCTTGCCCATACAGAGGGCTGGTGTGTTTTCTTAATTTTAATTTCTCATTTTGAGTCATTTATAATGTATAGAAAAAGCAAAAAAAGTGCAGTATAGGAAATATCTAGGGTCAGTTTTAAAAATTGGTAAATTTCTATAACTAATCTTCTCTCTCGATCTTTCTGGGAGTCCATGCAGGACCAGCTTCAGAACATGCAGGGGAGGGGACCAGCAAAACCCAAACACATGGTATCTGCCTGGTACAGGACTTCACAAAAGTGGCCCAAACAGGGCTGGTGCTTAGAGGTCAGCACTGGGAAGCTGAGCCTGCAGGACTGTAAGGCTCCTCCCCCAGTGCCCAATCCATTGAGGGGAGCTTTATGGAAAGCTGCAGGTGACAGGGCAGAGGCAGGTTCAGTGGGAGTGCAATGCTTTAAGAGTTTCCCCTTCTTAAAATCCAGGAGTCAATGGTTTGCAAGGGCAGTTGCCTTGTTCGAACACAGGGAACTCAGGTTCTTTTCTCACTAGCATGTTCTCTGCAGATTCTGTGGGACCACCCACATGGTGTGGCTAACCCTGATAGCTATCCTCTGTCCCAGGAGGAGTGCATGCTAATTCTGACTCAAGGGCAGAGACCTACTGCCTAGATCTGAGTCCAGGTCTGGGCTGCTATCTGGAGCAACCAGATGGGGAGGGGCAGAGGGTACAGGGCAGCTAGGGCGAGCACTAGGAGAAAGGGGGTAAGGCATACTTCCTTTCTGCAATGTTTTTCAAGATCTATGAAATAGCATTTTGGCTATGTGCAGAGCCCATGGGTAGCAAATGTTTTGATTCCTTCGGCTGCCTTTAGAACATGGAGGACTTTTCTATGTGTACAGCACTGTTTAGGTCCTTTAGATACACTGAATAATTTAGTCCTCACAATTGCACTGTGAGTGCATCCTGAAATATTTTCCCTGTTATACAGTTGGGGAAAAGAAGGCACAGGAAGCCATGTGATTTACCTTGGGAGTAGCAGACACAGATTTGAACTCAGTACTGTGGTTCCAAAGCCATGCACTCATGTATCACACACCTTCTTAAACTGATGTGGTGATCTCAAAATGTATTATAATTAGAAGTAGGGGTCCATGTCATTTTCATTTTGGAAAGCCCTAGTTCAAACAAAGATAAGCAGGCTTCTTTCATGCAAGACTTCTGAGGGTCTCTTCTACACTGAATGTATTTATGATCTGTAATAGACATATGCTTTGCAGCATTTCCCCAAATTATTTGAGCATGGAAATGTTTTCCAAGCAATTTCTCATGAGATTAGTAGTTTTGCTGACCACACTTTGAGTAAATGCTGGCAAAGGGAATTGTTAGGAACAGGGTTGATTCTTGCCATTGAACTGTGAGATTCTTGAAACTGCTGAACTGGAGCCCGTCTCCTCATCTGGGACAGGAGAAGAATGTGGTCCTAGTACCTCAACGAATTGTCTGAAGATGAAATACATATGTAAAGTTCTTAAGATGTGCCTGGCTCTGGCTGGAAGTAGTGGCACACACCTGTAATCCCAGCAGCTCAGTAGGCTGAGACAGAAGGATCTCAAGTTTAAGGTCAGCCTCAGCAACTTAGCAAGACCCTAAGCAATTTGGTGAGGCCCTATCTCAAGATAAAAAAACAAAAACAACAACCCTGAAGCTTCTGCCCTATCATCTACAGCTTTCCTGAAAGCTCCCCCAGTGGATTGGGCACTGGGGGAGGAGACTTACAGTCCTGCAGGCTCAGCTTCCCAGTGCTGGCCTCCAGTGCTGGGAAACTCTTATGATTATACAGAATAGGAAATAATTTAAGAAATAAGACCTCAATTTTAAAAAGCAGAGAATCACTGCAAGTACTATAACCTCTGAGTGATCATTACCAACAGCAGTTTCTGTCAGAAAAACATGCAAAATCCTCACAAAAACCAACCAACAAAACAAACAAAACAAAAAACAAACAAACAAAAAAAACCCTGAAGCAATCAGAGTACATTACCATTCTAAGGAAAGGAGGAACAGGGAAACATTTTTAAAAAACTACCTCTGACCAAAAGTAAAGAAGATCCTCTGAGGTGGTAACAGAGGCAGACAGAAGACAGGGCCAATTTCTTGAGTGCTGACAAGTGGGTCATCCCTCAGGACAGAAAGGGTCAGGGTCATGCCCTCTGTGCTTGGGATGGAGGAACAATCCATGCTAACTTTCTTGGGAGTGAATTCTCATCACCAAACTGAAAATGGCTTGGCATCAGCAGGACACCTTCCTGTTCCCTGTTCCCGTCTTACACTGACTCATGCATCTGTGTTCGTTTCAACTGCAGCCGCTGTGGGAGAGGAGCTGAAGGACTGTGTTGTCAGGAACTCTGACTCCACAAAGGCACCCTCCCAGCAACACAGTACTCTTCCCGTCACGCCTGCCAAACACGTGAGGGTGGACAAAAACAAAACACAAACTCCATGGAGCGGCAGGCCTGGAGAAGGCTACAGCAGGCAACCACAACTATTAGTGTGTAAGTTGGGGGCCACCTTGCTCTGGGACCCACTCAGGCACCTAAGGCGATGTGCTCAGTGGACCAGACCAGCTCTGTACAGGGGCCTGCTTCCTGTTGTGCAACTATGTAAATGAACCCTGTGCTGGGCAGGGCTGGCTGTGCCCTGTGGCAGGGATGTGTGAGTGGAGGAGCAGTAGGGCCCAGGGTAGCTCTCAGTGGAACTTGCTCTTGCAGCCTGCAGGCTCAGATGCCTGATGCCATCCCCAGAAGCAAGGCCCTTGCCTCTGCCAGGGAACCCATCTATGTGGTAGGAACAGACAATTCCCTGGCAAGCACAACCTGGCAAAGGTGGAGTCAATAACCTCAGGAGATGGGGGAATGAGTTGGAGGATGATTAAAACCTAGGGAACTGAACTCCAGGCTGAACTCAAAGTGATTTCTCTGGGCCACTTCTGCAAACAGCCTTATGTGTAAGATGAAAGCAGCTCTGTCTTAGGGCAGGAACCAAATGTAGGTGATTTTCAACGTTCACACTAATGTTGAAAAGAAAGAGTCTTATTCTCCATTTTGGAGATGTGTAAACTGAGGCTTGGAGGAATGAGCATGGTCAATGTCAGCACAGGTACAAGTCATGGAGCCAAGATTTGAACCAAAAACTGTGGGTACTGTGTCTCCTGAAATTTTATACAGGCTTCTAAGTTTCTTTAAAGTGATGTTTACAACTAAAATGAGTTCTTAATTTTTCAGACATTAGCATTACTCAGTTGGTAAATTACTACAAATTAAAAATCTTACTTGCATCAACTCTTCTTGGGCTACTTATTCTTTTGCATTACCAAATGGAATGTTCTCAGGGGATTGCAAATGGGTTTTGAAATTAGCTAAAGCAAATTCTAATTATAATTCCCATTTTAAATCGTTAGCAAAATAAATCACTAAAACAAGTCTATGACCAAATATAAATTATTTCTAAGATAATAGTGCATTTAGCAGTCTTAGGAAAGTTGTACCAAGATAGAACAGGCACAAGGATGGTGGGAAGCACACTGGGCTCAAGGTCAAGAGACTGGGGTCTACCCAGGCCCTCAAATTAGGCTACTGCAAACCACCTGTCCCTGCACTCTGCCCTTCCTGCATCAGAAAAACAAAGGGCTTGGATCAGATCAGTGTCTCTCATCTATTTTTAATATGAAGATTTTGGGGAATGGGGTGGTGGTAGTGCTAGGAATTGAACCCAGGGTCTTATGCATTCTAGGCAAGCACTGGACCACGGAGCTACATTCTAGCCCTAAGATACTTTCATTGTACAAACTCTTTCTAGATTCTACTCCTCCAAAGACAGTTGTACTTTTGAAGCCTATTCGTTATAAGAACATATAATGACAAAAATTTAAAGTAATTAATAAATGTTTTCCTAATAATTGCAACATTTTCACATATTGAACAAGAGCAGTGTCTTTATGTTTAAGACATTATTATTCAGTTTATTGTCAATGTGTGGTCTCTATAAAAATACCCTCACCCTTTGTAATAAACTACCCACTCCCCTTCCCATTCTTTGCCTATATATTGTGAACCTTTGCATTAAATGGCCTTAAAGGTTCCTTTCTGTACCAAGCTTTGATTTTATCACATCAAACACTTTCTAAGAAACAACATACTAGCTTTCTACTTTTCTGTTCAGAATAATGAAGTAAATTTTTCAGTTAATGATTTTTTTATGCAGTAAACCATACCCACTATCCAACAATGGTGGGTTAATTTTTCTTCCAATACACATGTGTGTGTACACATACAAAATGCCTGTGCTAGATATACCCAGATGAATAAAGCAGACAAGATCACTGGTCTATATCAAGTCTTTAACATGATTCTTGAGCCCTTCCCTCTGTTTTATTTCTAGCTTCAACTTCTTTTGGAGTTCTGATTCATAATCTCCACCTGCCTGCTCAACATCTCTACATGGATAGCTAACTTCATCTCAAACTTCTTGTGTGTAAAGCAAACCTATGGATTTTTCCCTCACCATGCTTGCCAAAATCTAAAATCCTTTTTCTGATGGCATTCCCCGTCTCTGAAATGACAACACTGTTTACCCAAATGCTCAGGTCTAAAAGACTCTTCCTGTCTGAGATTTTCTTGCTCAGGTGGCATCTACAGACACTTGATCACAGGGACAGGAATTATCTTAATGTAACCTAAATTTATTGAAGACCTACTATTCCCATGTGAGGCAATAGGGATGCAGCAGGGGGGCAAGCCAACATCACGCAGATGATGAAGAGTGGTGTGGTACTGTATGGGGATGTGATCACTGTTGAGAAAACGTAGAGCAAAGCGGCTATCCCTGGTCCAGAAAGAGTTTCGGAAATGGGGTCCAAGGTCTCTACCTTTAAAGGAAGAGGCCCCTTCAAAGTCTTCCATTTGTAAGTTTAAAGATATCACCTAATGATGTGCTCCCATAACTCAAATTATCCCAAGGATGAACACCACAGGTGAAGGAATAATTATGCTTCCACTCCTGCACACCAGGTAAATCAGTGCTGTGCAAGAACCAGACAGGATGAGTTCAGATATTCAGAGAGCAAATGACCTGCTTACTCTAAGCCTAACCTAGCCACAAAAGCCACTGTGAAATAGGACCTTTGCAATGGCCCAGTTAAGTAGTAGCAACTCTGTTTTAAATCACTTTTCACTTCCTTTCAAAATGCATAAAAATTGGGGGCTAGGAGGTGTAGCTCAGTGATATAGCACCTGCCAAACATGCCTGAGGCCCTGGGTTCAGTCCCCACACCACAAACAAAACAACAGGCTTAAAAATGTTCATATCCTTTGACTCAATAATCCTAACCCCGGGAATTTATCCTAAGGAAATAATCCAAAGTATGTGTGTGAAGATATTCACTGTAAAATTATTTATTAAAAATTTAAAAATGAGCTGGGCATGGTAGTACACACTTGTAATTCCAGTGATCCAGGAGGCTGATGGTAACAGGAAGATCACAGGTTTGAGGACAGTCTGAGCAATTTGGCAAGAACAAAATTTTAAAAAATCAAAAATAAAAATGAAAAAGGGCTGTGATATAGCTCAGTGGTAGAGCAACCCTGGGTTCAATCCCCAGTACTTAAAAAAAAAATACACACACACACACACACACACACACACACACACACATATGGAAGAAAAATAAAAATTCATGCCAGCTGGATGGTGTATCCTGTATCATTGAAGGCGTAATATTTGGAGACTGTACTGCTATATAAAACACGTTGAGCAACACAATGAACCCCATATCATGTACATACATAAGATTGGGACTCTGTATATTCCATGCTTATAGAATTATATCAAAATGGATTCTGCTGTCATATGTAACTAAAAAGAATTAAAAATAAAATAAATGTTTATGATATGACATTAAAAAATTATATACTCTTGCATGTGTAACTCACGAGATACATGAAGTTTACATATGAAATGGACAGAGGGCAGAACATACAAAAATGAAGTTCATATCTAGGAATATTATACTATTGTTTGAACAAGTCTGCAACCTCAGACTGAGAGTAAGGAAAGATCATGGTCAATTCCCAAAGACTACCACATCCATAACTGCTATGGTCTGAAAATTCATTCATTGAAATTCTACCAAAGTGATGGTATTAGGAAGTGGTGATTAGATCCCTTCATGAATGGGATTAATGCCCTTATAAAATGAGCGCAAAGGAACTCACTGGCCCCTACCATGGTGTGAGGATATAGTCAGAACACATTATCTAAGCGGAAGTAGCCCTCAGCAGACAAATCTGAGAGAGCCTTGATCTTGGACATTGCAGGCTCTGAAACTGTGAGCAAGAAACCCTAGTTGTGCCTAAGACACCTAGTTTATGATATTTTTATTATAACAATCTGTACAGACTAGGACAATAACTTAGCAGTTACTCCATGAATGTGGATGAATGAACAGGAGTTTATGTTTTATACTATCATACATATCATTATGTTTTATACTATCACTATAATATCAGATGATAGTATAAAACATAAATATATATATATATGCTTTTTTTTTTTTTTGGCACGGTGCTGTGGATCAAACCCAAGGCCTTGTACATTTGAGGGAAGTGTTCTACCACTGAGCTACACCTTCCATTCCTTCCTACTAGTTCTTAAAAAACAAAAACAAAAACAAAAGAATAAAACAACTACCAGCCCGCTGGGCAAGACGGCACACGCCTGTAATCCCAACAGCTCTGGAGGCTGAGGCAGGAGGATCCTGAGTTCAAAGCCAGCCTCAGCATAAGCAAAGTGCTAAACACCTCAGTGAGATCCTGTCTCTAAATAAAATACAAAATAGGGCTGGGGATGTGGCTCAGTGGTCGTGTTCCCCTGAACTCAATCCCCAGTATCCCCCCTCAAAAAAAAAACTACCACCCCCAATAACTCTCCCCACAGTTTCTATTTCAATTTGGATGCGAAAGTTATACATTAATCAAAAAGTTTATTCTCTAAATTGAACTCCAGTCCATTTTTATATAATATAGACCAGGGAGAGGAGACAGAAATGGTTCTTATGTTAAGGACTACTGCTGAGAACTGAAAAGCATTTCTTATAATTTAAGCATTTTGTTTGTTTGCTTGCTTTTGAAAGCTTCTCTGGCCTTTGGGAAGAACAAACAGTCAGAGGTGCCTGGCTCTTCTGATGTTGCACACCTGGACTTCACAGCCATCACCTTCCTATGTAAGGTCACCAACACGTGCAGACAAGGTGGACTTCTCCTCCAAACCATTCCTTGCTGCACTACAAGAATGCACTGAGTTGGGTGCAGTGGTTCCCGCCTGTAATCCCAGCAGCTCAGGAGGCTGAGGCAGGAGGATCACAAGTTCAAAGCCAGCCTCAGCAACTTAGGCCCTAAGCAACTTACTGAGACCTGTTTCAAAATAAAAAATAAAAAGGGCTGGGGATGTGGCTCAGTGGTTGAGCACCCCTGGGTTCAATCCCCGATACCAAAAAAAGAGAATGCATTGACCCTGGAAGTTCATGGTATTTAATCCAAAGTCCCTAAGGAGTACCTGTGCCCTTAGCTACCTGGCATTTGTTTCCTTTGCTTGCTGACAGGAGAAAGACTGAAGCCTACCAATCAGGGTCCAGAGCTCATTCTCAGATTGCCATGGCTGCAATGAGAAACTGACCACCAAAGTTACAAATCACTCTTGGGCTCTGGCATTATTAGAGGCTGTAACAATTGAACAAAATGTGTAACACTAGAATTAATTAAAAATTCTATATAACTTGAACACTACCGAAAATCGGATCAAGGAAGTAAAATCTAAGTCAATAGTCAGCAACTGAAAGGCTGGGGTTGGCTTACAGACATGTTTTATTTGGCTCACAGTGAATTATTAAAAAAAAAAAAAAAAAAGGAGCCAACATTTAGAAATTGGGAGCTTTCACATGAAAATCCAGATTTCTGGCTTTCCAGAGAACACACTCCCCATGACTGCTGGGCTGATGCTGAGTGGCAGTGGTGCCTTGGGATAGGGTGGCCTTACTCCTTACATGCAATGCTTGCTGGACTCTGAAGGCCTCTGAAGTTGTCACCCTGGGTAAGACATCTTCAAACAGGCAACAGGGCCAGGGACAAGTATAGGAATCAAAGTGCTGGGACTGAAGTTCAGTCCTTTCTGCCTCTTCACTTGGAGGTGGCACAGATGAGGATGAGGCAGAGGACTCTCTCACACTCTTTCAGGAATGACTTGAATAAGGCTTCATAAAATTCACAGAAAGACAGCCTAACACAATATGCACTCATTAACACTGAGTAACATTTTATTCTCATGACTCTAGTCTCTGCTGGTTCTCCCTGATCAGCTAATTCACTAATTTCAGTGAAAGATCACTGGCAAATTATGTCCTTTGACTGGTCTCTACATCAAAGAGTGCAACTTTCCACTCTTGGGAAGGTACAATGATTTTTGGTGGTACATAGATGTATCTTTATTTTAATAGAAAAAGCCAGTATTTATATTAATGTTTGTTAGAAAAAAAGATAATTACATACCAAACCAGTGGCTTTATGAATAATAGTTAATTTAAAATAGATAGAGCGATGAGAATATGCTACCTCATTAGAAGAGTAAAGATGCAAACTGTCTATCCATTAATGATGAAGAACAAAGAGATCCAGTTGCTTGGTACAAAATTCACAATAAACACTGGATTCAGCTTCTCCAGGTGGAGTCCCCAAGCTACCTTTCTGGATTTATAGCTTAACAGGGAAGAAGGACAGATGGGAGAGAATAAAATGTTATAAAAAAATTGCATCCTAGATTCATAGCGTCAAGATTTACTGTGCTCTGAACCTAGTACCTGAAGCAGAAGCAAAGTGGGTGGGCAAAACATCATCAAAACTCAAACAGGACAAAATGCAACACATTTTTGTTAACGCACAAAAAATGACACCTGATTCAGGCCAAATGTTTCTATGCCACAAACGATAGAGATTTTTATCTGCTGAGAACACAAAGGCCAAAGGAAAGAGTGGCAACCAGATGAGGCTGGGTGAGATAAGGTGGTGACAGCCCAGGAGGCCTCTGCAGAGAGGGATTCCTTGCCAGGTGAGGCCCTAGGGAAATCAGACAATTTATTCAGTTTTACCCTTGTCTGCCTAGGTTTGAACTTGCTTCCTGACTCCCTCCCCACCAAAAAAATCCCCCATCTAAACGAACAATCTATTTTTAAACATAAAAAAAAACACATCATATACAACCACAAGAATGGGATCCTAATTAGAATAAGTTATACTGAATGTATGTATAATATGTCAAAATACACTCTACTGTCATGTATATCTATCTAGAAAGAACAAATTTTAAAAACTTGAAAAAAATCAAAGAGCAATTAACATAGGCTTCTGTAAAGCTTACGATAGTTCTATATTTCTAATAATCCATGAACTGAATTCCATGCATGTAGAAATAGGAGAGGGAGGTCAGTCATCCAGTTCTTTTCAAGTATATTTGTCCCTCTGAGACGTGAGAATATCAGCAGGATGCTAAACAACTGTCTGGAAATATATCAAAGTAGAGAAAATGGTATTTAACTGTCAGCAGAGTACTGAAAATGGAAGAGGAAATAACATAGTAAGCCATTCCAAGTGTGTGTGTGTGTGTGTGTGTGTGTGAGAGAGACAGACAAAGACAGATCCCCAAAGGGAACTGCTTGAATGGTAATGCTAAAGACAGTAGTGAAGCCCTCACTGGGTACTTCGTATGTACTGGGCACTGCACTAAGTGCTACACAAGGACCATCTCATTTTATCCTGTGCCCACCCCAACAGGGTTCTACTGTCATTCCCACTTGATACATGGAGAAACTAAGGCAAGAAGAATGAAGTCAGCTGCAGCTAGCAAACTGCAGAGATAGTTGGACCCCTAACCTTTACTCTTAAATGCTGGCTCCTTGGCCAAGAGAGCACTGGGCTAAAGAGCCGGGCTTTTATATTATCAACTGCTGCACAGGAACCTAGGGCCTAAGCTCAAATTCTGGGGTGTCTGAGGAAAAGAAGGAGCTACCCCTCACGCTCCTCCACTATGCCCCACACTGTGCCCAGGCACTTCTCTAAATAATTGGTTCTCAGATATGCAAAGAATGTCTGTGAGGAGTGCCAATTTGTAGTCTGCCCAGAGAGCCAACATATCTTAGTCTAGCTCTACGGAAATGGACAGAGGAGACAAGGCACCGGTCCAGAATCACCAGTGTGTGGCTGCTGCTCATTGGGTAGCTGCTGTGAGGACTCAGGTGTTTCTGTGAGGGACTCTGCATATGCTGCTCCACCTCAGCCCTACAAAGCATGTATAAGCTCCATGTTTCAGAGGGGAGGAGTGAGCTTCAACCACCTGTGCCAAATTACACACCTTAGCAAGGAGTGGATTCAGAATCTGAATCTCTGTAGCTCCAAATCTTCTGTCCCTCTTAGGATATCACCTAAGGGAGTGTGATCTTGTTTAAAGCAACAGCCAAGGTCAGTGGCTAAGTTCACAGACTGGAGCCAGGCTGTCTGGGTTTGACTAGTTCTGCCACCTACCTACCTGCTGTATGACTGAGGGCAAGTCACTTATTTTCCCTGTGCATCTTTCTACAACTGAAGGGTGAGCCTAATAATTGTACCCATCCTATTGGTACTTGATAAACAGTACCAATGGTGCTTGATACACAGTAAGGCATATTTATCGAAGCATGCAAAAAATAAAAATATAAAACTTTCTCTTATACACAGATGGCAAATAAAGTAAGATGATGGACATATTTTTCAATGGAAAAAATATGTATAAATCAGTTCCTATAGAGGCCAATACAGCAAGCCCACCACAAACACGGGCTGTGGGACCTGGTAACTTTCCATCTGAACTGTTGAACTAAAGGACACATTTGGAAAAGGGTCCTAGGCTTCAGTCTTGGAACTGATGTGAATTGGCTGCACAAGCTGGAGAAGGCATTTCACTCCTCCAGGCCGTGTTTCCTCCCATGGTAAAACTGTCCCTCATGACAAGGTAGCAAAGCACAGGGAAGCGATGGCTCAGGATAGGAGCCCAAGGCCTCTGGGGTCCAGTTTCCCCACACATGAATTTTATAACTGCTTCGTTTCTTTGAGTTTTAATTTCCACTCTCCTAAAATGGAGAAAATGCCAGGGTTGGGAGCAAATAAGAAGGCAATGTTAAGAGTCCCTCTATAAACAGGGCTCTCTGTTGACTGTGGCTGGGTAGCAAGTGGACCTTCATGAACATTTGTGAAAATGACCTAAAGCACCTCCCCGCCTGAAGTAACCTCCCTTACCTGTCTATTACAGTCTCTCCACCCCCTAGAATCTAAGATCCCTAAAAGCAGGGATGTCTTGATAAAAAGTCAGCATCTAACCAATACTTTTGGACTAAGTGGAAAGTAGGAATACATGGATCAGCCAGTAAATGACTGAAGTTACACAAGGAGCTAATGAACTGACCTAGATGCTAATGAAAGCCCAAAGTGCTAAGAAACAGACACAAGACACATAGAGGTAAAGCCGTTCTTATCACCTGACTTCTGGCTTATTTTCTTTGGGGAGGTGGTTTGGGTGGGGAAAAGCACAGTGAAGATACTATAAAGTGGCTAAATTAACATACTCAGCAGGTACAGACTTTCTAAAGCTGAATACCAACTGGGATAATTAAAGGCTAGAGCCTTCTCCTTTTTTAAATTGACTCCCCTATAAACTACCTGCTGACAAAGGCATAATTAAGTTGGTTCTTCTAAGAATATTCAGGGGAACTTTTCTCCTTCATTCCTAATTTTTTAAAAAGCCCACATTTCCCCTCCCTAACCTCATCAAGCACTTAAATCCCAAGAACTAAAAGGAAAGTTACAAAATAGTTATTTATTTTTTTAAAATGAAACCTCTAGTATCCCTTCTTTCCAGTAACCAATTTCTCAGAGCCTCAGAAGTGACTGGAGCTTGAGGATGGGGGCGCATCGGGAGGCAAGCAGCTGCCCAGGGAAGGAGGTGGTCACATCTGCTCTTTTTTTTTTTAATTTAAAAATTTTTTTTTGGTACTGGGGATTGAACCCAGGGGCACTCCACCACTGAGCCACATCCCCAGCCCTATTTTGTATTTTATTTAGAGACAGTGTCTCACTGAGTTGCTTAGGGCCTCGCTAAGTTCCTAAGGCTGGCTTTGAACTCGTGATCCTCCTGCCTCAGCCTCCCAAGTGCTGGGATTACAGGCTTGTGCCACCGCGCCGGCCTTTACGTAGGGATGGAGAGGTGCTCAGGATCATCCTGTCCCTGTGTATCCAATGTGGCCGAAAAAAAAAATCTGCAATTTCTTGATACTTTTCTAAAAATAGAGAGTTTGGTTTCAAAATGCCAGTTGGTGTTTTGATTTTTAAATTATGTGCAAAAAATTATGCTGAAAACCCAATGAGTACTGCTAAGTAATTCAAGGTTCTAAAACATGCATTCTCTCAGAATCTGAAGAAAAGTTAAACAGAGATAAAAGAAAGGTGGTTGAGATGATATAGAAGGCTTAAATTCCAGTTTGAAAAGTGGTTTCTTTTGGTGTGTTATCATTCCTCCCAAATGAATGGAAGAAAATTGGTGCATCTCAACTAAGTAACTCCCATCTTATCTGATGTCATTTCTGGATCCAACCTTCATGGGTACAACACTGCAAATAATTCCCAACAGGCAGTTTTGAAAGACTAAAGAACCATCTCAGCATTGGGTGTTGCAAAGCTGGGTCTTCAGGATAAGAGTGTTCAGGTCTCCCTCATTAGGCACCCATCATGACCAGAACGTAGTTCCAGAAAGGTGTGCTATGACAGATGTTCACTGATGAAGATTAATTTCAGATAAGCTTGGGTTGTTAAAAAGGTTTTCATACAATGACAGTGGGGTGGGTGGGCAGCATCATAAGAAACAAGTATCAATGCTCTCTGCTCTGCATCAGAAGACTAAAGTACTTCATATGCTTGATTTTACATGCTAACCAGCAACACAACTTTCAGCTGATCTCTAAAGATCTAGATTTGTCTGTGTGTGTGTGTGTGTGTGTACAGCATCACGTGTGGACCATGAAAGTCACCATCTCTCTCCCTTTCCCCGGAACAAACACCCACTAACCAAAGGGGATGCTCTGGAGGTTGAACTGGCTATTTCAATTGTCCAGGAATGTTCGCTATGCAAACCATGTGGCTCCCTGTGCCAAGGCAGAGATACGGTGGGACTTGAGGCTGCTGGCTGTAAGGAAAAGGATGTTGGTGCATAGTTCTGTTCTCTGGGGCAAAGTGGGAACCTGCAGAGTGGCTGAAATGTTTCATTATCCTAATCTGCAGAGGACAAATAATTACAGAACTTGCCACATCAGAACAAGAGACTGTTAGTCTGCAGGGAGGAAGGAAAGAGAGCTGAGGGATAAAGAATTTTCCTGTTAGGGGATTTTTTTTTTTTAAATGGAGAGAACCTGCAAAGTGGGTTACAATTCACTTTACAATTCATTTTGAAGAATTCTGCTTGCAAACTGTTTCTTCTGAAGAGGTAAAGTCCTCGGTACTTAAGTGTTTGGTTAAGGATCAGTAAGAAATTCCTGGCTTTCCAGAGGCTGTTGGTAGAAAAGCCTGGGTGTCAGGAGACAAGGCTTCCAGTCAAAGATCAATCAGATGGAAAAGTCAGAGGAGCCACCTGGGAAGATGCAATTTGCTTTTGGAAATCTGTGTATTTTTTCTTTTTACTCTTCAGAGAGACACAAAGAGGTGTGGAATCTTCAGCAGAAATACAAAAAGGGCACAAGCAGCAGAGCGAGGGCTTGGGGGCAGCTAGGAGAGGGGTGCAGGAAGAACTGCAGTGACTCCTCCTTGGGATGGCAGCTGTTTTATCTGTACCCTCTGAGAGTTCCTGAAATAATTAACATGCACTGTCATTCTTGTTTTTCCAGTGGTGATTTCACCCAGTCCCTACAGAAACTCAGAAACAAATGTCCTGGTTTTGTTCTTTGGAAGTCAAAACTCTCCCCCAAAACAAGGGAGCTGTGCACACTGCAGAGAGCCTATGAGATGGGTCAGGCTTGCAGAGTGCTAATCATTAACATGTTACTTTTAAAGGCAGGACTGCCCTTTCCTGCTGACTCTCACGCTTCCTTTATGTGATCCTGCCTGGTTTACTTGCTGTTTCTCCCACTCACTTCCACACATTCTTCCCTAGCCCTTGCAGAGTGCAGAAAAGCCTCTCCCTTGCTGCTGGCCGATTTGACACTTCCCTCACAAACCCTCCTTTTTCAAAATAATTTCATCCCGGACTTATTTTTCCAAGGCCTCACCCTCTTCCTACTCCCCTGGGCGGGGTGGGGAGCTCTCCTTCTTCCCAAGGAGTGCAGGAGAATAAAGCAGGAATAAAATCTATAAGAAATAGGAAATAAAAAGGTGCCTGAGAACACTCTGATAATTCCATTTGGGTTTGTGTCCTGTTCTTGTCATTTATGAGTGGTGAAGCTACAGATAGGTTATTTAACTTGCCTACACCCATTTACAAATCTGCAAAATGGAACTTTTAATTAGAGCAAAATTATTATTTTACAGTAACATTATTTAGGAGTTTTTGAATAATGTAAAATCCCTTCTAAGGCTATAAGGTAAGCTAAGCAGACAAAGCATGGGGAGTGCTTCCAGGACCTGGAACATAGTTGGTACCCCATAAACATTCTCTACTATTAACTATGAAGAGGACAATGATGAAGTAAACCCTTTGGACAGAAATGCCATCCCTTCCCTGAATGCATGCGAAGAGGATCCAATACTTCTAAAGACGAAATTACAGTATCATAAAGAAGGGTCCAGATGTAATTACTTGCTGATTGCAGCTACAGGGGAGCACTTCTCAGAAGTCAGTGTGCACAACAGAGCAAAGGACTTTTTTTAGGAACCTCCAGTCAGGCCAGACTGGTTGATCCAGATGCCTTACCTGGCTGCAGCTCAGCCACACCCCCTCTCCAAGCAGGCTGTCAGCATTCCCAGTGGGATGCACCACAGCCCCATACTCAGGAATTTTACCCCCAACTGGTCTCCCTTGCCAATTTTCCCTCTTCTTTTTGGTGAACTCAGGGTTTGCTGGAAATGGAAAGCAACAGCTCAGCCTCACAAATAAGGCAAGGGCTCTCCTCCGGTACTGAGTCACCGGTTAAGGCCTGTCTCCTTTGCAGACTCTCCCAGAAAATTACACAAAAACACACCAAGTCCGGTTCTAAAATCCTAGGCTCTCAGAAGGGCTCTGATTCACCAGGGCGTGCTTTAGAGCTAGCAATTGGGACAGGAGGGACCCATCGCCCAGCCTGCTGAGAGCCTTGGTCTTCCTTGAAAAAATGTAGAAGAAAGAAAAGCCTGCACCTTTCCTAATAAGGTAATGCCACATGCCAGTTGTGGTTTCGAGTTGCTTGGCACGCTGGGATCATATGACAGTCACTGCAGTCACAGCTTCACGTTTGTGCCCGGCTCTCCAGGAAGAATGAGAAAAGAGTCTTTGGTGTGCCTCTGGGGATTACAAATGAATAGGGAGCATGCTCCTCGGGTGGAACCCTGCATTTTCCTGATTAACCACACTTGCCTCACATCCCTCCTTCATGCTGCTGCCCGCAGGACTTCTGCTTTGTAAGGCTCAGGCATCGTAAAAGTTCTCAGGTTGCTTTGTAGGCAGGTTTTCTCTCTCCAACTAGGGGCACACTTCTGGAGGGGAGAAACCCTCCTTTATTTCCTTTGTTTCTCCCTGCTATGCTTATCATGGCCTAATCCACCCAGCAGTTACTCAATAAACGCTTGATGACAGACCAGTGCTGAGAATTTTACAGATCAGTAGGTGACCGCTTTATATCATTAGCCCCCAACTTATAAATCGGCAGGGTTTCAAAAGTTGGTTTCAAAGAAGGTCCTTACAGAGCATGTTTTCCCATAGAAACAGTGTTATAACTGGGGCTTAGGTTTCCAGGCCACTCAGTTCTCAGAATATCTTCTGCATATTTATATACATTCTTATTGGGCTCTATCATTTTTCTCAGACTCCCATCAGACTGGCAGTGCTAAATGACAGTATCATCAGGAAGGGTCCAGATGCAACTGCCTACAGATCACAGTTTCTGGGAAGCTCTTCCCAGAAGGCAGCATGCACAACAGAGCAAAGGGTTTGTAAAATTTTAGGAGACTAGACTACAGAATACATTTCAGTTCTTTAAATATACCTTAATGATTCATTTTAGTTACAGCACTATTGACTTGCAGATTTTCCTTTATTAGTTGTATTTTCATGGTTTAGGAGATTACTAGCATCAGATAATAATTTATACCTTAGGTCAGGGATGGTTGTGCATGCCTGTAATCTCCTGTAATCTCAGTGGCTCAGGAAGCTGAGGCAGGAGGATTGCAAGTTCAAAGCCAGCCTCAGCACTTAGTGAGGCCCTAAGCAATTTAGTAAGACCTTGTCTCAAAATAAAAAATAGAAAGGGCTAAGGATATGGCTCAGTGGTGAAGGGCCTCGGGGTTTAATCTCCGGTCCAAAAAAACACAAAAAACAAAAAAACCCCCACTATATGTTGGGTACTAAAAATAACACTAAAGAGGAGAGGTAGGAGTTATTTTTGCTCATCATTTAAAAAAGATGCATGTACTTTTGGTTTTCCTTTTGTGGTAAAATATTTCTTCAACAGTTTTTATCTTCAGTTGTTATTCAGGCTACTCAAGATTTTCCCAACCATTCATTTACATACATGCACATATATACCAACTCACCTTCTACCTATTTCCAAAAAAGATTTGTACTAAAAATCAAAGCCTCCAGTACTGAATTTATACATGAATAAATCCCACTAAGTATCTATATATTCATATGCACAAGTGCATATTCTACTAAATAAATGACTGACATAAGCTTTACAACTAAAAGCACAGTTGTTCAACAGTATGACAGAGTCTGCAGGACACCTTATCCCTTGGGTGCAGGAATACTGTTTAATCACCTGCCTTGGGAATAGCACTATACAGTATCCATGGGCAAACAAACAAACAAAAAAGTTTTGGTGGCTCAGAGAAAAGGACATCCTCAGTTGCATGGCCCATAGTGAGGACAGTCTGGGGCCTTTGTGCCCAGTTTCTTCAGAGCCTACGGAATGGCAGCTCCAGGAGGCACTGTCCATTGTCCAGGATGGGGATGTCAAACAGATAAAGGCTGCTGGGTTTGTACCATGAGGACCAAAGTACATATACACAAAAACCAACTGTCATACTCCTCCCCTGCAACACTTCCTAGATACTTTGGTAACCTGAGAAGCCATACCTTGGCCCTATTCCCATTCAATGGCATTCTGAAAAGAGAAATGTAACTATTTACAGCATGACAAACAACATGGATCTTGTCATCTCTAAAATTGGTAGAAAGTGTTAGCAGGTGGACACTGCAGAAGAGCCCAGACCAAACAAGACAATAGGAACCTCTACCAAACCTAACCTCCCAAATACATGTGCAAAATGAAATGTGCCTTCCCCCATCTTCTGGAGCTCAAAGCTGACTTTCTAACTCAAACTGGCATTGACTGGGTACAACAGAGATGTCAGGTTAATGACTGTGAAGCGTGACAAGTACCAGTGTTTGTATCACATCTGCTTTTCCGCAAGTTATTATCCAGACAAGAAAGAGCAGTCTCCTCCCTCCCCCATTGCACATCTTAGTAACTCCACATGGCTCATCCTTGATTGACTAGGATGACCCTTTAATGAGAAGTTCTGGATAACTGGATATTCTTGTTAGAAACATTTTGTTTGGATCAGTTCCTTTGGAAGGTCTAACATATATTCCCTCACTTCCCTGCCACTGAAAGAAATATAACTGATTCAGCATAGCAATTAATTACCTTGCATTCGTCTTTGCTTGGTGATTCAGGATGTTTAACTCTGCTTCTAGGTCTGACCACTGACAAAAGGACAGCTGTCTAGAAGTAGCAAGTATTCCAGATTGATTTTAGTGTACCTATATTCTAACAGATGGTTTGCAAGTATGGTTGTTTAATTTGCCTCTGAAAGCTGTCAGGGTACAGGGGTTTGGAGTTCTAGGTTTTATACAGTCAAATCCCAGTTAGTTGAACTATTATTCTAATTTCAGGGTGGCAGATCTGTGGTGTGTAGGCTGTCTCTTCCTCTCCTGTCCTCTTGGCAGGCATCAGAAACGCATCATAGTGCTCTTTCCTGCTGGGTCCCGGGTGAGTTAATGAATAACTCTTTTCAACTCTCAGCTCTGACCAACTGTAGATGGCATATAACTTGAAAACAGAGAGCTAGTCCTGTTTTTAACTGATTTCCTACACTTCAAATTCTCACCTTTGTGCAACTGACAGCTAACTAAGGTGTCATTATTTCGGCAACGTTCTTTGTATTCTCAGCTAATCCCACCACTAATCTGAGTTCCAAATATGAGCTAGCATTCATTGCCAGTCACTGTCACTAAGTGCCATTATATGTTCCTGCGTCTTCAGAAAAATTCCAAGGCAGAGAAAGGCAGCTCGAATATGATTTGTGCTACAGCTTCCAGCAACTTTCCCTGGTGACTCCCAGGCTGAACCAGAGGTGCCCC
>JAJEJO010000603.1:0-55897 GCA_020662805.1 Glaucomys volans | reverse complement strand
GGGCATGCTTGCTGGGCTTCTTCAGCAGAAGCAAACTCTGTGAGGACCACCTTGCTCTCCTCTACACAATGCAAAGTTTTCCACAATTCCCTCCATGGCACGCATGCTAGTTTGCTACTTGACAGTCATCTTCCCCACTTCCTCTTTGCATGACACTTTTTTGTCCTTTGACTCAGGTAAAACCAGATGAGTCTGGCCACATAGGTGACCTCAGCCCATTTGTCAGGGATGAGCTCAGGGATGGGCATGTGTTGGAGTTCTGACAGATGAGACATGGGGGGAAGTCCACTGGGGGTTTTCGGAAGGTTTCTTCATTTTAAAAGAGATGTACCACAGGCAGTCCCTTGTTTTGCCTTGGCATTGTTATGAAGGGTTGGGATGCCTGCAACCTACAAGGAGGGCAGGATGATGCCTGGAGGATGGCGCAACAGATGAAAAGAACTTGTTGTCGATGAGCTGCTCAGTTAGTAAACAGGAGTGAGCTTCTACACCTGAACTTCTTTTTATATGAGAAGATAAGTTCCCTTTTGGTTTCAGCCATTTGAAGTTGGGTTTTCTGTTACTTGTAGTTCAAACATATAGTCTTCTTTTGTTCTTGTAGACACTTAGGTATGAATCTTGTTTCTTCTATGGACTGTGGGCTTAGAAGGGCAGGTTGCATTGAATACATCCTTGTATCTTCCAGAGATGTGGGCTTATCTCACTTCTGTGCTTGAATGATGGGCCACCACTTTTGGCCTCACATTTTGGGTGCTACTACCCTCAAAGGAAGCCCTCTTTGGGGGGCTTTATTTGTTTATTTGTTACTTTTATGTTCAATGTAGGAAGAAATACAAACAATATAAAAGCCCTGTGGACCATGCTAGGGGGAAAAACCTACCTTATGCATCCTTACATCCCTCGCCATACTGAGCACATGCAAAGGACATGCTCAAAATGTTTGCTAAGTGAATAATTTAATTTGCCTTTGATGAGTCAAGAGCACTTAAGACTTTTATAATGTCCCAGGGTCATAACAATGAACAGTAATCATCAACAAATTGTGCTAAATATAACTTGGTCCTAGGACATCCCTAGTGGTAGGTTCTGTTTGTTTATGTGACAGCCTTGATACACCAAGATGTGAAAGCTTTAACTAGAACACGCAGAGCTGTGTATCACACGGTGGGGCAAAAGCTGGACATGCACTAACTAAAGGCCTACCTTGTTTATACAAGGCCCTAGGGCTCTGACACTGATCAGACAGACCCACTGCCCTCAAAGGGCTAAGAGTCCAGGGCCGGGGGGTGGGGGGAGAAAAACAACTTCAAAACAGTGTGATACATGTCCTAAGAGGTAAGGTAAAAGGTGCAAGAGGGATCCCAACTCCAGACTTGGGAAAGCTTCCCAGAGGAACATCCACGCTGCATCTGAACACAAAGGGGAAGTTCGTCAACCTAACCGAAGGGAAGAAGCAAATAAAAAGGAGAGGACCAGAATCAGGTCTGTGGTTTCTATCAAGCTCGTTCTGGCAGCATTTGGAGTGAGGAAGAAAAGGCTGACAGCTGAGAGACCCGTTGAGGTGCTGCCACAGAGATTCACTGTGGAACACAAGGCTCTTCTCAGGCAAGAAACAGGCTGATGACAAATGAAACCAGGCATGGGTCCCTAAGAGCACATGGCTGAGGCTGCGGCCCATCTTCTGGGTTCAGGATCATGGTGGATTTGAGCTGGAAGCAACATGGCAGAATATGGTGGTTGTTGATATTTTTTTTTTTTTTTTTGCTTGTACAGTACTTTGTTATGGAAGGCCGAGTCCTTCAAAGAAGCACAGTAGCTCTTGTTGAACCTCATGAGAGAGAGGAAGTGAGAATGTGTATGTGCATGTGTGACGTGGAGCCCTGCCTCCTCATTCACCTCATCCCACAGCCACGTGAGCACAGGGATGGGTCTGGTCCAGGCACAGTCACTGAATGCTCTGTGATCAGCTCAAGTGGCCATGCCTCTTTGATACTGTTTGTTCATGAGTTCCAGCAATGGCTAGGCCTCAACCTCTGAAGTCAAACCACTGGTCTGCAGTGGTCTCTGCACTCTGAGGCTTACGATTCTCTGGTCCAGAGTCTCAGTCTGTGTGCTTTCTGAACGTAGCTCCAGCTGGATGGGTGGGGCCTGGGTAGCCCAGAGTCTCCAGTCACAGGCATCTTCCTCCATCCTACAGCATGACTTCTCTAAGTGTGTGATCATGATGAAACAGATGGCAAGAACTGCTCCAGACATGAGAAAGGAAAACATCCACACGAGCCCAGAGTCCTCTTTAGTCTATCATCTTCCGTTACTCAAGTGTCCACTAGCTCTCTAATGACAAGGCAGACAACCTGCTTCCAACTGCATACTGGGGGTGGGTGAGTAAGGACAGGCACAGCTGACAGGTGACAAGCAGGAGGTCTGACACAACGATGACAAACAGGAGTCTTTCCACCTGAGTGCTCGATCTCATGTTGCCTGCCTTCTTGAGGACTTAGCTCTACCAACTGAATATCACCTCCCTTCCCACGGTCCCAGACTCTCCCTCCATCTCCTTGGATAGGTGGCATTTTGCAAACAGACTTGCTTTAGAGGGAGGAAAGTTCAGAAGGAAAGGTACTGCTTTCCCTGAGAAGGCTGAGCCCTGGGTCTCCAAGATGCTGGAGAGGGCTGAGAAGTCTGAGAATTACTGGTGATGGCTCAGGCCACCGAAAATGAGAACAGAGCAGTAGGCAGAGTGTTACAAAAACCAGCCTCAAGGCTCAGAATCTCAAGTCTGATGAGGAAGTTTTAGTCTAGCTCTGTTTGTGCTTCCTATTACAGTGACAAATTAAAAAGAACAAGTACCCAGACCTATGCGACTGAATTATGTACCTAGAGAATGATTAATGTGGCCTGAGTCCTGCTTTCCCTCCTCAGACTACAGCAAACCTTGTCTGGTAATAGTGGCCAGCTCACCAACCTGGCAGTGGGTCCCTGCAGTCTTCATGGCCCCTGGCACTGGCCTGGTGTCAGGACCAGGGAGCCCCTCCTGGGGCTGAACAGGCACCCTATGCACAGGGGCACACATTGGCAGTGCCACACTGGGGGCTGTACTGACAGTCCTCAGTCCTGACTTGAAGAGGCTACAGAGAGAGATGATGCTGGACCCAACTGTTCTAGAACAAACAAACCCGAGAAATGTCTGCCAGAAAAATGTGAAGCAAGTAAAATGAACTAAGAGGCTCCCTGTGGAAGTGTTTCCTGAAAACACTCGCCATGAGGGCAGACTTTTCCTGACTGCTCTGAGAGAAAAGTACCTTATTACTTAACAAGAAGTCTGGAGTTAATTCTAGCACACAGGATGGACTATGTAACCCATAAATCTAAGGGAGGCAGGCAGAGGTGTGGTTTTGGATGGGAGTAGTGTTAGGCCCATACAGTTCCTCCTCGGTGAGTCTTCTCTGTTGGCTAATTATAGTCCTTTAAATATTGCATTTGATAAACATTTATCAAGTACCTACTGCATACAAAGAACTGTGGGGAAGCTGTACAGCACAATGATCAAAAAAAGTGCTTTAGAATCAGGTAGGCCTGGGTTTGCAGTCCCATCTGCCCACTGTTTCCCTAAATGACCTTGACAAAGCTATACGAGCTCTCTGTGCCTCAGTTTCCTCACTGGTAAAATGAAGGTAGTAATAGTTTCTACCTCTTGGTTACTATGAGAATGGTACTTAAGGCTCCTAGAAAAACGCCTGACCTATATAGTAAATACTTGATACCTGTTGGCTATTATTATAATCTTTCAAATCTTCAATTTCTTCATCTACAAAATGGGCACAATAACTATACCCACCTCATAGTGTTTAGCATAATGGCTTGCACATACTAAGTGTGCAACAAAAACTAGTAGTTGTTACTCCTAGAAGAGTCTCCTCAAATTAATTTAAAAATAAGATATCCAGATCTAAATGAAGTCTCAGGCAACAAAGGAATCATTTCCTTGAAAAATTTCAATAAGGGACATTTTGCAACAATTTCTATTCTCCTCTCTCCACCCATGTCCAAGTTGTGTACAAAACTCTATGCTTTGTGCTGACTACAATCCACAGTGACACTCCTAGAAGCTCTGATGTCCCTCCAATGTTCTAGGCTGCCCTTTAACATTGGACTGAGGCACTGTCTCACAAGCACAAGGCCCTGGGTTCAATCCACAGCACTGCAAAAAAAAAAAAAAAAAAAGAATACGGTTTTGTGAAACAGGAAGCGAGGCACAAGAACTGCTAGCTCTGGCTCTTGCTTGGCAGGGAACAGAAAAGCTGCTTCACAGTATCAAATACCAGAATTAGCCATGGCAGACACTAGCTGTATGGAGCCCTTTTTTCATTATGGCCAAGTACTGAGCAAAGTACACCATTTGCTGGAGCAAGGGTCCTATGAAGTTTGTGTCTGAGGTCCTAGAGGGAGCGAGCAGAGCTGTGGGCCATAATCCACACCTGGCTCCAAAATCCATGTGTGTAATTCCTGCCCTCTGCCTCCCCAGGGGGCCCAACCAGCTCCTGGGGCAATCGCTCCCCGACACTCTCAGCAGGGCAATGTATCCAAGGCTTGCTTCTTTTTTTTTCCCTTCCCCTTTCTTTCTTTGATATTTGACCAACCACGACACCTAGTGGCCAGTCAGGCACAAACACGGGTCTCCTTAAAAGGCTGGCACACATGGTGCTTGGGGCTTGGAGAAACCTGATGGAGCAGTCAAGGCTAGGAAACTGAGGTACAGGGAAATGAAGCAACTTCTCTAAAATAGAAGCCAGGAGGGAATTGTGTGGAAAACCAGGACCTCAGCATTACCGCACATGTTCTAAGTCACACCTTGCCTACGTTCTAACCGCAGGAGAGCACTTTCTGCATTCATTTAACAAACATGGATGGAGCACCTACGTCAGGCACTGTGCCAGATGGTGGGGACATAATAAGCAAGCAGGACAAGTCTTTATCCTCACAGTCAAACGAGAGGAGGAGATAAGCAGGGAGTTGATGATAACCATGCCAGCTCGTGTGTACTAAGGACTTACTCTGCCTGCCGCCAGACCGAGCCTGCAGTTCACTAACTCACCTCATCTTCAAAACAGTTCTACAAGGGACACTGATTACTAGTCTTGCTTTAAAAATGAGAGGGAAAATATTTAATTATAGGTAATAAACTTAGGGTTCTTATGCCTTTCAAGGTCTAAGGTTCTGAAAATGAGGATATTGTGCTAGATACTAAAAGATTTCTTTCTTAAAATTATTTTTCATCTTTTTTCTTTTCTTTTTGCAGTACTGGGGATGGAACCCAAGGCCACATAAATGCCAGGCAAGCACTCTGCCTGGGGTTACATCCCCATCCTGACACTAAAATTAGATTCCTAAAGCCTCTTTAGAGCTCAGTTTCTTTTCACTTTTCAAATCTTTGGAGTGGAGACCAGGAAACTAGAACTGGAAACCAGGTCTGACCACAAGTCTTGTGCTTCCTCTTCTTGCACCACACTGGTCAGTGTCTGTGGACAATGACTGGAAGTCACTGAACGCTTCCTATGTGCTGGGCTGTGCCCTGCACTGACATCGGCTCATGTAATCTTGCTAACAACCCACAGGATAACTTTAAAATGGTTAAGGAGGTCCAAAGATAAATGAAGAGGATTCCAACCCAACCCAGTTGTGAGATTTTTGACCACTGTTCTGCCTCTGTTTGATTTAGTTATATGGTAGATTAAAACATTTACACATTGGGGTCCTCGGGCTCTCATAACAGAAATGGACAGTAGGCCTAGGTGAATAATCACTCATAACAGAAATGGACAGCAGGCCTAGGTGAATAGTCAAAGATGAGTTTTCGGTCCAGGGAAATGGGGAGCACACTGCTCAACAACATTGCTTTCGGGTGACTGTGAATCTCCAGATACACAGACAGACAGACACACACCTGGATCCTGCAAAGTCAACTGGTTTTATTTATGATTCCAAATGAATAAAAGTACATAAGAGATCAGCAAACTCTCCAAAGTGGTGCGGACACCCCCCTTTCCATCTTTTCTATATCCCATGGGCATTCTGAGGCAGGAGTAACCAGGTCAACTCCTGCAGTGATTCTATAATCACTGTAGAGCTTCTACAATCTATAGGTCTAGATCAATAGATTACAGATTTAATGATTTATAATATAGCTTTTACAGTTTATAGTTTTTTATACTTTATAGTCTACAATTACATGTAAATTTATAATTTACATATATAAATTTGTAATTTGTGATCTATAGATTACAAAATCTCTCACTGATTCTGCAATCATTGGGGGTGGGGTGGGATGGGGTGGGGAGGAAGGGTCTGGGGACCAAACACACCCTTTAAGTGCATGCCTGTAATGACCTACTTTCTCCAACCAGGCTCCACCTCCTAAAGTCTCTGTCACCTTCCACCTTCCACCTATTTACACATAAATGGATTAATTCACTCATGAAGTCAGGTCCTCGTGATCCAGTCACCTCCCAAAGGTCTCACCTCTGACACTGCTGCATTGGGGACCAAGCCTTCAACACATGAGCCTCTGGAACATGTAAAATCCACACCACACAGTGTATGCATGTGCACACATACATACATGGCTACCTTCTGCTCGAATAGAGTATGTGGTGGTAAGACTAAGATTCTCTCAGATCTTCTGTGAGAGCCAGACTTTATCATTTTTAAAAATGTTTTTTTCTCCTGCTTTTCAAGAAAAGCTATTAGAGAAAATGTATAAAATATATTAAAGTGGATAAAAAATAACAAAAATTGACATGTGGCTCTATTTTCTTCTAATCTTTTCTATAGGAGTTCTAAGGTAGTTGGAATGATGCTCTGCTATGCAATATACTTTGTTCCTCTTCAACAAAGCATATCCCTTTGTGATAATAAATTCTTTATAAGCATCGTTTTTTTTTTTTTTTTTTTTCTGTTTTGAGATAGTCTCACTATGTTCTTCAGGCTGTTCTTAAACTTCTGGGCTCAAGTAATTCTCCTACTGCAAACTCCCAAGGGTCTAAGGCAACAAAGCACTGGGTTTGGAACTTACTTTGACATAATTTTTGACTTAAGAGGACAACCACAAGAATGGTACAAAGAAGACTCTGATACCCTTCAGCCAGATATGGATCCCTCCAATGTCAACTATTCACTGTGTTTACTTTAACACTTTAACACCTGAGACGGTTAGTCCTCTCAGGGCAGGCAAGGGAAAGAGACAGATAAGCTGCGTACAGTGGCACATACTATAATTCCAGCCACTTGGGAGGCAGAGGCAGGAGGATTGCAATTTTGAGGCCAGTCTCAGCAACTTAGTGAAACCCTAAGTAACTTAGTGAGAACTTGCCTCAAAATAAAAATAAATAAATAAAATAAAAAGGGCTGGGGAATGTGACTCAGTGGTAAAACTGCGCCCCTGAGTTCATTCCCCAGAACCCCCCCCCAGAAAGAGAGAGAGAGAGAGAGAGAGAGAGAATGTTGTTTTACTCCCAAATACTGTAGTCTAATCAGGAAATTAACACTGATGTATACTATTAACTAATCTAGAACCTTAACAGATTTTGGCAATGGTCCAAATAATGTCCGTTACTGCACAAGAAAATCCAAAATTACATATTCTGTTCAACTGTCATGTCTCTTTAGTCTTCTTTAACCTGGGACACTTTCTGAGTCTCTGCGTTTCAAAAATACTGATTTCTTTTTTCTTTCTTTCTTTTTTTTAAGAGTAAGGACTAGGGGCTGGGATTGTAGCTCAGTGGTAGAGCACTTGCCTAGCACGTGTGAGGTCTTGGGTTCAATCCTTAGCACCATATAAAAATAAATAAATAAAGGTACTGGGTCCATTTACAACTAAAAAAAAATTTTTTTTAAAGAGTAAGGACTAGCTATTTGGCAGAATGCCCCCCAACTTGGGTTTGTTAGATGATTTTTTTCCCCAATGAGATACAAGGTGCACTTTGGGCAGGGATACCACAGACATGAATATGCGTTAGTGTTAATTATTGTAATGAGGTTCCACTTTACATAGGCACTTTCTCATTGTAGAATCTTGGGGTTGTTTTATAATTTTGCTATAATTCTAAAATGAACTCCTTATAAACTACCTATTGGCTTTTCCCCAATAATTTCTATATTAATGATTTCTTTGTTTTAAAGAATTAAGGCTGTTGATATTTTATTAACAACTTTTTGATAAAAAGCTATCACTGTGCAGTCCAACAGGGGATGACTGTCTACTGTACCCCAGGGTACCTAGCCTTGCATACTGACATACTATAAATTACATTTTAATTTGGAAAGACAAAAATTAGTATTGCACTGGTATTTTAATGGCTTTTGTCTTAAGGTATGGTTACAAAAGGAGCTGTTCCCACCATGACCCTGAACATATCCATTTGCTTGTTGTGCTGTTCTCACGTTTATTCACTCATTGGGAACATCCACTGAGTGTCCACTCTGGGCCAGTGTCCTAGGTGTGAGATGAGGAGCTCAAATAGAGACAGAAGCAAGATGATATGGAGTGTGGTAAGAGATCTGAAATACACAGGGGGTGAAATGCACCAAAGGGAGTGCTCAGGGAAACAGGGAGGAGTCTGGTTGAAAGACAAATGAGCAGCTCCAGCTGGGAGCATGGAAGCATGAGGGTGGGGCCTTGGTGCCCTCTTCGGTTTCACCTCACAGCACTCTGTGCTCAGGTATCCATGAGTTCCATATCTGTGAATTCAGCCAACCAGAGACCAGAAATATTCAGATAAAAGTGTAACAAGTCCCATCATTATGTTCAACTATAATGCACCAATAAAAAATGTGAAAAAAAAGGAAAATATTCAGAAAAAAATCCCTTTATATTGAACTGTATGTACAGTCATTTTGGAGGTCATTATTCTGGAAATGATACAACATAACAACTACACACACAGTACTTACACTGTGTAAGATATTAAAAGCAACCTAGAGATGATTTAAAGTATACAGAAGGATGCACAGAGGTTATGTGCACATCCAATGCCATTTTATATGAGGAACTTGAGCATCTGTGGATTTTGGTATCTGCATGGAGTTGGGGGTCCTGGAATCAATCTCCCGGAGTATTGAGGGACAACTGTACAAAATGCAGCCCTTATTAAAAATACTAACCCTACTCAGACCTGTCCTGGGTATCCATTTCCAAAGTCTGCCCTTTCTCTCCTCCCTGTCTGTCCTAGTTAGCAGAGTCAAAACTTCAGCATGTTGCAATCTGCAAATAATAATGAAAGCCTGAAAATGTTCTGAAATTAAAGGGAATTTACATACCATTCTGAGGTTGCTCAGCTCAGCCTTGCAATTACCTAACATCAAGGGACTATTAATGAATCAGGCTGTCTCAACATTATGTTAATGGCTACTTTCAACAGTAGAAAGGGGGGACAGGTAAGGTAATGAATGGCTGTGTGTGTGCGCTTGCGCGCACGTGTATTCTTCTGTAAATAATAGGAGTGGCAGCTGTGGCCATAGGCAAGAAGATGGGTGTTCACAAAGAAAATCAAGCACCCTGTGCTTCGGACTCTGGTCCAGCTCCCTGGGGCACACAATCACCTCTGGACTTCTTTAGAGTGAGTCGAGGGAAAAGAAGACCCCTAAGAACCTGTCCTGAGAGAAACACATTCCTTCTGTCCCAAGTAAAGCCTGTTAGATATTGAGGGAAATTGGTTTCCAAACACATGGGGCAAAAAACGAACACATGATACTGTGAAGGAAAAAAAAAATCTTTTTACTTTGCAAGAGATAAGATTTAAAATTTGCAAGATGAATAAAATTAGACGAGAGACATAAGAAATTAATAATTATTAGAAGCCTTTGTCAAATATTGAAAAAGTAATTCCTAATAACCTATGAGATGTGTGCACATGATTTTTCTTCATGAGGAAAGCCAGCATCCAATAAACAATGAATCTGATATATGAATAACAACGCCCTCTTAATGTCATGCGTGCAGATGCTAAAGTGCAACTCAGTGCTCCTGAGAGCAGAGAAAGAAAACAAACCACTAAAATAGCCACTAATAAAACTGATTGCATCTTTCACTTACAGGATGAAGATCCTGAACAATGAAGACAATAAACATATTCATGCAGGGATGGGAAATACTACTTGGTGAACAAAAGACAGTAGATGAGATTTTTATTATGAAGCCTCTATTTATAAGGGACACAATAGATGCTAAATAATTGGGTCAAATCTAGCAAATAAAAGCAACTGAATAATTAACAAAGGTTTAATAAAAGTGTCAGGATAAGATCATGGTTTAACAAAGAAATAAATGAGAAGGTTGTTATATTTCAACCATTATATTTCTAAATTTGATTTGCATTTTTCTTTCAAAAATACACAAAAAATGTAGGACATAAAAGTGAAATGACTATTAACTAGTTAACCTAACAGTGACTAGAAGCTATCTCCTAGCAGTTGTTAGCTGCAAGTGCTAAATGAACTGATACAAACAATTTAAACTAGCAAGGTCTTAAATCAAGATTCCAATGTGGGCAACAAAGTTGAACTTTGTAACTTAGGACTTCTAACAGATTCAGTTTGTGGTTGAAAATTCCTGTTTCCTGGCTGGTTTTAAGTGTCTACTACAATCTCAAGGAGGGAAAGAAAGCCCAAGACTAATGAGGCTATGCTATAACTAGCATTGGTGGTGAAGGCTTTGCAAAAACATCCACTGCAGGTTTAGTAGTTATGAGCCTTAAACTTGGGGGCATTCAAACCATTTTACTCTTTTCAGGTATAAAGGAGCATTCAATCCTAATTTTAGAAAAACTGTCTCAAGGAGGAAGGTGGAAGGCAGGCAAAAAAGAAAGAGAAGTCCATGGACCAAGGTCCCAGTGCATCACAATCTGACAATCTTTTCCAGAAGGAATGCGAGGAAGCCATTTTAAACAATTCTCTAGTTTTCCTCCAGGGGGCGAAGTTGACCAGCATTTCACTGAAAAATTCATTTTCACACTTTGAAATCTGCATAGTGCTGCAAAGAAATACATTTACAAGGGGCCTCTCCCTCCTCCCATTTCTTCTTAATAAAGTTCACTCTGTCTGATCAGCAAAGCACTCCAGCTCTTTTGAAGCAAGCAACATGATTAAGGGCTGAGAATGAGCAGGGACACTATCAGCACAGTTCTGTGAGCTAGCCAGCCTGTTCTCCTAAAACTTTAAGTCAGAGCTATGATTTTTCCAAAGCCGATACAATTTCAAAGATTTTTTTTTTTTTAAACAGAAATTTCCACTGGGTTTTTTTCAGCCTGCTGGTGCCTTACACGGGCTCCCTCCCTCCATGCCTCCTCTGTAAGGCCTCTCTGAGCAACAACAAAGCTTCGAGGTCTGACCTCTCCCCACTTCCCTTCCTACAGGAGTGGTGGGACCTTCCACTCCATGGAGGTGTCTGGTGGCCAGGAAGGGGCCCAGACAGCAGTTTCTTCCTGGGCCTCCCTTCCCCCTCACTTGAAGGGCTAGAAGTCCCCAGGTTGAGCACACGTGAGGCCAAAGCCTGTTCCTGAGAGAGAAGCAAATCTTAGTGCTTCTAAGGTGGCCACACGAAACAGTAGAGGAAAGACCTGGAGGGTGTGCCAATCAACTCTCCCTCACCCAGATCCAGTTTTTGTGGGTTCTGAACCTTATGCAATTTTGAGACTCCTCTTTAGATCAAGAATACAAAATGAAGAATACCACATGAGCTACAGGGAATGAGAAGGAGTTGTTGCCACTGCAAGATCCAGAAAACTTATCTTCCTAATTGCCATTATTTGCTGCTAGGCTCTGCTGGTTGAGGAATATGTTGGCAAGGACCTCCCACCAACCTTGTCCACAAAATAGCAAATAAAGCTTCTCTAAGGCCATGTGGCTCAGCCTCTGCCTCCAGGAGTGGGCTGAGAAGCTCAGGAGGGAAGCCTGCAAGGCAACCAGTAGCCCAAAGTCTCTCTCCTCCTCCAGTCTGAGTGCATGGGAGACGCTCATCACTCACTCACTGACCAGCCAACTGAAGCAGCCCCACTGATTGCCACTGACCTGTCCTTCCCCTTAAGGTTGCACCATTCCTCTCTCTCTGGCTCAATAGCCACATTTCACATAAAAATAGACTAGTACCAGGAAGGGGTGTAAGTCAGGTCCAACACAAGAGCTCACAGGGATAATTCATTCACCACAAGTGCCCAGGCCTGGGTTACACTACTACAAAAATCAGTGCAGTCAATAATGATGTAGTGCTCACTCATGCATTTGTATCTGGTAATATGTGGGCACAGGTCTGGAAGACACAGCGGAGCTGAGCTCCATCCTCTTGGGACTGTCCCTGCATGGAGACAGATCCTGGAGAAGAACTGCTGAAGGGAACACCTGCACTGCCGGGGGAAAGGCATGAGCCTCCTTGCTTAGCACCCCGGCTCTGCCCTGGCTGGGTTCTCCACACCTGCCAAGCCCAGCCTCACTCTCCAGTTTGGGTGATCCTGTTAGTTCAGGCCCTGCCTCCTTTCCCCTTTCCTACCCATGGGAGATTATAGCCCCTTCTCAGACCTTTTTGGGCAGTACAGATGCCACCTCTGCCAGTATTAATTAAAAGAGCAAAATAAACGAATGTGAATTTACAGTATTTAGTTAAGTGTAGCCATGATCACACATTTTCACCATCCTTGTAAAAATAATAAATTTCTCCTAATCTGGAGGCAAAAAATCTGCTACCCAAACCTTAACAGTGAAATGAAGTGAGACCTGAAAATATGGGAAGTGGTTTAATTTGATTAGTGTATCTTATTTTCATATGTGCTAGTTTGGTATTTATAAGCAAATCAACTACTAAATGTTTTCTCAAACAAAACAGAACAATTCTTATATGCAAGTGTCCTCATGGAGTCATTTATCCCAAGGAAAATAGTTTTCTGCAAGTTCTTATTTTGCCAATGGAGATACTGCTATGATGGGAAAATGATTACTTGCATGCTTACTGCGTGCCACACCTGTACTACACATTTCAAACAGATGATTTCACTTAATTCTCTCAATAACACTATGCAGAATCATTCCCATTTAATGCAGAAATTGAGGCTTTAAGAGGTAAGTGACCTGCCCAAGGCTGTGCAGGTTTTCTGTGATGGATTTAGGGCTCTACAGGTTGAGCCTGATTCTCAGCTCCTGCCATGCTGCCACCAAAATGGCTACCATAAACAACTAATGAGTTCTTTCTACAAGGCAGGTAGTTGCACATGTTTTGATTTTCTCTCAGATTCCTATTTGACTAGAAGAAAAACCTGTTGCTGGAGAGTTGGGCTACTTTTTGAAGGCTTTAAATGTTTCAAGAAAATGTGAAAATAGTCAAATGCAAATAATAATAGATACCATTTATTGAACATATCCTAAGGACAGATCATTGTGCTGAGTTCATTGTGTGCAATGTTTCCTTTAGTACTGCTATCTTGTGAGGCAAAAGGACTTATCTCTATTTAACAGATGAGGAATCCGAGGCTCCAAGTGGTTTAGCCACCTGTTTAAAGTGTCTCAGTAGCTGAAGAAAGATCTGAATCCTAGTCTGTCTGCCTGCATTATGTTACCTCCCTGTTGTAAAACGTAGGTAAACAGAAAGCACGTTTTAGTTTGTAGTTTGTAAGCTACTTCATATTTGCATACAGACCTTTCAGCGGCCAAACGGAAACTGCTCTGTGTTTTTAGGTCAAGAGAAGACAGGTGAGCTGTCTAAGGGGAGTTCAGTTCTGCTTTCTGAGCCTCTGCCTCCAACATTGTCTGGACACAGGCCCATGTCATAGGTCTAGGGGAAGGGAAAGGAGGAAGGGACGGAGGAGGGAGCTGTATCCTACTATCTTTCTAAACAGACAGCACAAAACCATCGTTCACATATGTATACTTGTTCAGTCTTGCCAAGGGAACCAGTCCACAATGGAAAGCATTTCATACATTCTTAGACCACTGTCCCAGAGTGACTCTGACTTTAGCTGACCTAAGCTCCTTGCTAGCATGTATCATTTGCTGATTTGAGTTCATTATGGGTGGGGGACCTAAACACAGAGAGTGACCTAATTGTTTCAGGACCCAACAACTCAGAGGCTCAACTTGCACATGAAAAAGGAGGGCTTGCTGGCAGAGGCTGAGTTCACAGTGCTGGGGCCAGAGAAGACAGAAAATGGATGACTACAAAGGACAGTTGAGCATTAAAGGAAAGGTGTAAAAAAGATGGAGGGGCAACAGTCTTTGGATTGAGGTGGGGCACATTCTGCAAAGATTGAAATTTTTGCAGAGTTCAGAAACTATGCACGGAGCCCTGATCCAAATGCCCCCATGCAGCACAGCAAATCAGCCCTCAGATCAAGAAAAACCATGTCAGGGTCCTGAGCATGAGAAATGGTGACTGAGCACAGCTTCCAAATACACACTAGCTTTCTGTGGAGGTCATTATCAAGTGCACCTTGGCATGCAGATAGAGAAAATCTACCCAGAGACACAGATCAAAGGCTTCTCTGTGGTCTCAGAGAGCAGGGTATTCCAGCCTCACTCTGGAACCCTCCCATTTAGGCCCATATTCTCAGATGGAGATGCATGCGTGCATACACACACACCCACACATCCCTTCTGACCCCTCAAACTTTCTTTACTGGAAACTAGGTTTGGCGTGGTAGGAATGGCACCTTTCCAAAAACTTCAAGTTATCTGAAAATCCAATGGGATGACTGGGGAGGGAGGAGAAGAGGAAGAGGGAGAGAAGAGAGGGAAGGGAGGGAGAGTAAGCACCCCCATGTCTGGACAAGTTTCAAGCACAGGATGAAGAACCACTTTTCAGGCACTGGAGTGGAGTTTCTTGTACTGACCGGGTCAGGGGTTAAGTGTTAACAAATGGTAAAGTGGAAGTTTCCACTGCTGCATCAAGACGAGACTGATGGGAAATTCCAAAGCAAGGGCCCAGACCATTACATGGAAATTTCTAAGAAGTCACCCTAACTGGCTCTAGACCCATAAGGAGGCTATAAACTGTCAGGTCAGAGGAAAGAGAAGAGGAAGATTCCTTGGAAATACTCTTGATTCCTAGGACCCAGGTGGGTGGGGTAAAGAGGTTTGACCTTCCCCCTCAGGCCCAGAGCGGGGTTTGACCTGCGTCCCTCAAGAGGCTCCTATGTGAAATATGCCTGAGGGGACAAAGGCTGCCCTCCCATGCTGGGAGCTAAAGGAAGGAGAACGACCTGGGCACCTGGATATCGCCCCAGGCTCCTCAGAATTGGTGCTATCTGGAGGCCTGCCAAGAGAGGGCCCATGGATACCGGATGCTGAGGGAGGAGAAGAGGCAATTCCTGATTCCAGGAGGTCCAGAGAGACAGGACCAGCAGCAGGTAATCCTGGAGAAAGCCAGGGTGGAAGCCAGGGGAGAAAGAGGTCCCTTTTCCCCATCAGCCAAGTTCAGAGGGCTCAGGGGCAAGTGTGGTGGCACAGTCAGGAGGATTTGCACCCTCTCCCTTCCCCATTGCCTGGAGAGACCTGGCATCTGGTCCTTGGTCCCAGGTGGCTTCCCTCAGAATGATTACTGATTGTTTAGAGCACACTGCAGATTTCTAAAATGAACACGTGTGCATGGGTGCTCATGGGGAGGCAGGGTTGACTCTAAGTGGCCTCAGGACTCTTCACTACCTAAAAGTAGCCAGGAAATGGGGGAAAACCTACCTGGCTGAATAAACTTGAAAGGAGTAGAGGTATAGAAGAATCAAACTGGGGCTTAATTATGGCCCATGAGCATGGCTTACAGTGTACTAGTTACAGTTTACCTTGCTAAGCATTGACTGTGTGCCAGGTACCAGGCCGAGGACTTCATAGACATTACTTCATTCATCATTCCTAACAACTCCACACAGCAGGCATTACGTCTCTTTGACAGATAATAAAACTGTGGCTCAGAGAGGTTAGGCAACTTGCCCAGAGTCACACAGCTAGATAAGCAGAAGGCTCATAACTTGCACTCAACCTATTCTGACATCTAACCCTGAACTCTTGTGTTCTTCAGACAAGTGGGTTTTTGCAAACTGTTTGTGACTGAAGCAAGCCAGGGATTTGAGTCCTGCTCATTTTTCTTTTTAGGAGTCCCTGAACTAGAAAACGAAAGAGCAAAGTTTGGGACCCACTGAACTGCATGATCCTAGTGATCTCCTCCAACACCAGGCTTCTATGATCCTATCACCTATGGGTGAGAAGGTGGAGAAAGGGGACCCTTGATAGCAGTCAGGGGTGAAAAGAAAGGAGTAAATATCCTGTATTCCCAGAGAATCACCTGGAAGGAGCTGGTTCCACCAGGGGGTAGTATAAGGGACCAGGTTCTCAGGAGTAGAGTCCTGTGTATAAATACATAGTTCGCATAATACACATAGGGCGCTTGGCAGAGCCTGGCATTAGGTAAATTGTAACTGTGATCATGAAAAGTTTATATGTAAGTCCGAAAACCTGAACATATAATTTAATGCAACGCGCTCAGCCACTGACATCACTGTGTCTGTTCCATCAGGAGCTGTGTTTATCATGGACACTAAACTTCACTAGTGGAGCCAAGACCAAGCCAGCCAAATCTAAACCAGCCAGAGAAAGTCAAGCAATGGCTCTTCAGCAGCAGGGGAGCAGCTGAATCCAAGGAGGAAATGATGGAAAGAAAATCTGATTCCTTTCTCCAGTCAAAATGGGCATGAACATGTATGCATAATTTTGCAAATAATTACAGAAGGTTCTCAATCCACTGAAACCCAATTATTGCCTCCAGGTTAAGAATGACTCCTGTAGATCTTGGGGCTGCAGCCTGAGATCTTCAGTCTGAGTGGCCGACCAGACCCCGCAGCAGGGCCATCACTCATCCTTGCCACAAGCTCACTACTGATAGTCTGGATCAAGACACCAAACTTGAAACAGTCGTTCAATGCCACCAAGGCTGAATCTAATTTTCAACCGTTCAAGTTTAATGGATTCCACATTAAGAATTTCTGGTACATGGAAATTTTATCTGTTTGGCATCCTCTTTCCTTCCTTCTTCTAGTAACATAACTCCTCCCTTTTTCATGGGGAACCCCTTCTATGTGATGCTGGTGGGATCTTTCCTCTCTCATGGGACACAGGAATATGCCTTGATCAAAGAGATACTGGCCGCACTGATTCAGACAAGCAATAATCAATGAAGATGACTCCTTGGTATCACTGCTACAACTACAGCAACGAGTCACTCTTCACTGGAATTTATAGTTGTGAGAACAGCGGCTGCTGCCAACAGCTACCTCTGCCACCTTGATGAGGGATGGCGAGCCTGAGAACATCGCTGATGGAGTTAAACAGAAGTGTGGGAGAGAGAACAGAATGGCCTGATTATATCTCTTGAGCCATTGAAGAGTTGTGCCTAAAGCCTGGGCAGCATGAACACACCCATCACCTAAGTCAAGAAACAAGTTCAAGCTGGATTTTTACTGATTGCAATGAAAATAATTCTAACTAATAAACCTGATGTAAATGAAAATAAAGTCCTGAAGGAAACTCCCCTTCATGGATAGTCCTTCAGGGAATTCTGGACTTGTCTCTGACAATAAACCTGACTTAATTAAAACTGCTTCTTCCTATGACATTTTTGCAAAAAGCCCAGGCTCAGCATGACTCCCATGCCACTCTCTGCACCAATGGTTCATCCTAACAGTGCTGCCTCCAAGCAGATGCCACCTCCTGGAATACATATGAAAGTCATATCTAAGAGACCTAGTAGTAGGCAATGGTACCACAGTCTATAGCTGGTTTCCCTCAAATACACACTGGGAGTCAAGTCCCACAAGCTTTTCAAACTGCCCCCAAGAGGTACTGAACACCTCAGTGTAAGAAATGGCCTAGAGTTATGGAATTCAAAACAAAGATACATGTGGTGCAAAGGAAGAAGGTTGCAGAGGTCAAAACAGACAGCTCTGCTTGGAGAAGCCACTCCACAGACTGCTTCATAAGCTAGAAGAATTGGGAGTGGCGAGAAAAAAGAATTCACGAGTACAGTCAGGAGGGTTGTCTGTTATTCTTTTGGAATAAGGAGAGTAGTCAATGTCAACCCAAGGGCCAAACCTGGACCACAGCCAAATGCCAAAGCTCAGCATCAAGAGTGATGACAATCTATGAAGACCATCAGAAGCAAGGCAGAGAAAGGGGGGATACGAATATATGTACTTGTTATTCCAGCTGAAATTAAGTTTTGTCCTGGGGTTAAGCAAGGTCAGTGGAGACACGCACACCTGGTCTGGAAGGCTTCTCTGGACTACACTCGTGTGTCACATCCATTGCCTCCACTGAGGGCAGGCCTCATTATTATACTCACTGTAGGGACACTGTGTTACCCTTTGTGCTACCATCTTCATGAGCACTCTGTAGAATCTCCAGAGTCTTGAATCACAATCAACCTTGCTTTTTGTGAGTAACTAGTGTGCTTTTTTTCTCCTGCCACTGTAAATGGCTAACTATGTGTGTTTTCCTTTTGGTACTGACTGCAGAAGCCAAGGGACAAGACCGTGGGACTGGCTGTCAAATGAACAGGCTCCTGTCACATTCTGGGACCTAATCTTATTTCTGACTTCATCTTACTTTTTCTTCCCCATTTCCCTCCTTATTTATTTTTCTGAATCCCATTACACTGTATGACTATTTAAAAGGCAACTGAAAAATCTTTGACGGAGGGCAGCACACAGACTAGATCAATGGCAATCAAAATGTAAAATACATGGAGTCACAGACACATGTGAGTGGAGGACAACTTCACAAATGCTGTCCACTATGGCAGTCATCACAGGGAAGCTCCAACTGAGCAGGCTCAGGGTGGTGGACCAGGAATATCCCTGGGCCAAACTGGCAGGTCAGCAAACATCCTCGTCCCCTCGCGCCTCTTCCTGCTCTCTGGCTTACTGCCTGCATGCTCCACCCTTTCTCGGGCAGCCGGGCACCCTGAGGTTCATCCTGGGGCACCTACATCTACTCTCTCTCAATATTCTGGCTTGCCCTCCCTTTCTTAACTCCTCCACCAAATCAAAAGGTCTCACGCCTCTGCAGGACCTTGTAACTGACCGTAAGTTGCCAATGATTGATAAAAAGGCCCTTCCTTTCTCAGGAACCCATACATTTTAACCAGGAATTTTGAAGAGTTAAAAAAAACCCACAGAAAAAATTCACTATTTATGGTGGAAAACACTGCAAAAATGATACAGATGCAAGTGAATAGGCAATTTTCCTATAAATCTCAAGTAATTCTATGTAAAGCCATTAGCACAGTACCTGGTACACTGTCAACACTCAGTAAACAGAAGACACTAATTATTATGATTGCTGCTATGATTATTAATCCCACCATTCTCTCTACTACCCCTCAACTACTCTGCCCATTCCTGTACCTCCAGCATGCATGTAACTGTCTTTTTCATAATACTGAATAGCTACAGATCCACAATCAATTAATGCATGTTAATTACATTTTATGAGTTATAAAGCATTTTATACACGTTGTCCTTTTTGATCTTCCTATTAATCATCAAGCTAAAATATTATTCCCATTTTGCAGCAGGGGAAACTATAGTTCAGAGAGGTTGAGTTTGCAAGGTCCCTGAGCCAAGCTCAAATCCAGGTCTTATATAAATTTCTTGTTCTCTCCATAACAAGTTGCCAACCACACAGCATCACATCAGAATCATGTGAGGGCTCTGAGATCCCTGGGTCCATTCCGGACTTGACGAATGTGGATGACCCAGTGCAAGGGACTCTGAGTCTATATTTCAACAGGTTCTTTATGTGATCCTGATGAACTGCTGGTGGGAGAACGAGAGCAGGGTCCATGCTGCTTCCTGGCTGACTACGTACCTGTTGTGGTCTCAGCCCTGTGCTGGGTAGCATGAGGAAGACATGTGATCTTCTGCTCTCCAAGAACTAACAAAGCAACTGAGGAAATAAGACTAACCAAGACGAAAGAACAGTGAACCCTGGATGATACAGCTTAGTTCTGAAAGAGGTCAGAGTAAATGAGATCACAGATGGCAGGAGTAAGGCCATCTTACTCCTGAGGAGGGAAGATTCTACTGGGCCTCACAAAATAGGAAGGATTTCCAAGCAGAGAAGGAATAAGCAGAACGAGATGCCCTCAAGAGAGACAAAGAACAGATTAGTCTGGCAAGAAAAAAGGGAAAGGCAGGAGGCGAGCAAGAGAGTGGAGAAGCCAGAGAGAGAAGCCCAGGCTTGTGTGATGGATAGCAAGGAGGAAGGCAGGGATGGCTTCTGAGCAGAGGAACGTCCTGATACATAAACTGAAGGACGACTAGTGTGGCAGTGTTACACAGAATGAAGGGAGGCCTTGAGGCTGAGCACCTGGATTGGAAGGACCACCTAGGAACCTGATGAAATGACTGTGATGCCAATGGCAAAAATAAGATGGGTTCTAGGGTGTTGGCCACTGGGATGGGGAGAGAGATGGGCTGGGAGACAGGAGTCTAACCCGAGACCTCTCTCTGTCCATGTTCTCCTAATTTTACACAGCTGTTTTCATGTGACTCAGAAATACGACGGTAGGTGGCAAAAATGACCACAGTTCTCCTCTCTGTATCCAGGCTCCTCCATTGAGATTCTGCAGCAACTCTCATCAAGAGGAGAACCTCCAGCTATAGCTCTAGAATCCAGGCTCGCCAGGGCTTGCTTCAGCTAACGGAATGCAGTGGAAGCACGCTGTGCCCGCTCTGAGTCTCGGCCTCGTATGTGTGCCTGTCTCTTGACACCCTGCCCAATCACCAACGTGAACAAAAAAAGAGTATCTTGAGAGGCAGTGAGGCAGGTGGCTTAGCCATCATTTCAACTGACAGTGAGGTGAACCCCAGACCTGGACCTGACACACGAGGAGTTCTAGCTGAAAACAGACAAATCACAGCTGAGTCCCTCCCAAATCATTAACCAGCCCACAGGATTGGGAGATACAAAAATGACTGCTGATGTAAATTTTGGGGTGATCTGTTACACAACAAAAGCTAACTCATACACACCACAAGTACTAGTACAGCTGTGTTATCAGGAACGGATGCCCCAGGAAGCCCAAGAAACTTCTCCACTTAAAAAGCACATTACTTTCCTAGCTCTAAAGGATATTTTCTACCACAGCTGAACTTTCAACACAATAATCACATTTAGGTGAGATGACAGATGAGGAAAAAAAAATAATGCATTACGAGTATAACCCTAATATCTAACTTGGAGCTTGTGAGCCAATTTTCATTACAACACATTGCAAGGAACTGTCTGAATTCCTTGGCTAAAGAAATACTTTGTTGTTTTGGATACGGCTTGAAATAAGCAGACCATCAACAGGGGCCTGGAAATAGTTTCACTACCAAAAAAAAAAAAAAAAAAGTCTTTATTTTAATAGTATTTGGCATACTCATGAATCTCTTTACTGCCCATGTTCTAACCAAAGAACATGGGTTCCTGTTTAAGGCATGAAAACACTGTGAATCATTTGGGAGAGAAAAAAAGTGCAAATAAATAGACACCTAGTCATAGGACTGGTAGGGATGCATCTAACTTAGAAGTGTGACTGTCATTTCAAAAATAATGTCATGTGATCACTTTGTTTTAATAATGAAAGAGAACTTACCAGTAAAACCTTGTGTGGTCCAATGCTTTCAGGTTTTTACTGTTAGGATGAATCTGAAATAGAATTAAACAAACATTCCATAAGTCAGTCACACTTGGAAAGAGTATGCTTTTGATCCCAAGTGACCGCCATGATGTTGAGTATTTATTCTTTTAGTTAAAGATTAACAAAGCTTTTTCTGGCTCCGAATGGAATAGGGAGTGTTTTTTCGCCTACGTATTTCAACTTCCTGAACAGAAAGCACTCTCTCATCTACTTCGGGGAGTGCTGAAAGTCCGAGGCCAGTATAACTATAAATGGTAGTGTTTTCGTCCAAACCCCTCCAAGTCAGTGAGATCCTGACTGCTGCTCTTGCCTGGGTCCCTCAGCTGCCCTCTGCTAGGACCGAGCCATGGCTACCTCTGTGGAGCCAATCAACAAACTACTGGCCCACATCAGGCTTTCAAACGGGGGTCACCTGATCATGACGATGGAGAGCTTCAGGTACCGCTGCTCAACAGAAACAATAATGTCAGCCCCACATTCAGTATTAAATGTTCCAGTTGCCACATTAAAAAGGTGAAAAGAAACAGATGGAACTGATTTAGTAACATATTTAGCATAGCTTAATTGTCCAGAAAATTACCACTTCAACATGTAATCAATATAAAAACTGAGATATTTTACATCTTTTTTCCAATAAATTTTATTGTGTATATTTTTGGTTTACAGCATTTTATAGATATAGGTAGTAAGATGGTTAGTATTGTGAAGATGATTAACGTATCTATTATCCTACATACTTTTTTGTGACAAGAGCAGCTCAAATCTTAATAAAAGTCCCTATACAATGGGATTTTATTATCTTCAGTCCTCACGATCGACACTACCTCTCTAGACCCACTCCTCCTGCATACCTGCCGCCTTGTGTATATCTGCTGCATCTCCCCACATCCTCCCCTGCCTTGATTTTGCATAGCAAATCTTTAAGAACCAGTCCATCTCGACTCAGGCTGGCCACGCAGGCTGCACACTAGACAGCACAGGTCTAGGGAATATGTTCTTGGCCTTCAGGTACTGGCAAGGCTCCAAGGCAAGTCCAGCACACGTGGAGATTTTATTCACCTACTTTCCTTCTCCCAGTAATCCATCGTTACCCTGTTTCATGGTGTCATTTTAATAAAAGTCATAAAGCAGTGACAGCAAATAACTTACACAGCACTCCTACGTGCCAGGACCTGTTCTTGTTCATTACTTCAGTTAATCCTCACAAAAACTTTATGCAGTAAGTACATCATCGCTGCCATTTTGTGTTGAGAAAACTGAGGCACACGGATTAGGTCCCTTACCCAAGGTTATAAGGTGGTGACAGAGTCTGCCTCTAGAGCATACTCTAAGCCATTATGCACTCAATTAAATTTGAACAGCTCAAAATAAAATCATTACTTTCAGTTTTAATTATAACCATCAAATGATCCAAAGTCTGCTTTCATGATAACATGGTTAGATAATAGCAGTGACAGTGGATGAAAGAGGTACTGGCTGTGCTGGCAAATTAAATTAAAAAACAACCTGGGGTAGGAGTATGAAAACCACAAGTAGGTACTGGGTCAGAGAGATTGTGATGGACGTGGGGGCCTGTTTGGATAACTAGGGTAGAAGGAGGGGAGCTTAAGGTGTGCTTTCTAGAAATACTTGTCTTTGTGGCTTGTCAGAGGGAAGGGCCAATATCTTTTGTCAGATTTCCAAGGCATGTGAAAGATAGCAACCCTTGCATCTGTCTCAGTAGGGCTAGGGGGCTCAGAAAGGAAGCATCAAGCAGACAAGAATTAAAACACATCCTCACAAGCAATAATAGATGTTGGTGTGCATGTGGGGAAAAAGGCACACTTGTACATTGCTGGTGGAGTTGCAAATTGGTGCAACCACTCTGGAAAACAGTATGGAGATTCCTCAGAAAACTTGGAATGGACCCACCATTTGACCCAGTTACCCCACTCCTTGGTTTATACCCAAAGGACTTAAAATTAGTATACTACAGTAACACCACCACATCAACGTTTATAGCAGCTCAATTCATAATAGCTAGACTGTGGAACCAACCTAGATGTCCTTCAACAGATGAATGGATAAAGAAACTGTGGTATATATACACAATGGAATATTATTCAGGCATAAAGAAGAATAATATTATGGCATTTGCAGGTATGGAATGGATGGAACTGGAGAATATCATGCTAAGTGAAATGAGCCAAGTCCCAAAAACCAAAGGTCAAACGTTTTCCCTGATAAGTGGATGATGATACATAATGGGGGTTGCGGGCTGTAGGGTAAGAGAAGAAAGGAGGAACTTTAGATTGTGTAGAGGGAAATGACAGGGGGAGGGGGCGGGGGTAAGAAGGATGGTGGAATGAGACAGACATCATTACCCTGTGTACATGTATGATTACATGAATGGTATGGTATGAATCTACATTGTGGACAACCATAAGACAAAAAGTTGTAACCCATTTGTGTACAATGAATCAAAATGAAGTCTGTAAAAAGGAAAAAAAAGAAAAGAAACACATCCTATGTACTGGGCACTGTGGTGCATGCCTGTAATTCCAGTGACTCAAGATTGAGACAGCAGGATGCCAAGTTTGAGACCAGCCCGGGCAACTGAGACCCTGTCTCAAAATAAAAAGTGCTGGGGTGCACCTCAGTGGTAGAGTGCCCCTGGGTTCAATTCCCAGTACTGCAAAACAAAAAAAGAAAATATATCCTTTTTCACCTTATTAATCCATAGCCCTCCCCGCACCTCCCAAATCGAACTCAGTGAGCAAGCTCAGATCTGCATATGAGCTCCATGCCCAAATCACACTGGAAAGAGGCTGGTCAATTGGTCAGCAATGCTGCAGAATCATAGGCCATGAGCTCAGGATGCTGCAGAGCACTGCTGCCCATCTCACACAGTGAGCAATGGACCTGATGAAAACCCTTCCATGGCTTACTCTAGGCTTTACAGTCCAGTTCGAGTTCAAATCGACCTTGTCTAAAAAAGTTCCCATGACCTCGTGCCTGTCCCACATCCTAGGACTGCCCAAGGGCATCTTATCTTTCAGCCACCCAGAACTATCTATAGGGTTCTAAACACCCACCTCCATCCTCCTCTGTGCCCTTGCAGATTCTGTTCTTTCTGCCAAATGTCCTTTCCCTATAGCATCAGCTTGTCTTCATGCTTTGGTTCAAAAGTTTCCACCTCTGGGAAGCCTTGTGAACTCCCCAGCTGGCCTCGGGACAACTCTGTGGTAACAGAGGCAGGTAGCATTCAATTCCGTTGATGGTTGCTGGTAACAATAAAAGCTAGTCTTTATGGAGCTATTGTCTAAGTGCTTCACAAACTCCTTTAATCCTCCTTCATAATCCTATGAAGTAGATTTTATTGCTCCATTTAGCAGGTAAGCAGACTGAGGTACAGTACTTAATTCAGTAGCCTATAGTCATAAGACTTATAAGTGGCAGGGCCAAACTGTGAGCCCAGACAGTCTGGTTCAGAGTCTGCACTCTTCACAGTTATACCGTACTTGCCACCAACTAGGCTCCACAGCTGTCTATGCTAATTGCCCTCATGCTTCCTGTTATTTCAAGTAGCTCTTATGCTTCAGTTTTTCATGCACTGGTTTCTCCGCTCACTTGTTTATAGAATCACTGATGGTTGAGAAATCATTCTTCTAACTCATCTTTCTTCTCCAAGACCTAGTAGGGTCTTGAGTATATAGTAGATGCTCAATAAAGGTGCACATAGGAAAGCCCTGGAAGGATGGGAGACAGCGCTACAAGCTGGGGCTGAATGAAAACACCAGGGTAAAGAGTCTCTGAACATGAAATTTAACAAATAAGTTTAACCTCATCTTTTAAATTCATCTAGCACCAAGAAGACAATCACTTTCTAGGCCTGTTCAGTAAGGGAGGGAAAAGAAGTAACCCAAAGCTTGTCAGACCCGATCATGTCTCCAGGGAGCTCCTCAGCTCACTCTACTTTGCATGCAGATCTTAAGTAATAGCATGCCAGTGATTCTGACTGGTCAGAGTGGAAGAGAGCCAGAAAAGACACATGTTGAAAAATCTCCTTTTGCTGCCTGCACATAGCTTAGATGATCTCTGCTCTAGCCTTCAATGATATGTTTCTTTCCATTACTTTCAGAATTCCTCTTGAGTGACTATGAAAAGTGACCCTGTAGAAGGATACACTTCTTTTTTTCTAAATAGTGGAAACAACAAAAGTCTCAAGATCTGGGACATACACAGACCTCTAAAGAGAGAAGAGCACCTTCTATCTCCCATCAGAGAATCAGAGACTCCACTGAGGCTGTGGCCAAGTCCATCACTCACAGATAAATGAAATCAGTCGTAACATTCACCCTTCCTACCGCATCCAGAATATAAGGTATCTGTGCACTAGTTTCTTGTGTACATGGATATCAGCATCATTTGTCATTAACAATCAAATTCTAAATCTGTAGTTTGACTCTAGCTAGCTTATCTCCTTCTCTGATGATAATAAATAATGACATTAATTTGCTATTATTGAAAGGTTTACTGAATATAAATTATGTGCTGGGCATGGTGTAGACATTGGAGATGTAGTAGTGAATAAGGTAAATAATATTCCTGATTTGAAGTCCTTACACAGTAATGATAGTCAGAAATAAACATGTACACAAAGAAATAAACAAGATCATTTCAGCAGGGTGTGGTGGCTCATGCTTGTAATCCCAGCGACTCAAAAGGTTAAGGCAGGAGGATCAAAAGTCAGCCTGTACCATTTTATGAGACCCTGTCCCCAAAATGTAAAATAGGAAGGGCTGGGAATGTAGCTCACTGGTGGAGTGCATGTCTAGCATGTGCAAGGCATACGGAAGAGGTGACAGTAAGCAAATGGTGACCAACTATGAAGCCACTTGACTGTTCAGGTGAGATGTGACAGTACCTTGGCCTGTGGTGGAGAGAAGTGGGTGGATTTGGTCCTGTAGGTTAAGCAATTCAGACTTGCTGATGAAGTGCATGTGAGGCATGGCACTTAGGTTTTTTTGCTTAAGCAATTGGGTCAATGATGTCTTCACTTAGGGAGAGAAACAGGTTGAGCAAGGACGAAAATCAAGAACTCTGATTTGAGCTGGTTAACTTTGAGACATTCAAGGGGAGATGCCAAGGAAGCACTAAGAAACCTAGAATTGTACTGTCCAATAGAAACTAGTATATATGGGTATTTAAATTTAAATTAAATACAATTAAAACCCCACTTCCCAATTTACGTGAGTCACATTTCAAGTGGTCAAGTAGCCACAGAAGTGGCTACTGGTGGAACAGCACAGGTTTTTCCATCACTGTAAAAACCTTATTGTCTAGAATGTACATGACAACCATTAGGATTTCTTTTATTATTATAAAGTTTACTGCAATTATAAAATATAAAACAGGATTCCTGGAAGACCTTAGTTTTACATGGCAATTAGATTCTGATTTGCCTGAACATATTTGTTTCTTGTCTAACTTAAATTTTCAATGAAAAAACAAGTGGCATGAACACTAGATCTATAGGCCTGGCTTCTAGCTCTGTCCTCTCTACCAGTAACTTTCAGCAAGTCATTTAATTTATGTGTGCTTCCATTTCCCCACCCACAAAGTCAGGAGTGACCCCGAATGGACAGCTCTGGAGATATCTCCCCTGTCAGGTCTATTTGTTTTTACTCATAAATTCTGATATGATGTTATGTCAAATGGCAAAACAGATGCAATGATGCACATAAAGAAACCCACTATAGCAATAAATGATATGTGCTCCATGAAGGTGAGGTCAAGTTGAAAAAAGAAAAAGAAAAACCAACCCTATGCTTTAAGTCTACCAGAGAAATCTATTATGAGCTGTTGGCAGGAATGATGACTTTATAAAACAATGCCATATGTGTCAGAGAATCACAAATTAAGTCCTGAACTCCGAAGCTAAAAAGGAAGCAGAATGCTGACATTATGCCCCACTGTGCAAGGGCTCTGTCTCAGGGATAGCCACCCAAGAGGGGGAACTGGCCTACTTTAACCAAGTGGAACCACCCCATCATCCCTACCTTGAGACTGGAGACTGGCTCCTGGCTGGAAGAGCTGGTCTGGGCTGTTTGTCAGGACTCTTCTACTTGGTCACCATCCTTTTTTTTTTTTTTTTTTTTTTTTTAACTATTTCAACACCTCCAGATTTATTATTTTATCTTTTTTTATTGTTTGTTCTATTTAGTTATACATGACAGCAGAATGCATTTTGATTCACTGTACACAAATGGAGTACAACTTTTCATTTCTCTGGTTGTACCTGGTCACCATCCATAATGTACAGACTAAAATTTTGTTCTTAACTGAGAAGCTAGCAGTGTATGTTCTCAACTAATATGTGGATGAGTTGAAGGGGAAAGAATTCTGATAATGCCAAAGTCAGTGTGAAATCTAAAAAAATGCACATATATTTCCATTTTTTTACACTTTAAGAGAATATATTAAAAGTCAGAGTAAATAATATATTGAAATATTACATTCAGCTTATCTTTTCCCCCATGTTTCTTCTACTCAAAGGGCAGTAGCACTTTTAAAAATATGGCAAACTTCTTTGGAATCTACCATATTCCCACCATGCCAGTGCTGATATCTATTTTTGTCTGTTACTTTGCTAGACACATGTGTTTTTATGTGACTCTGGCTGCAGATTATATGCTATTGATAATAAACCTCATATAGGCTTTGCAGGTGGATAGATCTAGGGTGAATGCTGAATCCTCAGCTAACAAGCTGCTCCTGGGCAATTTAACTCTAAGCCTCAATTTTCTAAAGTGTAAAATGGAACAAGTAATTCCTTTTACATATTGTTGCTATAAAGATTAAAAAGAAAAAAGCAAGTGCTACCAAACTCCATGAATGATGGCTACTGTTTTTTCATTTCGCTTTAAGTTTTAAATATTCCACGTCTTTCATGTTGAAAAGCCATAATTTACTAAATCACCCCCTAATGCTGAATATTTAAGTTACTTCCAGTTATTATAAATATAATCACATTGGGCATTGTTATGCTCTAGTTGTTTCATTTCTTCATCTTAATTTTCTAGCTCCCTTAAATTCTTAGCAGAATTGACCACTTTTTTGCTTTTTTGGGGGTGGAGGATTACCAGGGATTGAACTCAGGAGCACTCAACCACTGAGCCACATCCCCAGCCCTATTTTGCATTTTATTTAGAGACAGGGTCTCACTGGTTGCTTAGTGCCTCACTTTTGCTGAGGCTAGCTTTGAATTCGTAATCCTCCTGCCTCAGCCTCCTGAGCCTCTGGGATAACAGGTGTGAGCCACCACACCTGGCTTTTTGCTTTTCTTAAAGGGGTTTTTTACTAACAATAACATCAACAAAATAATGAATAGTTCCTAAGATCTTGATATTTTATACATAAAATGGTATTGTTAAGGTAATTTCTATCTTGCATTTCTAAGATAATTAGTATAAACATTTTTCATGTTTATTCACAATAGTTTGTTACCTTGAAAAATGATGTTTATATTTTTTCCATTCATGGGCTAGAATCTTGATATTGTGAATTTGAAAGATTTCTTTAAGTCCGTGATCACCCACAATTAACCATCTTTAGAGTCTTTTTTTTCTTTGAACCATAGGACTCCTTGTGAAAGGAAGCTTGTGAGGTCAACTGAAGAGATGGATTGTACGCAAAATGGATTATTATTCAGAATACCAATTCTACGGCACTTCCTATTGGAAAACCTTTACACAAAGCATCAGGGATCCAATGGGTTTGCTGCCCTGGAGGTTCAAGAAATGTTTAGTAAATTTAGTAAATTTACAAAAATGATGGCTTACATACTGGACTACCCTTGCACACCTTTTTAAGCAAGCAAAATAATTTAAATAACTTGGACCTAACTTAAGTTTTGCTTCATTGTTTTTCAAAACTCTGGTATGAAAGCCATTCTTTCCCATGGATTCCCTCATTTTCAGGCTCAGTGAAACCACTTTTCTCCCTGAATTTATACTTTTCCACTTTCTACCTTTTATCACAGGTATTTCAGAATATGTTCTACTTCTTCTAGTAGATGGTAAGTATCCAAGAAACCATTTTTATTTATAGTTGTACTTCCTAAATTGTCAAGCATCCTACACCAATACAGTGTTGGTTGGGGGTGGGGGGAGAGGAGAGTTTTAAGTAGTTAAGAGCCATTTAAAGAAAAAGTGAATCTGGTTAAAATAAAAGCATTGAAGTGTAAGTTGCCTTTACTGTGTTTTGCAATATCACTCCATTTTTTGGCAAGCACATCATCACGACACAATTCCAATGCATTCTTAGGCCAGAAGTCTGCATTAGCTAAACAACCCAACCTGTATTAAAAAATGTCCAAAAATGTTTCCAACCTTGGACAGATCTGTAGAATCCTGCAGAAATATCTGTTTATGTTTTTATTCGCAAGTTCTGATATAACTCATTCCTAAAAAATCCAGTCTTGGTCAGCATTTGGAAAAAAACTCATAAAAAATTGGAACAGCTGTTTCCTAATATCAGGAAAATTCACAGGAAGTGATTAATGTTAACCAGGGAGAAAGAAAAATAATCTGGATCAAATTATAAAATAAAAACATCTAAAATTCATAATTTAATACAGTATAGCCTGTGAGTCACCAGATCTTCAGAACTGAGGGGAAGATTACATATCTTGTTGAAATATTTGTCACTGTAGAATTTTGTTATGTGTGTGTATGAGGTGCTGGGGATTGAACCCCAGTCCTCACGTATGTTAGGCATTCTTCTCTTTTCTCTTCTCTTCTCTTCTCTTCTCTTCTCTTCTCTTCTCTTCTCTTCTCTTCTCTTGACAATGCCTCCATGAGATTATAAAGGCTGATCTCCAATTGGCTATCCTCCTGCCTCAACCTTCCAAGTAGCTGGTATTACAGGCTAGGGAGTCTGGCTAGAAATAATTTTATTCCACATATATAAAAATAAACATAACATTGATGCCCCACCCTACACCATACACTCTTGGGTCCTACACTTTCCACTGATGTTTATGTAAACCTTACCTGCTGGGCTGGCCATTTCGGGCATTTTCATAAAGTTCCCAGTGCCTTACAGGACAAGCTAAGACCTTAATTCTCTGGATGGTGGTCCCTGGATGGAGAGGACTGAGTCTTTAGAGAAAAATCTAGTGTGCTTTGTCTCTCAAGGAGAACTGGAAGGACAGTGACCAACAGCCACAAGGCAAAAACACAGCAAACTGTAGAAGGAGGTTTGTGGCGTGTTGGTTCTTTCACCATTCTGCTCCTTTTATAAGCTTCTCTTTTACCTACTATGTGCCTGGCAGAGAGGATGGTGCTGGGGGAATACAACAAAGAACAATATAACGCCCCTCTCCTCGAGGAGCCTAGAAGTCATACAAATAACTAATGAGGCAACTACAGCTCTAGTGGCATATAATCTCACTGCAGTAAGCACAAGGAGCTGTAAGAATACAGACAAGGACACCTCACTTTTATCAGTCTGGTCTGATCATGGAAGGCTTCCATGAGGAAGCAGTGTCAATGCTAAAATGTGATGAACGAATAGGAAAAGAGTTCCTATGCACCCTGAGGACTGCAAGGAGCTTAGAGTGCGTCCAGATGGGAGATAGGCCTTATGACCTAGAGGTAATAGTCAGGCAAAGCCTAAGCAGGTAATTACAGCGAGAACCATAGGGCCAAAGGAAAGAACCTAGAATCTCTACGTCCTCACCTTGTCAGAGCAAGCACTGACAGAGAAGAGTAAAAGTCCCTTTCGGTAACAGACCTCTGGAGGGCAAGAAAACATGCTGTCCCACAGTTATAACCTCACCAAAGACAATGCTGATCCCAAGTCCATAGAAAAATCAATAAGCTACCCAACCCAGCAGATGGGAACAGTGAGCATGCCTTATCACAAGTGCAGGAAGAGATGGAGTTATCTCCATTTACAGGTAAGTTGCTCATTTGAGAAGACAGTACCTATTGATACTCCTTTCTGCTAACTGATCCTGAGTCTGAACTGGGAACCAACTCATCTTGGTTTGCCTAGGATTTTTCCAGTTTTAGCACTGAAAGTCTCCCACCCAGGAATCCCCTCAGTGTCATATAAGCCAACTTGGCTGGTTATGTGACTTTGTTAAGTGCATGAAGTGGTATGACCCAGGTATTTGCATAGGAACTGGTGAGAAGTTAAGTGTTACCCCCAGCCCCTGCCCCGGGCTCACCTGGACCCTTTGAGCTATGGGACCCTCTGAAACAGCTTGGAAGCTTTTCTGGGACTCCAACATCATCTGCAGTAATCCATACTGGATAATACTTGCAAAGCATCAGACTAGCTGAGGGCCTAGTGATTACTACCTCTCATGCTAAAGAATTACATAGTTAATACCTTTAAAAAACATCAACGGCCAGAGGAGTGGTCTGAATTTAATTTTTCTGTTGTTGTCATTAACTGAGAGTTAACCAAGTATCTTTCAACTTTAGCATTTGATATTGAAAAATCTTCCTAAAATAGATTAATCTATTTAGATATAGAGAAGCAAATGTACTTTCATATATCTTGGTTTGTTAGGGATCTGACAAGGCCCCACTCACTACAATGGCTTACAGTCTTAATTTAAACAGTTATAAAAGTTTAAAAGGCAACAAGAACACATTGCAGTTTCCAATCAATAGTCACAAGAGGATATTACTTTATGGCAATATTTGACAGGCAGAAGGTGCCTGATAAATCTTCATCAAATGATTGATGGTGGAAAACTGAGACATACACAATCACAGAAGAGACAGTGAGCAGGACTGTGAATGAGATGCTGGCCGGACTGGAGCCCTCCTAGACGGCTGTTGACTAAGGCAGTGGAACTCTGAGCTGCTGCACACCGTCCTTGTCTGAGAAAAGGAAGCAAGAGCTGTTCAAGAATTCATACTCCTTTCCTTACAACAGGGGTAATGACCGGAGGCAGCATGGCTTTCAGTCAGCAGAAGATCCAGGAAGACTTCAAGCTGATTTGTGCCAAGGGCTTACCAGTCAATCCTGATTCCAAAAGCATCCCAGGAAGCTGAGCCAAGGTCATCCAGGCCTCATGCTCTTTGGCGAGAATCACAGGATAGATGAACATATGAGCCTTAGGATCGTTCTCTCACAGAAAAGCAATCATATCCAACACATTTTGTTAGTTCTTGGTGGAAAAGTATTTCTGAAATCCAACCATGCTTGAATAGAGCTACTTAAGGAAAATTTAAAACTATTTAAAAAAACAGGACTGTATTTTTATTAGCTTCAAAAATGGGGAAAAATCTGAGTAATATTTAGCAGTATTTCCCACTGGTAATGTATGTCATAGTTACGTTTCCCTCTAAAAATTCCAGTTTTATTGGAGTATTCTGGGTAACAGATTTTGCTATCTGTTCAAAAAATAATCATTTTGCCCATGTGGTTTAGTCCTCTAATCACATCCCTTCTTTTGATGACACACTTTCCATCAGACACTGAGATAGAGTCATCACAGAAATATTCAGGTCATTTCCACCATACAGAGCAGTGCAGGATGCAGCAGAGGGCACTGCCCCATCCAGATCAGGAAAACAAGCCACGGAAGGTTTGGTTCTCACTTGGCCCCCTGGCGGGGAAGAGTCAACGTCACCAGGCCCTGGACACAGGTGAGGCAGTGAGCAGAGCCCACCAGGCTCTGAGTTCACACAAGAAGCAGAAGGGCTGGAAAACATCCCACCCTGGTCTTGGTGCTCTGACTCCAGTGAAGGTTTAGTCTTCAACTATAGCTACCAAAACATGGCAGAATATTGGCTGTTTTTGTTTTTGTTTTGGTCACTGAAAACAATCAAAGGAGTAGGTAAGATACAAAGATTCCAAGCCTTCGTTTATGTTTTCCTATATCATTAAGAGATGCACAGATTATTAAAAACAAAAACAGAAACCCAGCTGTGTTCAACATGACCTTAAGGTCATAATTCAATAGAAAGACAACTGCACCCCTCTACCACCCACCTATTCCTATACCTACCTGTGCTTCTAGAACTATGTAGAAATCTGCGGACGATGCTTTGGGGAGCATACACACATATATTTACTGTACCAAAAAACAACAAAAATCCAGAGCCAGAAAAAAAATAAAACCGTCACCCACCATATACTGGGAGGGGATTTAAAGGTGGCTGGGGCAGTCAACAGTCTGTGAAACTAGCCACTTCCATGCTCAACTCTTCTCTTGGGGATCTCCTGTTTCTCATTTGTTTATGTATCTGTGTTGACAACTTGATTATAAGGTCCTCTGACTGCATGGGCTATACTTTATCCTTCTATGTATTTCTTTTTCTTCCCATAAAAATTAGTTGACAGACCATATATTTTCAAAAAATGGGTGGGGGGAGCTCTAGATGAGCTTGTTTTATTTCTAATTATGTATAATTGAAATGTTCAACAGTGGCTTAGGAGAAAGGAAACAGAAGAGTTAATTCATAAATTAGGTTAGAGGACTGGGGATGTTGCTCAGCAGTATAGCACTTGCCTAGCATTCATGAGGCACTGCAAATAAATAAATAAAATGAATAGAAATATAGCTGCTATTTATCTTCTATTGTCAGAGCTAGTTTTCACTCCTGTGAATGTGTCTTCCCTAATTCCATGAAGGGTTGTGGATGCTGATGATGTCAGAACAGTCTTACCCTTTTAAGACTCACACGCCCATTTTTGATAACCATAAAAACCTTATCCCCACCCGGATTCTGGTACCCCCTTGCCTCACTGTCAGCAAACTGATCTGCATTCTCAGGCTCTTTTGCTCAACTCCTCTCCCCCACATCTGAAGACTCTCCAATCTCTGTCTCTAGTCCCAGCCTTCTCTCTGAACTCCAGATTTGACAGGACACCTTATCAGGCCTCTCAAATTTAACAATGGACATGCCCAAATGCTCATCATCTGCCCAGACTGCTCCCCTCCTAGGCACCCCTTTCAGAGGGACACCACAGGTTCCTCCCCTCCAAGCCCAACTTCTCATTGCATCCTTGTCTCCTGTTTCACCAGTGCCACATCCAGTCAATCTATCAGCAATTCCTGTCAGTCCTATGTCCAAAATACCTCCTGAATCCACCATGTTTCATAGTCTCAGCTTCTGGCTGGTCTAAGCTGCAGCACCTTTTGCCTAGATGCAACAGCCCTTAGATTCTGGGCCTTCTTCTTGCTCACTGCCCCAGGATGACTCCACCCAACAAGGGAGGGTCAGTCATTGGCTTCACTCCCCTGCTCAGAACTCAAGTTCCCTTAGCACACCACTGAAGCCTACCCCAAGGCCACCAGGCCCCATAGGAACTGACCCCACTCATTCCATCCACCCCCAAGTCTCTGCCTCAGGGCCTTGACACGTGGTTTTCCTGCTTCTTGAATTTCTTGCCACAGACACAGAGGCCTGCAAGTTCCCAGCCTCCCTGCCTGGAGGCTCTGGGTCCAAGTCACCTCTCTTCAGAAGGGCCCTACTCTGTCTTCCCCTGCCCTGCTTTGCCTTTCTTCACAGCACTTAGCACTTCCTGGCACTCTATTTTCTATCTATTGAGTGATGAGGCCTCCCCTTCACTGGAATGTAAACTCCATGAGAAAAGGACGTTGTTTGCTCCCTGCTATGCCCCCAGTGCCGGAGGCAAGCCTGACACAGACTAGGCATTCAATAATTTTTTTTCTATTCCTGAATGAATGCATATTCTTAACTGGCCAGAAATATTTTGTTGGACTTGATTTTTTGTTGTTTGTATTATGAAAATAAATATTTCCTCTTTCCCCAAGTGAATCATAAAATAATGTGTGATGGTTAAACTACACACGCCTCCCCTGTAGTCTGTCATTTGCCCTCTCTGAAACACCCCACTAAGCCCTATGCCACCCCCTGCCTTGAAAATCAATGATGTGATGGTTGAATGTATAAAAACCCATGATTGTACCTAAAGTTTTGCTAAGCATCTGACACTTTCTGAAGTTCTCTCTTACTAAAATCTTCAAGATTTGTTACCTTAAAAAAAATACAGAATCAAGCCCGTAAAGTCCTGTCTGCCTTATCTACCTAATGGTGGAGTTTCTGTGAGTTATTTCTTAATACGGCTGGCTCAGAGTTCAATGCCAAGTGGTCTGTACACCACGTTTGCTGCATATTCCATGCAACAAGAGCCACAGAAAGTACTGTGGAATGTTAAGAAAACTGCTCAGGAGAGGACCCAGACGTGTCTATAAATCCCTCCTGCCAGAAGTCTCCAATGCATTGGGGTTTCTGGCTACTTGGCCAATATGGGTGCTTTTCAGAGCAGCACTGTTTTCCTTCATGAATGATCCCTGTTTATCACGATGCACTAAATGGCAGTGTTAGCCCCAAGGAGGCAGCCATCCTACAAGTCTTCTGCAGTCTTCCCTGGGAGGCAGTGGATGTCACCCCACGAGACCACTCTCTCTCTTTCTCCATGAATTCCGCCTATCCTGTGCTTGGCCTCTTAGCAAGCCTGGGCTTCAGAGTTCAGTCAATTGGTTATTGTCTACTGGCTCCTTTCTCCTTTTCTTAAAGCATAATCTTTCTGCAGTTTTTATAGACAAGACTTTGGAATTCGTGCAGAAAAACAAGATATTCTTAGTCATGAATCATTTGAGAAATAATTCAGACAGAGTACAGTTCAAGAATCTGGTCAAATTCTAACATCAGAGATAACATAAATAGAAAACATTGATGAGTATCAGTTCTGCCCTTTGACTTCCTCAATAAATAAAATGCAATAAATCATATGCAATGTGATGAACTTTTATTTACACATGTAATTATATCTTTACAGCTTAAAAGTTTCTATGTGACATGGAATTCTATTTAATCATTGAGGAATTTCAGTTGTTGGGTGGCTAGTACCAAAGAGAAAAATGATAGATCTGGATTATGAAGGAAACATTTTGTTATCCAAGTCAAAAGATCCCACAAAAACACTTTCTTTTTTTAAATCACAGATCTGGATTCTTACAATGTGTGTGTAACTTAACTCTGGACTTAATTCCTCTGTAGACTTTGCATCCTACTCAGGCTGTGAAAGAGGCTTCCTTTCTTCCTCTGTTCTTTGCACACCGAACATGGCAGAGCCAACCCTGGTGACATTCTGAACGACCCTCAAATTCCTGCACTCTTCTGCAAAGCTTCCTGCCAACCCTTCCGCCTGCCCCCAACTCCAGCCTCCCCAAACACTGCTTTACATTTTTTTCTCTTCACTCAGCTTGGTTGAGGAAGTATTTTGTTAACAGTCCTTTGACTGGTTTCAGCATAGAGTTTCTGGCATTAGTCAGGGTTGGAGCATTTCAGAGGCCCAGCGCTAACCCAAGAAAATATTTCCCTCTTGAACTCTTTCACTCCTCTATTCTTTTGCCATCTCCAAAAAGGGGTTGGGGGTTGGGGGCAGACAAAACTCCCACATACAACAAAGAGACATACAGCCACAAAAACATTTCTACTCAGCTTAAAGGTAATGGAATCCTCAGACTGAGTCCCTTATCACAGATCTCAAAGTCTTACAAGTAAATTATACCTGATGAACTTTAACATTCTGTCTTTCTCTTTTACTCCCGCTGACTTGTGTGAAAATGTGAGAACACTACGACTGGACTGGCCAACCAGCAGACGGTCCTCAACACTGCCCTGCTAACACCCAGGTTTGCTGGAGTGAGCTGCACACTCAGGGAAGGCAGGCGCCCTACCCAGGGAGGCCCAAGGGGCAATGCATGTAGGATGCTGGGAAAGGGTTTTGCTTTCTCACCAAAGACGGGCAGTGTGACAGGTGACTCCTGGGTTCTCCACAATGAAGCTGGTCATAAGCCACCCGACTAAGAAAGTCATCTGGTGACCACAAGAAAGCAAGTCTAAAATTTAAAAACTCAACACAATCAAGAGGTGGAGAGAAGGGATAAGAAGCGCATAGGTCTTTCATGACACACAACAGAAGCAGTTTCTTCCTCCAGAGTTTCTGAAGATGTGAAGACAACTCTTAGGGTCAAAATTAGTCTGCTTTGCTTTTCTGTTATGTATAGTCTTCAAATATTGGAGGGGACAAAAGATAGGTTTATGCCTTCTTAATTTGGTCTTCTCTGACTTAGAAGTAGAAAATTTTGCTTAGCAAATGTCCAGTTAATGGAGTAAATATGACTTACTCTTTTTTAAAAATGTTATTAGTACATTATAATTATAATGTCTTACTCTTGAAGCTTTTTTTTATTTATCACAGGGGCCCTCAGTCTCCCTCAGTCCAGAGCTGTCACTCTACCTATTCATCTTTAACCACTCTTCTACCAATCAAGAAAAAAATGTTTTTTTCCTGCCAACAACCAACTGCTGATCCCCTATCTCATGTGGGGCACTTTACTAGGTACTGGGGATACAAACAGCCCAAAGGACAGAAAATACTGTATTCAAGTTAGCGATAAGGAGACCGAGGAGTAGAGGGTTTAAATATTTTCCCCTCAAACAAAAGTCCACATGTGGCAGTGTCAGGATTCAAATCTAGAACCATCTGAATTCACAAACCTGTGCTTTAACTACACCTGCAACTTTAAACACTAGCCATCATTTTGTTCGCCTAATTCAGAAATAATAAAAACGGTATTGCTTCCTAATAGTCTACAATTCTGACTGCCCCTAATCTCACCATCTGCAGTAAGGTAGCTACCATGTGTCACTTCTGGACATTTGATGCCACTAGAACAAAGGTCTGCTTTCACTCACAAGTCTGACTGACTGTGCCTCCAGGGCAGCAGAGCCACCATGACAACCTTCACGCCCACAGCTTCATCTTGCATCTAATGGCTGCTCTACGCACCCAGGAACTTTCCTACCTTGCTCACCAGAGCGCCTGAACATTCCCCAGCACATTCCAAATCCTCCATAAACCATGTACCTTTTTTTTTTCCCAATACTGGGAATTGAACCCAGGGGTACTCTACCACTGAGTTACATCACCAGCCTTTTAAAAAATTTTTTCTTTTCTTTCTTTCTTTCTTTCTTTTTTTTTTTTTTTTAATTTTGAGATGGTCTTGCTAAATTGCCCAGGCTGGCCTCGAACTTTCAATCCTCCTGCCTCGGCCTCCTGAGTAACTGGGATTATAGGTGTGCACCACCATGCCAACTCCTACATACATATCTGCTGACTAAATGTGTGAAGCAAAATAAGCCAAAGAATAAGATGCTGTCTCAGGAAATCGCAAATGCCAGCTCTTGAAACTCTTAATTTAATGAGTTGATGTCACTTCAAAGACCTTGGCAGAGAGTCCCATTCCAGAAGGTGTTCAGTAACTTGCTGACCAAGCTTTCTGTACACAATGTTTACAGCAAATATGTTCCTAGCAGAGAAACCCTGGAAACAACCCAAATGTCTAGTATGTGGATGAAAAGTTAAACCAATGACCACTTAACAATGCAGGGGTTTATTTTATGGCCATCACAAGAGAAGGATGCAGAGTGTGAGGACCCAGGAAAACCGCAACACGAACAAGGTTAGACCCAAAGACAGACCAACACAAAATGACACACTGATTTCATATGCGCAAGAAATTGCACATGGAAATCGACATGAGAATGTGAATATGGATTTCCAGACTACTTCTTGTCCTAAGTGTTCAATAAATACCCAGAATTTAATATAACACTGACAACTGGCTCTTCTTTCTGCTGTTTTGTTTCTACAGCTTCTGCATTAGCAATGTTGTGAATTCTTACAAAATGCATGTTCACAATTTAACATGTGACCAAGTTTGAAAAACACACCTTCTTTGTGTACGTCATGAACATGAATGCTTCTTGACAAAAAAGGTCCATTTATTTGCCAAGCTAAATATATAAATTATTCTCAGCATCTGAAGGCCCCACTCAGTGAATGCTGAGGGTGTGTGGAAAGCCCAGTATATGACTCTCCCACAGATTCAGATGACCTGGCCTCTGCTCTACAGAGCACCTTCCCTGCTAAGACTGGCACACTCAGGAAGCCTCCTGCCTTAGGCCTGCATTTCTACACCCCGCCTTTGGTTAACTGATTGCTCCAGTATTTCTGAACCTAGGTGTACCTCTCTCAAGCAGCAGTAACAACAATGCATTATCACTTGCTGAATATTTACCACATGGTCATGTCTGTTGAGCACTTCTCTGTGAACTCCAATTCAATCTTGTTTTCCAGTGTAATTCCAAACTCGGAGTATATGACACATAGTAGGTACTCCATAAATTCATCTTTGCTAGAAGCACTATACTTTAGTTCACATAACTGTCATGTCTGCCCTACAAAGGAGGTGTTGATGTTAAAATTACCAGCACCTTACAGATGGGGTACACAGAGGTAAGGGCAATTGCTGTAAGCTAACATTTTACAAAGGTCAAGAGAAATGGGTTAGTTAGCCTCCTATCTCAGCTCACTGATTTTCAATCCCTGGCTCATTCTCACCTGGAATGTTACACCTTTCTGAGTTAAAAATCAGTGAATAAAACACAATAAGTCATGCTTAACAGAGGAAGTTCTAAAATTATTTTTCTACTCATACCTACCTGTCCTGCCATGAAGACCCAAGTCTCTGAAAGACAGAGATTCTGCCCCTTTACTACACTGGATGGAGGAACACTCCCCTAAAATGTTCCTGGAAGTACAGACAAGTCCTGTCAGCCCTTGCTAACTTCATCTCTTCCAAGGAGAACCCCCCAGACACCCCTCCCCCACCCACACACTAGCCAACTTCCAATCATCTTCCTCTACCTTAAACTCTTGTAGAAAGAGACTCCCTCGGGTGACCTGAAGTACTGGAGGTTTATGGTAAGGATATAGATGACAATTATGGCCCTGGAACCAGGCCCTGCCCAGAACAAGAAGGAAGCTGAGCAGGGAGGGGTGAACAGGCCTAAAATCCCAGAAGCTGGGGAGGCTGAGACAGGAGGATTGCAAGTTCAAAGCCAGCCTCAGCAATTTAACAAGGCACTAAGGAGCTCAGTGAGACCCTGTCTAAATAAAATACAAAATAGGGCTGGGAATGTGGGTCAGTGGTCAAGTGCCCCTGAGTTCCCCTCCCTCTTCCCCACAAAAAAAAGGCAGCTGAGAACTGAGAGCCAAGGTGGCATTAGGACTGGATGTAGCAGGAGCCTGGATTCCTTTCTCTACTTTCACTGTTTCTAACGACCATCTTGGGTCTCCCTTCCTCTGAGTTCCTCCTCACTGGGACTTGCCTGGTGACTGTGAACACTTGCTCACTCCCCTACCCTGGACATTTTTCACCTTGACATAAAGAGGTCATAGTTGAAATCCATATACAGAATCTGACTGAAGACATGGTCCCGGACTTGAACCTGGGCAGAGCTCTTCAGGGCAGACCAGGTTGCTTGCCAGCTTATGGTTGCCCTGGACTCAAGGATTCTTCTTGACTCAGTCAGCCTTGGTTAAGGAAGAAGGGTAAGGGTAGAAGAAATCACACTAGTTAGGGGCATGGCCATGGTTCTTCCTGAACAGTACAGGGTGGCTTCCCTCAGCAGAAAACAAGCCTTTTTAGAAGGGGGTTCTAAAAACACAGGGAAAAAAAAACCAAACTCAGTTTCTCCTCTATTGTCACTCAACAATCAACCCAAAGACTTCTGCAGCCAAATGGGCATGGGTTTCCCCCACATACCAGGCAAGAATTGTACAGTAGACACACAAGCTGGGTGTCTTTTTAATTTATTTTAACCCTAACACTTTGCCTGGAGATGGGGTCAGATCCCACAAGTTGAGGGTTCAGTCCCTAAGACTTCAGATGGTAGTCAAAAGCCCCAGGTTATTCACCTGTGCTTCTGACCAAATGGCTAGAATTCAGGTTCCTACCCCCACTCCTTCCCCTTTGGGTTCTACTGATTTGCTTAAGTGCTTCATAGAACTCAGGGAAATACTCAACATTTACTGGTTAATTATAAAGGACACTGAGGAACAGGGCAAGGTGTGTGAAGGGCCATGAGCTTCCATGCCCTCTCTAGAGGTGCCAACCTACAGGAACCTCCACGTGTTCAGCTAGCAGGAAGTTCTCTGAACCCTGTCCTTTGGGGGTTTTATGGAGGCTTCATTACATAGGTGTGACTGATTAAAATCATTGGCCAACTTAACCTTTAGCTCCTCTCCCCTCCCAGGATGTCTGAGGATGGTCCTGAAAGTCCCAACCCTCCAATTCTGCCTTGATCATTTTGGTGACCAATGCCCACCATGAAGTCACCTAAGGGCTACCACCCATACCACCAACTTATTAGCATATAAAAGCATGTCTCCTGGATGATTCAAGGATTTTAGCCCTTTTTAAAAGAAAGGAAACAAGACAAAAGATAAAAATAGGGCTACAGGCATGGTGGCACATTTGTTAGTCTCTCTGGAGAACTTCACTTGGGTGAGGCACTTACCATACTATGCCTCCCCAGGCTCAGTCACAGACAGCAGAGCACTGTGTCATATTCTGCATCGCTTTACACCTCTTTGTCTGACTTCATACCTAATCAGGTGGTATCACTGATCCCAGACCACACTGATGTTCATGGATCAACTTCATTAGAGGACTTTCACTAATGTACGCCACTGACTACAATGGCTTATACAGAGTGCTAATATAGACCTTTTGATCTCAGGACTTTTAACATTATTAAAAGTTGAGAATCTCAAAGGGGTTTCTATTTATTTGGATTCATCTATTGATATGCAAGAAACTGAAGTCGAGAAATTGAAAAAATACTGAATGCATTAAAAATACAATAAACAGTAAATCCATTAGATTTTAACAAAAATAATTTATGAAAAACAACTGTGTTTTCCAAAAGGAAACAAATTTCAGGGAAGAAAAACTGTTCCACATTTAAAAAAAAAACTCTTTACTGTTAAGTTTCCTTGAAAATTTCTTTAATAGGAAACAACTGGAGTCTCATTTCTACTTCTAAATTCATTTGTGTATGTGGTACTGGAGACTGTACCCAGGAGCATTCTACCACTGAACTACATCTCCAGACGACGACGACTACGACGACTACTACTACTGCTATTCTTTTCTTCTTCTTCTCCTCCTCCTCCTCTTCCTCTTCCTATTATTATTATTATTATTATTATTATTATCATTATTATTATTATTATTATTATTATATTTTGAGGCAGGGTCTCACTAAGTTGCCCAGGACGGCCTCAAACTTGAGATCCTCCAGAATGGCTGGGATTACAGGTGTCGCCACTGCACCTGGCTCTAAGTTCAATTTGTTGTGGTATGTTGTTTTGGTTGTAGTATATGAAGAGAATCTGTACACAGATGTACATGGAAAGCCTTTTCAGAATAATGTAGATATTATTCTTTGATACTATACCAACACTCCAACACTTAACAAATAGCACTTTTTTTTAAACTACCCCTTCCTGTGTGTGTGTGTGTGTGTGTGTGTGTGTGTTAATGTTAAGTTGTAAGAGTGTGCTATACATTCTGGATAAGCTACTCTTATTTTCCCGTTTGTGACCTGCCTATTAATTTTCCTAACACTATCTTCTGACAAGTAGAAGTTTTTAAGTACAAAGAACTAAAAAGGCAGTGGGTTCTTAAAGCTTAACTGAAAACCTTTCAATGAATTTTTCATATTTTGCTTTATTAGACTGATTGCCTTGCACTGGAATAGACCTGTATCCAGGCAAGATTTGTAATACACACTGATCACTGATAAACACTGGTTCACCAAGTTATGCAGGTTTCCCAAACGTAGATGTATTGTATTACATTATATCCAAAATGCACTACTGAATTCATCAGGAAAGTCTTTCAAAATTGGGAAATGGTTAAGATCAAGATATAAGTTTTCCAAAATTCCAGTATTTGCAAAAAAATACTGACAGTGGTTTTTCTTAAATTGTCAGGTTGACTCTGTTCTTTTTGTGAGAAAATGTTACCTAACTATCCAAGTCTAAACAATCATTGCTTATCTGTTAGACATTTTGCCCAGGTGGACAAAGTAGTGAGTTCAGCTTGTAACAAAAATAACCACACAAGTATTTTTCCTTGAGAAACCATAGTTTATTAGCAGAAGAACTTCATTCCCTTTTGTATCACACAGCATATTAAAAAGACATGTGCTTTAAAACTGAGGTTTAACAAATAAGTTTTACTGCTTCAGGGACATCCTTAAATGAAAGTGGTATTGTTTTGTATGGTAGTAAGAAAGGTGACCACTGCCTGGATTAATGATTAGGCATCAGAAGTTAATCCACCACTGCTTGTGCAGCATTAGTCCAAATGTCAGCACAGTGAAAACATCAAATTATATCTCAGTATAAAAACAAAATTGACCTCATGGACTCCCTGAAAGGATGTCAGAGACTTTATGAACCACACTTTGAAAAACATTGTACTAAAAAGGGTTTATCAACACTTCTTGAATTTCTCAATAAAAGAATAAAACTATATTAAGTAGGGAGATTCCAGGAGATTTGGTGGATAAGACACCTTTTTGGTTTGGCTGTCAAGACCACATGGGACACTGAGAGGAGCTCAAAAACAGAACTAGAATGTGCAGGGAGCATTTGTGGAGCAGAAGTGGAAGACAAGATGGAGGGAAATGGTAAAGTGTGCTTTGGGCAGGTTCCCTCTCGCCACGCCCGTTTCCTCACTAATGAACACTCAGAACCTTCACACAGTGACCAGCACATAGAAGGCACACAAGAAATACTCATCGAAGGATTAAATGAATGAGGTTCAAAGAAATTAACTATCTGCTCAAGGTCACACAGCTAGAAAGTGGTGGCTTCAGGACTGAACACAAGTCTTCATGTCCCAAATCCCATGTTGTTTCCCCACATGCCAATGACGGAAATCATGGGCATGTCAATACAGATGGTCCATGACGTGAAGAATTTTTAGTCAAGGAGTCACATAATCACATTTATGCTGTGGAAAGATTAAACCCAACAGTATCTGAGATGGCTTGCAAGGAACAGGGACAGGAGGAGGAAAGACCAATTTCAGCCCTAGTTCATTATTCTAGGCAAAAATCACGAAAGTGATGGTGGTGGCAGTGCGTTTCAGACAGATCTCAAAGTTTCCTTTTTGACACTTAACTGCAGATTTGGACAAATGGCCTTGATACTTACTTTCCTTAACTACAAAATGGAATAATAATACATAAAATCATAGTTATTATAAGCAGTAAATAAAGGCATACAAAGCAATGAGTACAGTTTTTAGCTCAATTTTAGGCAAAAAAAGAAAGAAAGAAAGAAAGAAAGAAAGAAAGAAAGAAAGAAAGAAAAGAAAAGAAAAGAAAAGAAAAGAAAAGAAAAGAAAAGAAAAGAAAAGAAAAGAAAAGAAAAGAAGAGAGAGAGGAAGGGAGAAAGGAAAGGGAAAGAAAAGAAGGAGGGAGGGGAATGAGGAAGAGTGGGGAGGGATAGAGGAGGAAAAATGGCAGTGGGAGGGAAATATTTGTGGAATGAGAGTAAACCTAGGCAGTGTCATAGAGAAAGTGAATCTCTGAGCCCTGCTTGTGGTTTTCTAACCAGAAAATAAGGAAGAAGCCTCCTGTCACTCCAAGGTTTCAAGTCTGGGTGACTGTAAGAATGAGCTGATCTGAAGGTGCCCACAGGGCATCCAGAGGGAGGGGCCAAGGAGGCTGGTACCATGGTGCCAGAGGGGTGAGAGTTTCCAGGAAGATGTGGGAGTCTGCTGCAGAGAAGGGATGGATGAGTCTGAAAGGGCCCATGGTGAAGGATCAATACCTTGTGGGGGACATGTGGCACTGTAAATGAGGGCAGATGGAAAAGCAATGGGAGAAAACAGGTCAGAGACACAAAAAGGAAGCACCTTCAGGGAGTCTCCAAACCCGTTGGCCAAACACGTTTAGGTTCCACCAGATTGTAGCCAGCCACTCCTGTCCCTCTGCCAAACCTGGGATTGGAGGCTTTCCCTCTGCACCAGCTTGTGCGCATTCTGCTCTTGCTCTCCTTTCCCCACAACCAGTTTCTCAAAAAGTGGCACATGTGGCACTTTCTTTTGAGATCATCTCATAATATTATGGCAAAAAAATAAAAAAAAATCATTACCAAGAACAGTGTCACAGTGGTGTCTTTAAAGCCCTGGGCTGTGTCAGAGACTATGGGGCAGTCCTGCCAGGCTACCTGTGTCTCTGGCCCTATCTGCTGCATTTCCCTACCCACCACAACACTGCCCTCCACAAAGGGAGCAGCAAAAGCTCACTCACCTGCAGGGCTCAGGCTGGACTTTGTTCCTTCTGCTGCCCACTCTTTAGTCTACTTCCTGCTACAGAGCATAGGTGTCTTTCTCTCTTTAGATATGACTCTGTCCTGGACATCTCTGCTCAAGGCAGATGTTCAGCTCCTGCTGTGTGGGTGAGAGGTTCAGGGAAGCAGATAGGGAAGGAGCCCTCAGAGAAGCAGTACACAGAAGGTGGGAAAGGCTAGCCAGAGAAGCCAACGAGGAGGGGGCGGTTTAAGAAAAGAAGCTTCACAAAGAGAAGACAGGGCGACCTACAGTGTGCATTCTCACTGGGAAAGACATGCCTACACCAGTGGGGAGGGAAGAGGTTTGTGGGGGAAGTGACTAAAAAAAATTCTTTGATATTACAATGGTTCATGACCTTCAAAAGCTCAACTGTATTCAACATTTTATTCCTTAATATTTAACTTATCTCATTAGGGAGAAAATTTTAATTTAAGTTAATTAAAGTTGTCCACTCAAACTTATATTAGTTTTTCTCCCTACGTGGTGGTAATGAAAAACAGGCTGAGAAGCAGATCTAGGGGAAGGTGATTTAGTGACAGGCATGAGAGGCCCAGGAGAACTGAATGGAGACAGAGAGGAGGCACTGGTGCCAGGACTTCTCTCTTCCCCTTCTTGGGCAAGCCTCCAGAACCACCCTGAGCCTGTGCTTCCTGTCAGGCTCTGCGTTAAGTGCTCTGCATGCATTGTTTTACTTTTATTCTCATGATGACCTTATGAAATGTTTCCTCTACAGATGCTTAGAGAATGTAGGTAACTTAGCCAAGCACACACAAATGGTCAGGGGTAAAGGATGAAAGGTAAGGAGTTAGCCCAATTCTGACACATTGTCCGGGTGCACCGACTATGATCGGAGCTGGCAGGCCTGGACACTTCTGTTGGAAGAGGGGAAGAGGTGTCCGCTACACAGTGAGTATGTCAAATAAAACATTATTTGACTGAAACAGCAGAGGAGCAAAGACTGACTGTGACCAGGAGAGGAGACAACCGATGGGTGAGGCAACAGGACAGCATAGATCCCAGGAGGAAGGGCTGTGCCTTGGCAAGCAATAGAGAAAGAAAAAGAAGAAGCTGGGAAAACTGGTTAGGGGTTGTGAGCAGATGAGGTGGGCAGAGCCTCAGTAGACAGGAGCAGAAAGAAACCTCCATGGGGACTCAATCAACACAAGAGCATGACTTTCTTCAGCAATCTTCTTGAATAAAAATCTATTAACATTGTGCCTCCCTATCTCCTACTGTTCTCAAAAGAAAAAGCAGCTGGGCACGGTGGTGCACGGCTGTTAATCCCAGTGGTTTGGGAGAACAAGACAGGAGGATCACAAGTTCAAAGGCAGTCTCAGCAAAAGTGAGGTGCTAAGGAATTCAGTGGGACCCTGTCTCTAAATAAAATACAAAATAAGACTGGGGATGTAGCTCAGTGGTCAAGTGCCCTGAGTTCGATCCCCAGTACCTTCTACCCCAAAACAAAAAGCAACCAGATACAGTCGTTTACTGAAATAATTCTTTCCAAACCTCGCCTGAGGCAATTCTGAAAAACTCCTATTGCTGAGTGACTTCATACCTGTCAGCATGTCACAGCACAATACCTTGCTCATATGTTTGTGGTGATGCTGTTTTAAACAAACTCACTGAGCTGCCAGGCATATAAAAGTACAGTATGACACTTGTACGTAAAAACGTTATGGCATGTGTTTCTGTATTTACTCTCGTATATTTTTTTTAATTGTTATTTTACTGTAGTATATTTTTACTGTCCCACCCAGGTCTTTGGGAGGTATTCCAGCAGGCCTTGTTATCACAGGAGAGGACAGCTCCTGTTTGTCACCACTCCTGCCTGTTAGTGGCACACCTTCCAGTGGAACAAGATGGGGAGGCGGAAGACAGTGATACTGATGGTCCTGACCCCATGTAGCCCTAGTGTGTCTGAGTCTTAGTTTTAACAAAAAAATTTAAAAAGTTAAAAAACAAAGATAAATTTTAAAAGGAAGAAACCTTACAGAATAAATATATAAACACAGAAAATATTTGTGTATAGTTGTATATGTTTATGTTTTAAGCTAAATGTTATTATAAGCCAAAAAATTAGAAGTTTTAAAAAGTTATAGTAAGCTAAAGTTAATTTATTACTGAAGAAAGAAAAAATATTTTAATAGAAATTTAGTGTAGACTAAGTATATAGCATTTAAAAGTCTACAGTAGTGTCCAGTCATGTCCTCAGCATTCACACTCATTTACTGACTCATCCAGGGCAACTGTCAGTTCTATAAGCTCCACTTTAAGTGCCTCACATATGTGTACCATGTTTTACCTTTTATACCACATTTTTATTGTACCCTTTCTACATTTAGATTTACTTAAATACACCAACAGCACTGTTACAATTGCCTACAGTATTCAGTACCATTAACATGCCGTACCAGTTTGTAGCCTATGAGCAACAGGCTGTACCATATACCCAAGGAATGTAGTACTTTTTAGGTCTTTGTACACATACTCTATGATGTTCACCACAAAACTGCCTAATGAAGTATCTCTCAGAATGCATTCCTGTCATTAAACAATATACGATCCTATATTAAAAATCACCTTAAATGTCAAGGATCTAAAAATATACTAATTGTAATTAAATTAGAAATGGATGACATACCAACTAAGAGTCTGTCAGAATGGATTAAAAAAACAAGTCAATCAAACACTGTTTACAATAAACTCACTTTAAATGTAAAGACATATGTAGATTAAAAGTAAAGAGATAGAGAAAGATATACCATGCTAAAAATAACCAAAAGAAAGTGGGAATAACTATATTAATTTCAGACAGAAGACTTCAGAACAAAGAAAATTATCAGACAAGAAGAGGGGCATTACATAGTAATAAAGGGATCAATTCTCTAAGAAAACGTAGCAACCTTTAATTTCACAGAGCATCAAAATACACAAGGCAAAAACAGAACTGCAAGAAGAAATGGATGAATCTGTACTATATTTGGAGATTTTCACACCACTCTATCAGCCACGGAGAGACACAGCAGGCAGGAAGTCAATAAGTACACAGTTGAACTCAACAGTACCATCAATTTACTGGATATAATAACATCTACAGACTACTTCATCCAACAGCAGGTTACACATTTTTTCAAGCTCACGTGGAACGTGTAATGAGAGTCCACATACCAGGGCATTAAAAACACTTTAATATGCCTGACACAGCACACGCCTGTAATCCTAGTGATTTGGGAGGTTGAAGCAGGAAAATCCCAAGTTCGAGGCTAGTCTCAGCAACTTAAAGAGACCGTCTCAAAAGGAAAAAAGAAAAAGGGGGCCTGGGGATATAGCTCAGTAGGTGGAGTACTTGCCTCTCAAGCACAGGGCCATGGGTTCAATCCCCAGCACCACAAAAAAAGAAAAAAAGAAAAAGGGGTAGGTATATAGCTCAGTGGCAAGCACCCCTGGGTTCAATCCCCAGTACTAAAAACAACAATGTCAGAAACACCTTAATATATAAGAAATAGAAATGGTATACGGTTCCTGATCTCCGAGCACAATGTAATTAAATTAGAAAGCATTAACAGAAATACAGCTAGAAAATCTTAAAATACTTGGAGATTAAATGACACTTTAAAAAACTCAAGGGTTGAAGAAATCTCAAAAAAAAATTTGTAAATATTTTGAACTAAATGAAAACGAAAATCCAACTTATCAATATTTGTGGGATGCAGCAAAAGCAGTGCTTTTCAGAGGGAAATTTAGAGAACTGAATGCATGCCTTAGAAAATAAAAAAACCTCTAAAATCAATAATTTAAGCTTCTGCCTTAAGAAAGTATAAAAAGAGCAAATTAAATTCAAATTAAGCAGAAAAAAATTAGAGCATAAATAAGAAAAACTGAAAACAGGAAATCAATAATGAAAAATCAATTAAATTAAAATTTGTTTAAAATTGAAGCCTCTGGCAGGGATAACTAAGAAAAAGAACAAATTATTATTAGAAATGAAGGGGCTAGGCATGGTGGTGCATGGCTGTAATCCCAGCAGCTGAGGTAGTTGAGGAAGGAGAATCACAAGTTTGAGGCCAGCCTCAGCAGTTTATCAAGGCCCTAAAGTGGTGTGACCCTGTCTCAAAATTTAAAATTAAGGAAAACGGCTGGGGATGTGCATCAGAGGTAAAGTGCTACTTGGTTCAGTTCCCAATACCAAAAAGAGAAAGAAATGAAAGAGGGACCATTCTACAGATACCATGAACTTTAAAAGAATAATAAGCGAGTCTTATACATAATTCCATGTTCATAAACTTGGTAACCTACAACAGATGGATCATCAATTCCTTGAAAGATACACTCCACTAAAATTCACAAAGGAAACAATCTAAATAGGCCTGTTTCTATTAATAAAATTGAATCAATAATTAAAAGCTCTCCAGAAAATAAAGTATCAGGCTCAGATGGCTTCACTGATGAAGTCTTCCAAACATTTTAAGGAAGAAATTATGCAAATTCTCTAGAATCCGAGAAGACAGCAGCAGAGAATACTTCCTAACTTCCAAAACCAGATAAACGATATGACTACATTCAGACTAATAACTCTTATGAACAGAGATGCTAGAATCCTCAACAAAATAATAGCAAAATGAATCCAACTACATATAAAAAGAATGATAACTGCAAGCAAGTGGGATTTATCTTGGGTAAGCAAGAGTGGGTCAACATGTCAAAAACAACTCATGAAATCAATAGGTTAAAAGAGAGCAATCACATGATGGTACCAAAAGAAAGGCAGTAGAAAAAATTCAATGATCATGATAAATAGCCTCAGCAAACCAGAGGAAACTTCCTCAACTTGATTTAAAAAATTTATAAATCCCACAGCTAATGTCCCACAGCTAATGCTGAGTAACTTAAAGTTTTCCTCCTAAGAAAAAGTCAGGATGTCCCCTCTCACCAATACTTTTCAACAGCATACCAGAAGTCCTAGTTAATGCAATAAGAAAAGTGATTTAAAGATATGGAGGCACAGAAGGAAGAAACAAACTGTCTTTTGGAATTTGAAATTAAAAAGATGTTACTGTCTATATTAGCACCCTCCCCAAATGAAATATTCAGGTAAAAACCCAAAAATATGTACAAGAACTATGAGGAAAACTACAAAATTCTGACGAAATATACCAAGAATAAAACAAATGGAGATATTCCATGTTCACAGACAGAAAAACAATACTATCAACATGGCAGTTCTTCTCAACTTAATCTATAGATCCAATGCAATTGCAACCCAAATCCCAGCAAATTAGTTCACAGATACCAACAAACTGATTCTAAAGTTTTATACGAAGAAGGAAAAAACCCAGAAATGCCAACTCACTATTGAAGATAAACAAACCTGGAGGGCAGACACTACCTGACTTCGTACTTAGTATAAAGCCACAGTAATCAAAATAGGGTGGAACTGGCAAAAGATCAAAGAGATCAATGGATAATACAGAAATAGACCCACATAAATATAGTCGACTGATCTTTGACAAAGGAGCAAAGGCAGTAAAATGGTGCAAAGAAAGTCTTTTCAACAAAAAGTGCCAAAACTGAACATCCAAATGTAAAAAGAGAAAGAGAGAAGAGTGTCTAGACACAGACTTTACACTCTGCACAAGAATTAGCTAAAATTGATCACAGGCCCAAATGTAAAACTCAAAGCTATAAAATTCCTACAGGATAATAAAGGAGAACACAGATAACTTGGGAATGGCAAACATTTTAGATACAACCAAAAGCATGCTCACAAAAGACAGAACTGATAAACTGAACTCCATTAAAATGAAAAAAATTCTGCTCTGCCAAAGACAATGTCTAGACAATGAAAGACAAGTCACAGACTGAGAGAAAGTAATTGCAAAAGCAACTTCTGATAAAGAACTGTTATAAAAAATAAAGAATTCTTAGAGCTAAACTAAATGATCTTAAAATGGGCAAAAGTCGTAAAGAGACAGCTCACTAAGGAAGACATACAGATGGCAAAAAAAGCATATATGAAAAATAAATTCCATCAGGGAATTACAAATTTTAAAAAGGAGATACCACTACACATCTACCAGAATGGCTCAAATCCAAACAATGACAAAACCAAATGGCAGTGAGGATGTGGTACAATAGGAACTCTCACTGCTGGCAGAAATACAAAATGGTACAGTCTACACTCTTTAAGACAGTTCATTCGTTTCTTACAAAATTAAACATATCTTACCATAATTCAGCAATCATGCTCTTTGGTATTTATTCAAATAAACTGAAACATATGTCTACACAAAAAATTGTGCATGTCAAGATTTATCATTTATTTTAGGAGCTTTATTCAAAATTACCAAACCCTAGAAGCAACCAAGATGTCCTTTAGTAGATGAAAATGCATATTGCTAGTAGAAGAAGCCACTTTGAAAAGGCTGTATACCATGATTAAAACTATTAGACATTCTAAAAAAGGCAAAACTGAGACAGTAAAAAATATCAGAGGTTGAGAAGGGGAGGGATAAACAGAGCAGAGAAGATTTTTAGGTCAGGGAAACTATTGTGCAGGATACTAAGATGCTAGAGAGGAAAATGCACATGCACAAATTTGTCAAAACCCACAGACCATACAACACCAAAAGTCAACTCTAATGTAAACTATGGGCTTGAGCTGAGAAGGGTGTGTCAGCATAAGTTTATCAACTGTAATGAATATACTGCTCTGGTGCAGGTGGTTGAGGCATGAAGAAAAAGCAGATAAATGGAACTTTGTACAATATTGCTGGGAACCTAAAAGTATGCCAGAATATAAAGCTTACTAATTAAAGCTTAAAAAAAAAAAAAAAAGAAGAAGAGAAAAGGTATTGGTTTGTGAGACATCCACACCATGGGCAATGCCTACTTTACATCCAGATTTGCAAACACCTTGCAATTAATCTGACCCCATATCCCACCCTGGACCACAGACTGGGAACCACTACTCTACAAGAGAGGCAAGAGATGTCCTAGTTGTGGGAGGTCTGGCTTCACCTAGACCTGGTTCAAATTCCAGTTTTGTGATGACCAGCGGTGTGATGACAGGTGAGCTATTGAAACTGAATGGCTCTGTTTCCATTTCCTCCTTTTTTCGCATCTAACATAATAGGTATTTATTAATATCACCTGTGTTCACTTGAATCAGTGGTTCAGTTTGCAATCAGTGGTCCCTGGACCAGCAGCCTGAGCATGCCTGGGAACTGGTTGAAAGTACAAACTGTCAACCTGCAACTTAGACACACTATAACTGCTCCAGGGGAGGGCCCAGAGATTCATGCTATCACAGCCCATCAGGAACTCTGATACTTCTAGAACGTTTTCAAGCATCACGCTCTAGAGCAGTGGTTTTCAACGTTTTTTTTTTCCTTTTTAAGCAGAGGAATTCTCTCTGCGACAGGGATCTTCTTCAGAAGGCTGATGTGTAAAACATGTTACTTTGATTGAACTGGGTAGGAAGACCTCCATATGTGCCTTCAGGATCCCACTGTGTTTCTTACAGTCACCCAGGGGGACCTCAGGGACAGAGAACAGTCTCTGTGGTTTAGTTACAGATGCTACAACTCTTGGTGGCACCACTGAAAGAATGAAAAGACTTGATAGTAAATCACTGAACCATAATTACAAGGCAAACTCTGATACAATAAAAACAAAACAAATAACAAAACACTTCCTGGGGCTCCTAGGAGATAAGCCACTTCACAATGGGTCACACTCCAAGGTCATTCTCCAGCACTGTATTACTGGCTCAAGGAGACTATCTTAAGCACTTGGGGTAGTTATCAAAAGCACCAATGCAGCCATCTTCCTGGGCCCAGCCCCAGATTGCTGTTACACTGCCTGCTACCCAGAGCAAATGGTGCCCCACGTTACATCAGGTCAGAAGACCTACTTGCTCTCCAATAGTAAAATTACATTTTATGTCTTGTCACAATTTGGTGGCATATAACTGAAGGGAGTTGAGGCCCGTTAATGAGCTGTGGCATGCCAGCTGAAAGTCAATGTCTAGAAATAAAGTTTGAAAACCATGGACATAAAGATTATAACCAAGGAGACAACTGGGAGAGGGTTTTGTTTACTGAAGAACGCACATTACAGATATTCAAAGAGGGACTTACACAGGCCAACAGGGAATAAAGAGAGCAAAAGGAGAATAGTGAGAATGGAGAGATATGGTTCCCAGAGAGGAGGTTCACTGTGGTTTCTGAGATGAGCCAGCTGGCTGTGGAGTGAAAGGAACGCCTAGTTAGATTACCCTGAAAACAAGCACTTATCACCCTTCATCAGAACCCTGTCTTTCAGCTCAGACTCATCTGGACTGAGTTGTGAATGTCCCTGCCCTGACCACGAGCATCACTTTGACACAGCAAGTCCATCCAACTGCAGTGTCTCAGAGAAAGGAAAACCCACCCTCAACTAGTACCACAATCAAAAGCATTTCCAGACACCAAAGACTATTTTTTTAAAAAGCAAGTTTGCAAAAGGAGTTTCTCTCATGATTTCCTAGTTTGTCCCCTCCCAACACCTCTGAGCGGCAGAACAGGTGTTAACTCCAGCTGACATGAGGCAATTGAGGCACAGGCAGGCTGTGTGCCCCACTGAAGGTCACTGTGAAGATCAGTGGAAAGCCAGGTCTAGTCACAAAGCAGCAGAGGAGGTCTCAGAGAAACATCTACTCCACCTCTGGTTTTACGGAAGAACCATCTTTCACTTAGAGGGGAGGGAGGTGTGGTGGGCACGGGTTACTCTCCTGGTTTGGCAGGAGTCACTGGAAGAGAACCTTTTACCTGGTGTCAATGAGGTAGGAAGGAGGTGAGAACAGGCCTTGCTCTCCTCAATGTCCAACGTGGTAGCCACTAGCCTCATGTGGCTACAATGTAAATTCTAATTAATTAAAATGAAATAAAGCTAAACATTCAGTCCTTCAGTTACACTAGTCATATTTCAGTGCTCAAAAGCCATATGTGGCTGGTGGCTCCTATACTGGGCAGGATGAACACTTCCATCTCCGCAGAGCTCCTCTGCATAGAACTGCTGAAGACTGCACCTTTTATGATCAAGGATGTAGTTGCTGGAACAAGAAGCCAGACCTGGAATTCAGACACCTGCAGCCACGTTGCAGCAGCTCTTGAACTGAGGCAAAATTCTGGGCCTGTTTCCTCATCTATAAGAAGGAAGTTGTTGATTGCATAATCACAATGGCCCTTTCAGCTGAACATCCCAGAACTCTGCCCGTGAGCTCCAGAAAGCAGACATGAGAGTCTACCTGCCCTTCTTCAGGACTTCAGCTAGGCCTTTGATCAAATTGCATCAAGAGAACCAAGCCCCTGGACTTCACTCTTTTATGTAGAAACACTGTCACTGAATCAAAAATAAACAGTGTGCTTCTAATTACCTCAATGGTTAAGATTAAAAAAAAAAAATCTCTCTAAATGCTCACCAGGAAAGACTATGGATTCTGAAGAATTGGTCCCCAGTGTTCCTCCCATCAGAACCTATATGATAAAATTTGTTGCATTTTAGGGCCAGAAAAAAGGTATCTTTCTCCAGAACTAGTTGTTTCCTTCGGCCACAGAGTGAAAATGACATGGCTTATTATGACTTGGGGCATCAATTGTGCCTAAGCATGGGGTGACCCCTTTTCCACAGCAATGGTACACTCACACCTCCAGCATAGAGTGCCTGATCTCTTCCTGGCTTTATCTCCACCCCACAGAAAACATCTTCATCAGATGCCACATCAACACCTTTTAGAGGTAGAATTAATATAAGAACATATTTTAAAAAATGAACCATTTGATGACCTTCCTACTATACTGAACTGGGGAAATATAAATGTGGAGTACAGTTCAAATAAAAACCACAGCCGGGCACGGTGGCGCACGCCTGTAATCCCAACACTC
>JAJEJO010000602.1:1494042-1560380 GCA_020662805.1 Glaucomys volans | reverse complement strand
GTTGGTCCCCATGGGCAGGTGGTGAATGGACATGAGTGACGCCTGGGTCTCTCTGGGTAGGTGACTGGGAGTGCATCTCTCACCTTGGTCAGGGTCTGAGAGCAGGTTCATGGGCTCCTGGGAGTGCTTGATGTCTACACAGAGTTTGTCGTTGCTGGGCCCAGGCAGTGTCAGGAGGACAGGAGAAGCCTGGATGGGGGCTGGGACAACCAGAGTACCGTTCCTGAGGTGGGGAGAGAAGTCGAGGGGGCAAAGATGGGAGGGGTACTGGAAGAGCTGGCATCTTACCTGAGGGTGGTTCTGTAACAAGTCTTCCTAAAAGAAGAAAAAGGAAAAGGTGTGGGTTCAGGCAGCCCCTTCCTGGGGTGGGGGAGTGTCATAGGATGGAGTAGAAGACAAATGTGGCCAAGACTCCTTCTCCATATCAACATGGAGAAACCCCATGACAGGTTCATAGAGAGCCCCAGAGCTCTCTTTTCCCAGGGTTTCCCACTTAGGATAAGAAGCTGCTCCAGGGGCCCTGGCTTAGGGGTACCTTTGTTTTCTGTTTCCATATCAAACACAATTTTGTCGGCCTCCAAGAGCACTGGAGGTGAGGCTGAAGTGGTCATCAGTACATGGACGTTGAGGAACAGAAGGAGCAGAAGTCAGGACTGGGAGCAGATCACAGGCCCATGGGCATGCCTGCCAATGGCCACCCACCAAGCCCCAGTGGACTCTGTCCACCTAGACCGAGGGCAGGGCACAGAGGAGATGCTGATGAAACCAGCCTGGTTTGTGGCTGCTTCTGAGTCCACATTTTGGTATCAGAAACAGCACAAGGGACCACTGTTGGCTTGGGGAATGGAGGAAGCCTCCCGGTTCTAGAAGATTCCATCATGAGTAGGGGATTCTATCCAGTGAGAACAAAGGACGTATAAAGTTCTCTTTCAGAGATGGGATGCCTGATGTTCACAGCTGGTGGAGGGAAGAGGTGCCTCAGGAGGGAGAGTGTTGGCAACCAGGCTACAAAGAGCCCCACCATGAGCCCTCTTAGCCAATCCTTGCCCCTTTGGGGGCCCTGGATCCCCTCTGATCAAGGAGCATGAGAGGCTACTCTGTCAAGGATTGTGACCTGACAAATTAGGGACAGTGGAAAGAGCAGGACAGCATACACTGGAGGAGATGAAATGCTAAGGACAAGGCAAGGGGTGGCTGGTGAAGAGCTGGGCGGGCAAGGGCAGCCCCTCAGGAGAGGCCATGCTCCCAACAAGGGCCTGCCCCTGACCCTCCCTCTGGAGGAGATCTAGATTGACCCAGCCACCAGTTATGTGCCCTGCCGCAGCTCTCCCTTCCTGGCTTATGCTTTCTCTCATCCACTATGACCACCTTAGGGAAACTGAGGCTCTCCAAGGCTCAGAAAGTGACTTACAATATATTGAGTCCCCCGAGTTTCGTAACTGGAAGGAATGAGAAGGAAAATGATGAGGATTCCCGGGTGGTCCCTGTTGTCCCAATGTTTTGGGGGAGCCAGCAACTGTGAGGTCAAATGTTGGTGGAGCGTTGTGAACTGTTGCTTTGGAAAAAAATGACACATGTAGTCTACTCTCAGTGTCATGGGTTCTCTCAGCTCAGGGTCAGGGACTCCATGCCAGGAGTGGGCTGTGCAGAGGGTAAGTGGGCACCCCTCACTCTACATCTGGCCCAGGGTTGGGAGACAATCAATGTTGGAACTCCTCCCCCAGAAGGTTATGCCTCCCCTAGGCAGTGCTCTCCCGCCCCACCAAACTACCTTGCTTACTGAATCCTCTTCTTCTGGGATATCCAGAGCTGCTTCCTATTCAGACACACCTGAGCTTGAGCCAGGCAAGGCAACCTCCCTCCATGGCCAGGGGCAGAGCCCACTCTATGGCTGGACTCATGATTCGGGGGATCTCGCCTCCCGCACCCCCTCTGCCTTTGTTACCTGTTTTTCTGAACAGTCGGTTTCCTACACTGAGTCCGAAAAGATGGTGGCCTGGAAGTCATTGAGACCTGGGTTTACTCCTTGGATCCACTTTCAGGGACCCCAGCTGAATATGCTTGGCCAGAAACCACCACTCCTGGTAGCTGGGCAGGGCTGGGCCTTTGCAGTGTCAGTGGACCCTACCCAGGCCAGTCTTTGGGCATACTAGCCCTTACCTCCTGCATGGACAATCCCGTGTCTATAATCTGGATAAAACATACAAACACAGAGAGAGTCAGAGGAGGGAGGACACTGTCAGGATGGTTTTGATCAATTTAAAGAGTTTATGCTTAAATTTGCTTCCTAACCCCAGAACTACATAGGTGAAGTGAATCCAGGAGCCAAGGAGACCTGGCCCCAGTTTCCTCATCAGTGAAATGGGATCAGTCTCTCTGGGTTCCTGGGAGGCTTCTGGGGATGGCAGGGGTGGGGTCTTGGCTGGGACACAGGGGAGGGGCAGGGGAGGATGCTGGGTGGAAACTCTGCTGCCTAGGAGGCTGGGATGCAGGTCCCACGCTCACCATCTTCCACAGGCTTCTCAGCAACTTGAGACTGTTCTTGGCCTTCAGGTTTGGTGACCACCATAGAGGTGAGAGGAGTGACAAAGTTGTATTGGAGGGACAAATTCAGAGCTAGGGTCTTGAGGGCCTGTGAGTCAGTTTCTGATGCTGAAACCCTGTAATTCAATGTCAGAGGTCAGGGGGTCCCTTGATGCCTGGACTGATTCCCCCTCCCATTTGTACCCTTCTGGGTGTTCTCCTTGGGAGAGTGTGGAGCTCAGACATGATACCCCTCCCCACACCTAGGAGATGCCCCAGGTCAGTTGTGCCTGCCTCATCAGCAAAAGGCTCAGGGAGTGCTGATGTTGTGTGTGGCCTGCCTCAGAGGCCTGCAATGGTCAGGGTGACTCACATCTGCTCCAGCTGCTGCTGGATAGTCAGGTATGCCCAGAGTCTCTCCATGAAGTTGTGGAAGATGTACTTGGGGCTCCGGAACTCCTCCTCCTGCTTGGCCACATTAGACTCCGTTTGGAAGGTGATGTTCTGCATGTGCTGGAAAGAGGGGCCCAGCCAGGGCAGGAGCAGTGAGGGCCTGATGTCTGTACCTGCCCTGTCCTTCAGTGTTCTTCTGTGAGAGACCTGAGGGAGCTGGGGCAGGTCCAGTTCATTGACCATAAGGGCCTCATTTCCTCTGAAGGGAAAGTAAGGAGGGAGTTTAGGAGTGTGAGGGTCCTTGTTACAGAACCTCTAAGGGTGAGAAGAAGGTGGAGATAAAAGGTAGCCCCCTGCCCCAGCAGCAAAGCAGGTGATAAGCCAGGAACACAGGTCAGTTGACTTTTGGGGGAAAAGGTAATGAGGATTAGAACCAAACCCCAGCCCAGTATAGACACACAGTGGGAAGGCTTTGCAAATGCAGTGTGAAACAGAAAGGGTCCCCAGCATGGTGGGCATGGTAATCCCAGCGACTCAGGAGGCTAAGGGAGGAGGATCAGGAGTTCAAAGCCAGTCTCAGCATCTTAGCAAGGCCAGCAACTCAGGAGACTGTCTCTAAATAAAATACAAAATAGGGCTGGGGATGTGGCTCAGTGGTTTAGTACCCTGGGTTCAAAATCCCCAGTGCCCAAAAAAAAAAAAAGGTCCTCAGACAGCCTACCCTTACCCCAAAGATGAGAAAAAGGGACAGAAAGGTTCAGTCTGTTCATCTGTGAAATGGGAGTGGCTCTCCCTTCCAACTGCACCCTCAGACTGTTGGCATGAAGACTGGAGGGGATGGCAATTAGGAAGGAATCCCTGCCATCACCTTGTACTCTCAAGAACAGTAAGGTGAGGGCTGGGGATATAGCTCAGTTGGTAGAGTGCTCGCCTCACGGGCACAAGGCCCTGGGTTCAATCCCCAGCACCGCAAAAAAAATAAAAATAAAAAATAAGAGAGAGGTGGCGTAGCACAGAGTACGGAGGCACAGCAGGGAGTCTCATAAGAATCTATGTTGTCTAATTGAACCTCTACCATGAACCCATGTGGCAGGCATTGGCTTCATTCCCAGGAGGCAGAGGGGAAACCTGAGGCTCAGGGCATGTGGAGGCTCCCTCAAGGTTCATCAGCTGGAGCTTGGCTGGGCTGGAATCTGATCCAGTCCCTCCAGCAGCAAAGGTGGAGGCTGCCCCAGCTGCCCCTCCCCTCCAGAAAGACGTGGCTACGTCCTCACCATCTTCCCACTGACTGTGGCTGACAGCACATCTGGGCTCTTATCTCGGAGCTTGCCAGCCACCACCATCTCCGAGTCCTTGAAGAGGAAACGGAAGTTGTCCTGCGTGACCTCTTCCACAGCATTGCTTGGGTACTGGAAGGCTACCCTTGTCAGCATCGGGTGGGCCACCTCCTGGTAGAAGTCCTACAGGATGGGGGGGGGGGTGTCACAAAGGCCCAGGCTGGGTCTGCCTGGCTCTCTGCAGCCCACCTGGGGCACACTGGCACCTGGAGCTGCAGGGCAGAGTCTGAGTCCTCATAGATACGCCGAGCCAGGCCACCGTTGTCCAGCGCCAGCTTCTCCAGGAAGGCGTAGCTGACGTCGAAGCCAAAGCCCAGGCAGAAGAGGCTGTACCGGCCCCCTATGGCTTCTTGAACGTTCTTTCGGATATTTGTGGGATTGGTCTCCCCTGGACCCATGGGTTTGGGAAAACAATGAGAAACTAAATAGCAATTTGCTCAATGGATATTTCTGGAACCTCAGAGCTAGAGGCTCCTCAGTGAGCCCACTTCCTGCACCAGATTCCACAGCAAGCCTGGGTGCAGCCCCAGCTGTTTTCCCTGCATAGGCCCCCCAGGAAGACCAGCAGTGCCCTCACCCTGGGTGGGGTCACCGTCAGTGAGCAGGATGATGAGGGAGATGCTCCCTTCCGGCAGCAGTTCGGCCTGGTTGTCGCTCTCCAGCAGCTTCACCGCCATCAGCATCGCATCATTGATGTTGGTGCCTGAAGGGCATACACTCACGGTGGCTCCCAGCTGGGTACCCCCGAAGCCCCTGGCCTGCAGGGCTGCAGAGGCACTCACTTCCTGCAGCCCGGATTCTGGCAGCATAGCTCTTGGCCTTGTCCACATTCTCCGTAGAGGCTGGCACCAGTGATGGCATCCACTGGGTTGCTTCACTGCTGAAGGTGATGAGGTTGAACTGGTCTTTGGGACTGAGGTCACTCAGGATCTTGATGAGGGCTTCCCGGGTCTGGTCAGGGGAAGAGGAGACAAGTTGGGGGGCTCAGAGGAAATTTCTGAGGGCTCAGTGCTCTTGGGCTGGCCTCCAGGACTGGTTCTGGAGTGGGGACATGGTATAGGGTCTGCAGGGAGAGGCTGCCCCTTGCCAGAGCCACCCTTGGCCCCTGGAGCTCCCCACCCAGGGTGATGGAGCAGGTGGAGTTTGCCTGCTGGACCAGCGCTAATGACATGAGGGGACTGGGAGCTTCCGGGGCCCTGCTGGGGCCCACAAGACTGACCTGTTCAATTTTCCGGCCACCCATGGAGCCACTCTTGTCAATGACAAAGACTACATTCTTGGGCATTGTGGGCAGACCCTCAGGAGCAAAGTAGTGCACGAAGTAGCCATTCTCAATCTGTGGCCAGAGGGAGAGGCACCCAGTTGATCAGAGCTGTGGTCCTGCCCTGCCCCTGTCCAGCCTCTTCATCCCAAATCCTTGGGGTTTGTTCTCCTAGTTCCACACCCCCATCTCCATCCCACCACTAGCCTCCCCAAATCCTTGCCATCTTCCAAGGCTCAGCCTTCTCTTGCAGAAGCCTTCCCTGCTCATGCACAGCCCACCAGAACTCTCCCTGCCCTGCAACTTTGCTTCCCATTTGTTTTGGTATTTGAGGCAGCTTACAGTATGCTAAAAGTTTAAGATTTAATAAACCTGACATCCATGATGAGAGGAAAGCTTTCAAAAATAAGAAGTAAAGAGGAAGCACAATGATGCCAGAAGTTTGTGTGAAACAAGCTGCCATAATTGAGCACAAAACAGCTATGAGCTTCCTGGCAGTAAAGGCAAAGAGGGAAACTACACAAAGCAGCTCTCCAGAGAGACAAACATTTTCTGTCTCTGAAAGGGAATGGTTTGAGGGACAGCACAACCATACTGCCTGTTTTCTGTCTGTACCAACCCCTCATGCATACAAATCAGAAGGGGTCATTATTCTCCTCCTCTAGAACAATCCAGCTCTGACTTTTGAGGGTGGATGGACTTCCAGATTACCCTGGAGTTCACTCACCTGTATGGAGCCTCCAGAGAGGGTTCGGTTCACATCATAGCGGACAATGAAGTTGCCATCCAGGGCCGTGTCCTGCTGATCTGGAGACTTTTGCTGCTGGGACAGTGTTGGCTTGAATGTGATGTGAGCCTGGAGGAACAACCTGGGCTGAAGTTGGGAGGAATGGCAAGGCCATACCAATAATACCCTCTACCTCTGTAAGCTCATAGGGAAGTCAGAATTCCAGGATGCAGTCTTAGGTCAATATTCCAGGGGCCTTTCTGTCAGGCTGGGCTGCTGATGGTCTGCTTCATACAGGGGTGGTGTGTATGGGGGGATACCCTGTTTCTGGACCTAGGCAAGCAGAGGCTGGGCTCAGGATGTGTGTGATCCAGCTATCAATTCCTCTCTGCTTGGTCCCCGAGCTCTTCCACCACAGTCTACACTGTAGACTCCAAGTCCATGTCCCACAGATCTTGGGGCTCCAACAAGGGTCCATCCTTCTTCAGGCCTTGCCCTTCTCCTGTGTCTGCCCAGCAGCAGCATGGACACAGATTTTAGAGGACCCTCCAGCTCAGGGAATCTGCCCAACTGTCCTGCTCTCTGAGAATCCAGCTCACAGGACTGGACTGAAGGTAGGCCCCTGGGTCCCTTCACCCTGCTGGTCCTGACAGGCCCACCTTGGTCTCATTCTGGGAGACCGTGAGGGCATCTGCCAGCTCATTGGTCATGAAGGTGCTTTCTGTCTCCAGGAAGCGGATGCCCTGAGGCTCGAAGATGTGAATGTCCATCTGGAAGGGAAGATATGGGTCACTAGGTCAGCTGGGAGCCTAGCAGGAGGCCAAGGGCAGGGCCATCCAGGAAGCCTCCTGGGAAGAGGCAGCACAGGTACCTGCAGGTGCTTCACCAGCTGCTGGGGCCGCACGTTGAGCAGCAGCTCATATACCCCCAGATGCCGCTTAAGCAGCTCCTCGTACACCAGCTCGAAGGTGACCTTAGCAGCGGGAGCCACACTGACTGACACCTGGAACTGCTCCATCTTTCTCCCAGTGACCCTGGGGGAGAGGGGCATCAGGTCTGCCCCTCCAGTCCACAGGGGGTAAGGCTGCTGGAGGTGGAGGCAAGGCTGAGGGCCTCTGCCGATGGCCCCCCTCCCTGTTACGGCTCCCCACACCCCAACTCACTTGACCAGGGCAGCGCTCTCTCCTCTGGCCACAGCTGCGCTGTACTGCTCCTGGGCTGTGGCCTTCTCCTTAATGTTCCCTGGGTAGGTCACACCATCGATGATCCTTTGGGGGAAGGGGACGGGAACTGTCAGAGGCTGGTGGGAGGGGTCCTCTAGGACCTAGTAGGGGCATCTTGACACAGTGACTCTTGCTTTTGCATGAGCTTCCTGCCATTTATTATGCACCTACTGCATACAAGACCTTGTGCAGGTCAGGCCTACAGAGTGTTAGTAAAATGCATTTGATTGAAGGGACAGGGGAGGACACAGCAGAGGCTGAATCTGGCCCTCTCTCCACCCTTCCAGTCTGGCCCCATCTTCCAACTTGCCCCTTCCACCTCAAGGCTGTTCCCTTCCCAGAGGAACTAGTCAATCACTAGCAAGAGCTTTCTGAGCTGACCTGTGCCTAGCCCTGTGTCTAGCCACATGGCCAAGATGGAGCAGGAGGGAGACGTGAGCCTATAGGCTCTGATCCCTTTCCCTCCTGCACTGTCCCCTCCTTCCTCCCACTCAGGGCAGGCACTCTGGAGGGAGCCTGGCATCTCTGGAAGTAGGCTTTGAACCAGTGGTGAGTGGGAGTCCTGGCGGTGTGGACGTGATCCTAATGGCCATTTTTCTGGAAGGAAAATGATGACTCCAGAAGCACCATCAAAGACGTGTCAAGTAAATATTTGCCTGTTCCATCTGGGGGCAGTGTGAGAGGGTGGGAGTGTGAGGGATCCACACGGGGAGGGCAGCTGGATGCATAGAGCGGGCATCATCTTCCACTTCCTTGCTTTTCCTGCCTATAATGTATCTCTGGGCCAGGATAGGACTGGGGAGTGGGGAACCTGGTTCCTCCTGGCCAGGTCAGGAAGCAGGGAACCCTGCCCTGCACTTCCCTATCAAAGGCAACCACAAGATCTGGGCCCAGAGAGGTGGTGCCAATCCTGGGCTCTTAGCTGATGTGATGGCCTTAGCTCATGGTTGGAGTCTGGCACAGCCTGCGGGCTCCTGATGCAAGCTCCAGAGTAGGAAACTTGGGCTGCTGTGGAGGGCTGGATGGGCAGGGAAAGGGAGGAGCCTACCAGAGACCCCATCCCCACTCCTCTGCTCTGCCCAATCTCCCTCTTTCTGGGAGCAGCCTCTCCCCTGTCCTCAATCACAGCCTGTCCCTGAGGTCAGGGACAGAGAGAACTTCTGCTGAACTTAGCAAATATTGCAAAACTGTGTTGGGAATGGTGGGGAGGAGAGCAGAGGACAAAGTGAGGACTGTCACCAGCCCTCTATAGGAACCCCAGACCTCTCCTGAGGTGGTAGAGCAGACAGCTTTCTGCAGTCCCTCTCCTTAAGGTGACTCTCCATGGCGGGCAGCTCTGGGGTAAGAAAATTCTCTCTATTCTGGAATCTGCTTTTAGTGACTCCCTCCTGCCTGATTCTGGCCTCAGGATGCCCCAACTTGCATTCTTCAAAGGCGAAGATACAAAGATGGCAGGTCCCTCTGCCCGCCACCCAGGCAGCACTTAAAGAGGAGGGCTAGATGGCAGGAGAGACAGATCATCTCCGGAAACACTGAGCTCCTCTGCAAAGTCCCTGTCCCCTGGGAGGCCCATAGGTGGAGCACACATATCCTGATGTGACTGGTTTCTGGAAGAAGATGTCATAGGGCCCAGGGAGATGAAGTAGCAGCGTGGGTTGTGGGGTGGGAGGAGAGTAGGAAGGCACCTACATGGAGAAGTTGGTGATGAAGGCTTTCTTGGGCAGCTCCATCTCAAAGGTGGCCTCCTGGGCCTCATCGGCCCTGTTCACCACCCGGCTGGTGATGACCGTATGAGCAAATCGAGAAGAGACCTTGGAGTCCACAGTGAGGCTGTAGATGTGGATGCCATTCTGGACCAGCAAAAGGAAAGTAAGTCAGAGCATTCGGTGCCACCTGTTTGGGTGACACTCTTTGCATTCTCTTTGAGAGTAGGCCTTAACCCTGGCCCCAGACCAACCTCTACTTCCAACCTAACCAGCTTTTTGACCAGGTCTCAGGCCAGACTCAGGGAGATATTTCACATATGAACATGCAAATAAAATAAGAGGTAGCTACATGCTTCATTCCCCACCCTACAGCACCATGGGCAGGGACCACATCCACCGTATTCTATGGGGACCTACAGCACTCAGAGGGAAGGAACTGCAAGCACACAGGGCAGGTGTGGGGGCCCAAGTCTGGAAAGGGATTGCACTGGGGCCATGCAGGGTCAGGAACCTTGTGTCCAGGCTGAGCTCAGCCCAGCGAATCAAACCAGTTTGATTTCTGGTGACTATGGCCTTCAGGAAAGCTGAGCAATGCTAGTCTCCTACCAGGCACCTATGAGAACTGCAAGAATTTGGAGGTAGATGAGGGTCCTGTCTCTTAAGAGGTGGGAATCTTCCTCTTTGTGCCTGTCTTCCTTGCAGCAGATCCTCCTCAGTTGCCCCACCTCTCACAGGGCACTCCCCCATACATATGCTCTCTACCCTGAGGTCTGTGGGACCCCGAGAAATGACACATGTGCACACATGCAGAGCCTCACACTTCCCCATGTGTACCACGCTTCTGTACACACCAGTGCTGCTCAGCTGCATATGGCTGTCCATGCATGTGGTTTAGCACAGAGATGCCAAGTGGCTTATTTACAGCTTGTTAGCTTTGTGCCCGGCACTGTATGGAACACTTTATAGCTATTAGGAGCTCAGTTTTCACAACAATCATCTGAATAAAATCTGTTATTACCCTGTTTTACAGATGAGGAAATGGAGGCGGAAAGCATAAATAATTTCCCGGAGGGTCATTCCGCCAGGAAAAGGAAGAGCTGGACTCATAAAGCAGCATCCCTACCTATCCTGCTCCACTGCCACTCTAAGATCAACTGGTTAAGCCGTATTCCCTCATCTGTAAAATGGAAATAACAGGATCATCTTTTCTATTAAGTATGGGGGGTACCATAAGGTCCTGGGGTAGAGCTGGTGGATGGTTAGCACCCTTTCTTTGCACACACACTGACCCATACGTCTACTTAAATGCTTGCATGTTCAGAGATTCTCTCCCACTTCCCAGATGCATTTCTCTTTCCCCACCTCACACGCATCCTTCCCTCACCCCCAGGCACCCATGGGAACCACTACCTTTTGGGCCGTGGCAGTCTGGAGGACAGCCAGCAGCAAGGGCACGACCAGCACAATGCTGCCGAAGTGGACAGGAACTGAGACCTTCATTTTGGCTCCAATGCCTGCCAGGCTGCTTCTGAACCTGAGAGCAAATGGGAAATAAATTAGTAACTGCTTATTGCTCCACCCCTGCGGGGGCAGGTTCTGGGAAATTGGGATCTGTAAGCCAAAAACCCCCAGAGGCCTCAGATAAGCAGGCAAATGACCAACGTCCAGTGAACTTTGACTGGGGGCAGGAACATATCCTGAGGAAAGGCTCAGGTTGGGTATTGGTGCCCCTTCTTTTCTTTTTGTTTTTGTGGGGGCGGGGGCAGTCCTGTACCACTGAGCTACATCCTCAGCCTTTTAAAAACATTTTTATACAGGGTCTTGCTAAGTTACCAAGGTTGGCCTTGAACCTGCAATTCTGTCTCAGCCTCCCTAGTAGCTGGGATTACAGGTGTGTGCCATCAAATACAGCTTTTCTCTTTTTGAGGTGCTGGGGATCGAACCCAGGGCTTTGTGCGTACCTGTGCTCTACCACACTGATCCATACCCCCAGTCCCTGAGACTCTTCTTCTTCTTCCTCTTTTTTGGTTCTGGAGATTGAACACAGAAGTGTTTTTATCACTAAACCACATCCCCAACCCTTTTTATTTATTTATTTATTTATTTTTTTTTTAAATTTTGAGACAGGGTCTCATTAAGTTGCTTAGGGCCCTGCTAAGCTGCTGAGGCTGGCCTCAAACTTGGGATCCTCCTGCCTCCACCTCCCGAGTTGATGGGATTATAGTCATGTCCCACTGCCTGGAGCTGGTATGTCTTCTGAAGGGTCCAGAAGCTTCTTAGGTACCATGACTCCTTAAACCAGTCATCCACCAAATTCCACAGGGTTGGAGGACATGATCCATTCCCATCCTGGGAGAAAACAGAGGGCTGGCTGTTTCCAGGTGGTTTTCTGGACAAGAGGGGCCTTTGTTGACACGTGAGTGCAGCTGGGAAGTGGTGGCCCTGAAGGCCTGGAGAGGCCCACAGAGCTGTCTTAGAGGACCAGGCAGGATGGCTACACTTTATTTTTGTATTAAGAGGTGCAGGATCCAGAGGCCCTCCTTCCTGGGTCCCAGGCTGCTGTTTGGGCTTCATTAATCTAGCCAGGGCTCTAGGATCAACCCCAGCTGGGCCCCCAAACAAGGTCCCAAACTTGACAGTACACACCAAGAGTCAAAGAAATGCACAATCCATGGCCCACAGTAGTTTACTGACAGGAAAGTAGGGAACAGAAGCCAGCTGCATAGAGAGCTCCTGAAGGGTGTGCACCAGCAGGGTGGTGGGTGTACTCGGGGGGCCTGAGAGGGCACGATACTGACGTTGCCAAGGCCCTTAGGCAGCCCTTCCACAGGGGTGGGGTTAGGTGGGGTTCTTGGTGTTTTGATTTTTTTTCAATTAGCCTTTAATAAAGTTGAAGTGCTGCTTTTTTTTTTTTTTTTTTTTTTTTTTTTACCAATAGAAATAAAAATTGAATAAATATTAGGCACTCTGAATGTAACTGGTATTCATGTTCCCTGGCGGCTCTGGAAAGGTCAGCTCCTGAGACTGTGGACACACAGGGGTCAAAATGAATCATCAAAGTTCGGCCAGGTTCCAAGTCCTAGGTCAGAAAGGAGGTTGGCTCTGTGACACCAGCTGCTGTAGGGCCCACATAGGGCCCTGGGGCAGTAAGTGACTTTCAGAGGGCTGGGGCGGTGTGTCTGTCATCAGCCCCTCCTCCTTCAAAGCTGGTGGCATCTGGCCCTGGAGAAGGCATTGTAGACTTGGGAGTGAGTTCTATGGCAGCAAGTAAACCTTTCTCTTCTTCAGCACTGTTATGGCCAGAGCTCACCTTTGTGCACATCCATACCGTTAACCCTTCTGGCTCTGCATAGGATTGGGGTTTGGCAGTGGGGCACACACCCCTTTGGTGTGTGGGGCAGCCTCCCCAAGGGGCCTAGTAAGCAAGCCCAGGCTCTACCCCTACAGGAGGTCTGCTCCCCTGGGGCACAGGGCATGGCCCAGCCTGGAGCCAGAGCTATATAAGGAGGCAAAGCTGGCCTGGAACGTGGGAAAGGCTCCCAGCAGCCAGCTCCACCTGCCCAGGGGACGTCGGGGAGCTTCTCAGTGGCCAGAAGAAGGAAGTAGCTCAGGACACTGTCTGACACTGGCCAGGGAGGAACTTTGATCAGGCTTTTTATTGTGGAGACCTTCATCGAGAAGGTAGCATGAAGAGGGTGCAGGAGGAGTGGGCTTTGGAACCCAGGTCCCACAGTCCTTAGGGTCCTTGGATGCATCTTAATGGATTCTGTGGGGGGAAGGGAAGAGTCCCAGGTCTCCACTGATGTCACTCAAAGTGGTATTGCTGTGGCCTGTTTTATGGAAAAGACTTCAGCTCAGTCCCTGTTGTATATGAGGGGAAAGAGGATCAGAAAAAGGAAAAGAAACTGGTCTAAAGTCACACAGAAGGTTAGCACCATGTCTCTAAGTCCAGGGCTCTTTCTAGTACATCTCAGTGGCCCTAATGTCCCTGCTTCATCCCCTGGGGCCCACCCAAGAGCCCAGGAAGGGCACAGACATGTTCCCAGGCCCTTGCCCTGTTCTCCCTCTCCCCTGCATTTAGTAGCAGCCTTGGCCAGTGACCAACCAACACTCTCCCAATGCTGAGGCCACTTGGGCATGCTCTTTATTGGTGTTTCCAAGGTTCTGGTGCCAAAGGGTCAGGACTGTGGGGTGGGGCAGCGGTCCCAGAGACAGCAGGGAAGGAAATATTTTGACATTAAAAAAAGAGTTCGTGGGAAAGGCTCCTGCGTCCAGGTGCTTGGGGTGGAAAGGGGTGCGATGTACACTTTTCAGCCAAAGACACTCTTCGCAGGTCCAGCTTTGGGCTTCTCAAAGACAGTCTCCGTGCCTGTGCGGTCTCGGCTGAACACAGACGGGGCAGCTGAGCCAGCTTGCTCTGTGGGGAGGAGGTATGGGAGGTGCCATTAGGGACCAGGCCTGGCTATCTCCTAGGGAAGGCCCCTTGTATTAAGAGCAGCTCCTTCTAAGCCCAGGAGCTCTGGACTCTCAGAAAAAAAGCCTTGAAACCCACCCCACAGCCATCACAGGCAGATATCCCCCAACCCCATGTCAAATTGCAGCCCACCTAGAGGACACTCACCACATTCCCGCATGACCTGGTAGGTCTTGGACTTGATCGCCTGGTCCTTGGACAGGTTCCCTCGGGCCCCCTTCAGGTCCTCCTCCTTCACAGGGGGACGCTTCTTCTTGATGGGAGCTTCTGGAGCACCAGCCTTGGAGAACCCAGAACCATATCTCCTCTGAGGCCTCAAGGCAGAGAACCCTTCCCTAGTTCACTGAGCTCAAGCAGGTTCAACACCATTCCTCTTCTAAGAAGCCGTAGTGACACCCCCCTTCCTGTGTGTCTCCCAATCCCCTTGGCCTGACCTGTACACCTACTTTTCCCCCACAGACTTGGAGCTGCAGATGGCAGTGGCCCCTGCAGCCTCATACTGGTCTGTCTGCCTATTCTTGAATAGGACAAAGGGAAAGGGACTAACTTTGAGGCTGAGCGGTCCTAGGGAATTTGCTGAGTTCTAAGATCTGATGTTGGGTGGCAAGGGGTCTCTTAGAGATTGCTTCTTTCCAGAAAAGCACCAGTATTTTAACTGCGTATGTCTTTGGAAGGGAATGGGTAGACAGTCCAGATGTCCACAAAGTGACAGTCCAAACTGGACACCCACCCTTGGAGCAGACAACAAGGACAACCCTCGCTGGCAGGCTACATCTGTGTCCTTCCAGTGCTGGGACATTCAGTGTCACTGCTTACCCTACTCACAACCCCAGGCGCCTGTGAGTCTGAGGCCTTATTCCTTCCTAAGCCCTAGGGGCAGGTGCAGGGATTCCCTCCCTCAGCCTGGGCTCTACTCCTGGGACAACAACCCCCTCCCCCATAAAGACACACCCTGCTGAGGAGATACAGGGACACAGAGCTGAGCACCTACAGGCACAGCCTCCAGTATACACCCCCCCACACACACACACTGCATGGCCACAGTTACAAATACATGCACAACTGTACACATTGAGCTATATAGGCAGTTCCCTCACACACACACACACACACACACACACACACACACACAAAGGGACATGTGAGATCTATAAAGGGGCCTCACACATTTCCCACCACCCCTCCTAACAAACCATAGAATAACCAAAGCAGAGGTGAACAGGGATTCACTAGGGTAAGGTGAGACCCAGGACGTCCTCCCCAGGCCTGGCCTCCCAGGGGCTGTAGTGCCTCCTGTTTATCCTTGGATCTTAGTTCAAGACAGCTGCCAAAGATGACCGTGTCCCAGTCTCCACCCCGACTCCTTTTGGCTCCAATGCAGCCCATGCTGGGCCCTCCTACCTGGGACATGATGGGTGTTGTACAAAAGGTGGCTCTCTGACGGTGCCTCTCTGGCAGACAGTAGCGAGGGAAGAGATCTGTGTGGAACCTGGCCCTCCGGAGCTTTTATAGCCTGCTTGCTTATCCTGGGAAGTCACTCCCCCATCTCCGACAGGCTCCCCGATGATTCAGGTCCACACAGCCACTAGCTTCAGAGTTTATTCTCGGAGATGATGGGGGCAGCAGTCCTGGTGAAAGCAGACAGCTGGGGAGTCCCGGCACCCTCAGGAACAGCTGCTGTACTTGCAGGTGGGAGGTGCTGGCACTGGTGGCGACTGGCTGTGTGTTTATGAATGTGGGTCCAGGAATGTGTGTGACAGTTTGGGTTGTCTGTCTGCAACGGCCCATCCCAGTGTAGGGGGCTGTCCGTGAGGAAAGGGAGGGCCCTGAGCGAGTCTGGATGCTCTGAGTTTGTTTTTCTTTCTCTTCCACCCTTCCTGTGGATTTCAGTGGGAAGTGACTCCCTGAGCAGCAGCAGGGCAGAAGTTTCCAGCGTCTGGTGCTCAGAAGCATTTGCTTAGGGTGAGCTCACTGGGCCATCATGATAGACCCCAGAGCAAGGGGCCACTGCTGGCTCACAGATGAGGAAACTGAAGCCAAGGGGAGCCTGGGGGGCTGTTCCATCAGGTTTTGGTTGATAGTCCTCTGTCCAGCTCCAGTGTATAACCTTGGAGACTGGTTCCCTGTCTAAACTGAGGGAAGTAAGGCAGTGGGTAAGGGGGGGCCCCAAGAAAAACCACATGCTTGGCCATGAGGGCCGCAAGGAGAGCCTCTGTCTGAGAAGTGTCACAGGGGTGGGGTGGGGCACACCAGCAGGACAGCTTAGGTGCTATAAGTGCTGGGAAGGAGTGAAGCCCACCCCAGGTATTAAGCTGTGGAGGGGACAGGCTCAGGACCTCCTGCAAGGTCACTTAGTTCCCCTCTGCGAGAGGCTTCCAACACCCTCATCTTTGTAGGGGAAGATCCCCAGGGCCACATGGCAGGACTCTGAGCCTGGGGTGGGTGTGGGTAGTAGACATGATCTCCATCAGACCAGACATACTCCAGCTCCTTTCTTGTTTGTGATGGAGATTATTTTTATCCTTGAAGGCTCTAGGCAGATGGAACCCAACCAGGCACTGACATTTGGTTATTCCAAATGCCACTCCACTGGTGTCATACCTTAAGCCCCACCCCAATCCTCACTCTGGTCCTGGTCCCCAGGAGGCCAATGTGAGGATCGCCAGGCTTGGTCTGAGATAAATGCTGACATGAGGAATGCCAGGACTCCAAGGGGCAATGCAGGGCACACCAGGCCTGGCGAGGCCCCTTCCATCAGCACCAGGGTGCCAGCTGGGGCTTCAGCACTGCCCCATAGCTGGCTCTGCCCTGCCCATGGCCTCGGGAACAGGATGTGGGATGTTCCCTCCTCAGACTACCTCCCAACACAACTCATTCCTTGGGAGGTAGACTGGCTTAGTCTCTCATTAGCGAGGAAGTAGACATGGCAAGAGCAAGTTTGGTTTTTTCCTTGGCAGATTGGCTCCACTGCTGCCATGGGGCAATATGAGGTTCCTTCTCACACAGCTTCCTGGGGAGACTTCTAGCCCATTGGGGACATTTTTTTTACCCCAATACGCCATTTCCACACAACCAACAACCACAAAAGTGACTGTTTCTTTTTTAAAAAACTGTTATAAGATGTCAAACTTTATTGTAAACCATTTTACAATGTAAGTACATCATCTTCCCTTTCATTTTGAAACCATGTTTCTGTGACTTATAACACCACTGATAAAATACCCTTGCTGGGATGGTGGCTGAAGTGGGCCATGGTTTTACTCACGTAGGTCTGAACTCTAGTAAACTTCATGAAAAGAAAAATCAAATTTAAAACAACCTAACTAATCAAGGAACCGACCCACCTGCCCACCCACCTGCCCAGGAGCCCAAGGTGCTCAAAGCAAGTCAGACCAAAAGTCTCTCACCAAAAGCATTGCCCCTCGGGGCTCTCAATGTCTTACAGGGGAAAACAGAGCTCTGTCTCTTAACTGGAAGGGTGTGGAACTTCTGAGAGTCAGCCCTGACCCCTATGAGGTGGCTGTTCTGTCAGGCCACCTGTCTTGACTTGCTGCAAAAATGTCACTGAACTGTAGTCCAGCGGGCTGAACAAGCCCTGCTCCCTCAGGGTCCTGGGCCAGCCTTCAGATGTGGACCCTGGGTCTACACTGCTGAAGGGAAGTTACGACTTGCATTTGAGCCTTTTTTTATGTTCCCTGAAGAAAGAGGCATAGGAGGTGACATTAACCCAAGACTCCCTGTTGCCAGGGAGGGCACAAGTGAAAGATTGTGGCAGGAGGCCACCGCAGTGCTCAAGGGCTGAGGGGCCACAGACCCTCACCTTGCACATCTTCAGGCTGTGTGGATGGAGAAGCCACTGCCACCCGGGATCTCCCCACCATCCCCCTTGCCATTGTCAATGTCCTAATGACAGCAAATGGAAATAACAGCAACAACCATCTCTTCCAATCAGATGACAGTTCTGCCTCATTGGTTTATTTCCAATAGTTACAAGAAACCTGTTCTTGACCTTGACTTGCAAGCTTCCATCATGGGTGGCTTGGCCAAGGTTCAGATTTGGACAAATCAGATTGACAGTGTACAATATCCTGTCAGTATCCCATCATTTTTCAAACATGGTGATACCTGCTGTTGGCCAGTGAAGGGCTGCACCTCATAAGGCACCTTGGAGCAGGTGGTGAAGAAACATGTCCCAGGGAGGACAGCTCAGGAAGAAGTCCTGACTACAGCTCTCTATATTGCTCTCATGGGACAGTGCACCATGTAAGAGGCCCCAGTGATTACTGGCGGTGCTCCCAGGGCATACAGACTTGTGTGCATGCACATACACACATCCACACAGGAGGAGGATAAGGCCAAACATGTGATTCCACATTGTCCAAGCCTGTGCACCAAGAGGACCCTGGTGATCAGACAGACCTGTTTGACCTCCACCCCTCTCAGTCAGTTACACAGCTGCAGTTCAGAGACTAAGCCCTTATTAACAATTAGGACACAGGACAACACCAGCACTCACTTGCTACCTTTGTCCCTCAAGCCCACTGCTCAGTGGATGCTGGGAGAAGCTTGAAGATGAGGTTGTGGGGTCTACACAACCCAAGTTTCCATCTTTTACAGACTGTGGTCTCCTACCCCTGAACCTGGTTTGGAAATACTAGGAACTCAAGACTGAAAATGAAGCTCCAACTCTGAGTGACAGTATCCCCAGGAATGCCAGTCCTGGTCTTCCCAAATGCAACTCAGGAGAGCCCTGTTGGAGATATAGTGGGGGAAAAAACCACAGTTGTGGAATGGGAGGAACCAAAGTGAGTAAATGAGAACGGGACAACTCAGGACCTAGGCAGGCTCCCTCTCGCTCACTGCCAGCCTCTCCCCTCCTCCTGGTGACACCCACACTGGTGGAGGCACCTCCTACTGCACAGGTACAGTCCCCTGCTCCTCACAGTGGCATCTGCTTTCCTGGAAGAAGATGGGCCGAGAGGGCCTCCCAAGCTATTCCACCATGTCCAAGACAGGCGGGACCATAAGCAGCAGGGGACAGTTTCAGGTGCCTGGTTTAACAGTCTGGCTCACATGCCACAAACACATTATATTGAAGTGAAACACATTTTTATGTAGGTTTAAAAAGATGGATATGAGAGGAATGGCCTATGTACTTGTCTCACCTCAAGCCTGTCTCACTTCTAGCCCACATCATAGCAGTGTGGTTTTCTGTTCCTAAAGGTTCATGGCTGCCTCTTGGCATGACAAATCACTGCCACTCCCCACTGCTGCTTCCACAGCAGGAAAGTGCTGGGCTTATTCAGCTCCACCTCTATTCAGCAAGCTCTCCAAGCCATAGAGGCCTGTGGCCAGGCTGAGGAGCGGGTGCTACCATGTGAGGAGAGGATGCAGCTTCTGGATTTAGACAGTGAGCTCTGTCACCTCTACCTGCCCACTCCAGCCACAGTGCTCTCCAGAATGGTGGTGGTGGGGGAACTGAAAACAGGCTCGCCTGGCCAGGCAGACGTTCTCTCGACTGCTGTGCAAAATGAGCAGATGACAGCAGGTGACAGGCACCAGAACAGGACTGGCTCTGCAGGCTGCTGTAGTGGAGGCAAAGAGGCTGCAACTATTTTACACTTGAGATTTGGAGGCTCTGGGGAGAGGCAGGGAACAAATAAGAGCAGCCTGGTGGTCTCAGTTCCTCTGGATGCAAAGACCTAACTTTTAGGCTCAGTTTAACCAAGACCTCTAACCTGCCAGCAGAAATGCCAACGAGAGTGTGGGCCCTGGCAGATCCCTTCCTGTTCCACAAGTACTGGGGCTCCCAGATCCACCTTCAGACCAGCTGCCTCATGCTCAGGCCTGACCTTCCACAACCACTGGTTCTGATTCCAGGTAAAGGCTGTCCATCCTGCCCTCTGGGGTCACTTGCCTCATCTTATTGTAGGACTTTACCTAACAACATCTCAAGTAAAAAACTCCTGACTTCTTCCTCCCACCAGCTCATACCCCATGAAAGGCAAACAAATCCATTTCTTTGGGGATTAAAAATTTTTAAATACAATAGTATGAAAATATAACTTAAAAATATAAAAGTCAAACAGCATACGGAAGACTTAAAAATCTATGTTTTGCCCATTAGTCCCATAGGTACTTTTTAGGAAATAAACACATACTCAAAAAACAGTTAACACTGTCATAGCTCATAAAACTGGCTTTAGAAATCAAGAGTTACAAAAGCCATTTTGAGTAAGAAAGCATTCCGGTTCCAACTTGGTCAGTGAGTGACTTTCAGCCCCAAGCACGTCATGTGTCCTCGCTGCCCGCAGCCTTGGGGAGAGACCCACCCGCGGTCTGTGTGGGCCTGTGCTTTCCTGTTCTGCACCACCCAGTCAGACACAGGACAGGGGCTGTGGGGCCCTCACAACACTGTGCAGGACAACGACAAACAAACAAAGCTCCTCGCTTGCATATTTGGTCAGTGTTTGTAGTGCAACTGAGCGGGGACCTCCAGCTGCCCGCGGCCCCCTCAGGCACTGGTTCCTCTTCCCTCTTTTTAAGTCACAGTAGTCTGGGGGCGGCGGAGAGTGGGCAGAGACAGCGAGAGGAGTGGAGGTAGAAGAGGGGCAGAGAGAGGAGGGAAGGGATGACGCTGCGGGGTGACCACCTGCTGACCCAGCAGCTGGCTGGGCCCCAAACTTGTCACCCCCAGCTTGGAATGTGTCATACAGGCAGCCCAAAGCGGTGCTTCTTTTTCTTCACAGGCTTGAGGGGCGTCAGTCTGCGGAGGTCCTCCTCCACATCGGACTCCTCCATCTCATCATCGGCCGAGATCAGGATCTGGGCAGTGGAGAGGCATGGTTGAGATGTGGCAGCAGCCCTTCTGTGTTTGCCCTCCCTGGACCCCAGGCCCTGCCAGGAGGCCTCAAGTCTTGTGCTTCTGTGGAAGATGGTGACAGGGAGGCCCCCTTACACAATAAGACATGCTGGCCCACTGAAATCAGCACTGAGTTCACAGACCTCCCCTCTCTCTGCCAATGCTCCTCACTGCTCCACCAACTTCCAGCTGCACCCAAATCAGTCACACCTAACTCAGCAGAGACCTGCAGCCTATGGTCATGCTGGCAAAAAGAAGCTCAGCCTTGACACTCGGAGTCCTAGGGTCTTGAAGTTGCCTTAAATATAGGAGAAGCAAACTGAAAAGCCAGAGGGGAACATGAGCTCCTACTCCAGGAACAGGGCAATTCTCCCCTGGACTGCACCTTGGGGACTTTCTGCTTCCAGTCTTGGTCCCTGATTACATCTTCACTGACTCCCTGCTGCTTGTACAAAACAAGCACATACCAGGTCCTCAGCCTGGAGCACAAAGCACCTTGCCACCTAGCTCAGACTTCGCCTGTACCTCACTGCTTGTCATTCCATTGTATGCTCTGTAATAAATGCTGCTCTGGCCACAGTGAATGTCACATTATTATCCAGATGCCAAATTACATGCATCTGGACCGTGAATGCTCACTAGCTGGTGCATCTGCCCACAATGCTTTCTGTCATTCAAATGTTCACCAAGCTCTTACAATGTGAGGGGCTCTGTGCCAGATTCTAGGAATATGTACCCTAAGAAGACATGGGCTTACCCTTGTCCTATTCCCTATCCATCTTCCAGAACTCCCTCCAGACTGCCCCAGGGTCCTCACAGGGTTTTGTTTGCCTGGGCCTCAGAAGGTTTTGCAAGTGTGAGGATGAGCCATTTGTGTGTTAGCCCGTCTCAGTCATTTCTGTGACTCTGCTGGTGGCACAGTGCTCAGCCCACCATGTGTTTCCCATGGCCTTTCCTGAGCCAGCTTCACCTCACGAGGTGGCACACAGATGTGCATTGAGCTCTGCAGGGCTGCCAGAACATAAATTATCACCTCTTTGCTGCTGATCCTGACCACTATCTTCCCTGAAGTCCACACCTTTGAACTTAGGAGACTAGGAAATAAGGGGAGTTGGGGTTGCCTGAGAGGTCTGGCTATTCCTGTATTTTAGAAGCTTCCAGCTGGCTTAGCGAACACTTTCCAAGCTTGTCAGTGGTGGGCAGGGATTCAACACCTTACTGCCTGAAGGTCAACCAAGGAGGGTCCTTGCCAGCTTCCCTGGAACAAGGCAGTTCCTCCATTGCCTTTCTCCACTGCCAAGGGAACTGATGGTGGCAAGACACCTCCACCACATGTTCCACCCTCCTCCCTAGGAAGGCCCGTGGAATAGTAGGCCTGGGGCCTGGCTAGATGGGAGCGGTGTGTGAACTGGGCTGCTCTTCACTCAGGCTCTTCTCCCTCCCTCTGGCTGGGGCTATGACTCAGTACCCAAGAGAAAACCAAATGCAAACATTATACCAGAGACCTCCAGGCCAGTGGTATGACGACCAGGTCCTTAGAGTCAGGGAGGTCCCTACCTCAGACTCTGACTCCTCATGGGATGCCGCCCTCCGGTAGCGAACTTTGCTCCCATTCCTTGAGTCCTGGTTGGCTCCCCTCTCTTCTAGTTTAGCTTTCGTCTTCCCTTTTCTCATGAGGAAATTGTCTACTACCCAGAACATCAATGCCTGTGGGAAGAAAAATGCATGTTATTCAGGAAGAAGCCACTTTCAAAGCAAAGAAGAGTGACCCCCATATCCATCCTTCCTCAGCCCATTCCAGGTTACAAAATCCAGAGACAGGGTAAGAGAAACCTTATCTCTACAATCTCCCAGAAGCTTCAAGAGAGATTCCCAGATCTTATTTCCTTTGCTGCAGTTTTCTCATTCAGAGAACAGGCAAGAAAATCTCTGTCCTGTTCACCAGGGGGTTTCTCTTATAAATGACGGGCAGCCTGTCTTGGGCCCAGAACCAAGGTCTCTGGACACCTGTTCTGGGCCTGCACAGGCCCCGTGTGGTGAAAGCACACTCAGCGTATCTTTGTGCCCAGGTCCTTTCACTGCTCTCCTTGCTACTTCCTGGCTTTTAACCATTGTGCTCGTGAGTTTCTGGGGACTCTCCTCAGGAGTAAACAACTGAGGCACATTTGAAGTGAGATATATATATATATATATATATGGTTTTTTTTTTTTGGTGGTGCTGGGGATCAAACCTATGGCCTCACACACACTGAGCACATCCCACTGAACCACATCCCCAGCACCTCTCACCCTTGAGATGGGCTCCCACTAGGTTGCTGAGATAACAGGTGTGTGCCATTGAGCCCAGCCTGAATGATCTTGATCTGGAAGCTGGTGTCACATGTGGGGTGGGATGCCTCCATGGTAGGTCCCCAGCAGGGAGGGCAAGACAACCTTCCTGGGACCCTTCATCTTGAACAGGGGCCCTGCAGCAGGGACCTGCATTTTAAGGAAGCAATCCTGCCATTTCCAGGTCTTGGGGGGGATGGGAGTGGGGATGTGACAACTGGCCACACAGGAAGAAAGATCTGAGGGCTGTGAGTTTTCTGTCAGACTCAGGACTCTGAACAGGAACCCTGGAAGGCAGGGCACAAAGCAGCGTACAACATGCAACATGGCACTGACATTGACAAAGAAGGGGACGATCAGCATGACGATGGCCAGTTTCAGGTCTGGGTTTTCAATGGGATTCAGTAGGGCCACCTGTAAAGAGAAGCAGACGCAGTGAGGTGGGGGACCACAGGGACAGGGCCCAGGGCTTAGCTTAGGCACTCCCCAGAGTGATGGGAAAAGCCCTCAGTCCCTTGGCTGCAGTCCCCCAGATCTGTGAACAAGGGACCCCATGTTGAGCAGCTAGTGCTTTCACAGCTCTCCCCTTGTTGTGAACTTGCAAAGTTCAGTGTGCTTACAACCATCAAGCCAGAGCCAAGAAGTGCCCACACAGAGTGGAGAGGGCCCAAAGCCTCAGGCAGGTAGTACAGGCTTCGGGGAGTCAGAGGGAGGAAACAAAGCGGATGCTCATTAGAGACATGGGCATCCAGGTGCCAGACCACCTTCTAGCAGAAATCCTGTACTCTAACCACCTCCCACAGGACAACAGCTCTGAAACACCTGGTGTATTTCCTAAAAATAAGACTCAGCTATAGATAATACCAAAGGGAGGCCAAGGGCCGAGCCACTTGTTCTGGAAGACCCAGATGGTTTCATGTAGGGATGAGCTTATCTATGCAGCACTGGGGTCAGGGGGTCAAAGGCCAGAGCGGGGGGAACCCATGGCCTCATCAGGGTATTGGTAGAGTGGGGGACACAGATCATGAAAGCTGCCTGTGGTACCAAATGGCTCAGTTAAACCACTAGTTAAGACAGATGTGTGAGGAAGATGTTTGGAAATGGAGACACTTGCAGGGTTGCAGGGTCTGAAGACTAATCAGATGTTAGCAGCCCATGGGCAGGGACTACATTTTCACTGGGTCAGTATACCCCCGGCTTAATCTAGAGTAGATACTATGTCCATGGATAGGACAGATGCCACATAAAAGAATGATAACTTTATTCATAATCTTATGAAGAGCTGCCATATCAGACTAAATCTGGGTTCCACTCATGGACCAGAATAAAAATTTGGCTTTCTAACAGGGCTGTAGCATGCAGGTGGTGGGAAGAACTACTGAGCAAGGACCGCTGGAGCAGAGACAGGAGGCAAACCTTTTTCCACTGAAGTATGAGGAGGACGATGAAGACGATGGACTTTTCAAAGATCATGATCACAATGTAAAGGGCACACTGCCCGAACCAGGCCCCACACTGCAGAGGGTCTCCTGCAGGGACAAGTGGGTGCTTAGTCACACAGGCACAGCATCCAAGTGAGACTACTCTCTAACCAACTCCCCCACAGTACCTACTGAGCCCTCACATTCCCAGTCACACCCAGAACCTTGGCTCCAGAAGTTTATAGTGAGCTTCCCACCAAGGCCCTAAAATCACCTTATCCCTAACAGACAAATGCAATATTTTAAATAAAATTTAAGAATTCCTAATTTGGACATACCAAATTTGTCTTCCTTTCAAGAGATTCTAAGATAGAATTGAAAGGTCCTAAAGTAAGTGAGTGCTAATGGCTGGAGTTCAGACAGGCTGGCTCTGTCTGCTGGCAGCAGAGGCTGTGTGAAGCAAGACTGCTATTATTGTGCATTGTTGATTTTTCCAGTGATCGGTGCAATCCTTCCTTTTCCTCTGTCCATGAGCAGACTGACGTCACAAAGGCAGGAATCAACCTCTTTGTTTGTCCCCTATTTTTTACCTTCTATCCCTTATCCTATTTATTTCCTGGCCATCTCCTCTGCTCTCAACAGAAGTCTGACCCGGGAGGAATTCAGATTCCTCTGTCTCATATGGGTAACCCCCAAACACTGGCTAAGAACAAGAGAAGACAGAAGCCTTCAAGGTCAAGAAGATGAGCTCAGGACTGGGACTGTGAAGAGAGCTGATCTTTGATCCCATTACCATAATTAGGAAACTGAAGGACCCCATAGTCCACACTGAGGGACACTCAGGCCCTGATGTGCTCCTAGAATGCTTAAAAAGGGACTTGGTGAAGGGTGGAGGACCTGCCAGTCCTTCTAGGAAATGATCTTCTGATATGTACATCCCAGGGATGGGCCCATGGGAGTCACACAGGCCTCCCCAAAGTTGGAGACCTGAGGATGGTGGGGTGTGGGGAAGGCTACCAGGTTGCCCTGGAAGCTCTGTCCAAATACTGTTGGCTAGAACAGGGGGAGGGGAGTAACAGTTCAGGAGAGGCAAAATCCAGGCTTTGAGAAGAGATTCTGGTCCAAAGAGAAATCTCCAGCTTCTCATTGAGTCTACTGTTTCCCCTGCAATCCTTGTCCAGGCACCCATGCCCCAGGCCCCTGGCCTTGCCCAGGCATGCCAACTGTTCTCAGGAGAAGCACAAGAGAATGCCTTTATGTAGCTGTAATGGACACAATAGCAGTCCATTCCCTTTTCTGGAAAACACCAGAGAAGGGTGGTAGAAAGCCTGCAGAAACGCATCAGCCACCTCTTCTGAGTCCTTCTTGCCTGTTTTCGCCTTTTCTGCAATACATTAGAGCCTCTTCCCCAGGCTGCAAATGGAGTTTTGCAATGCTTCCAGTAAACCACCTGACCTTATTGAGAAAAGTTCCCCAAAACATCGGATGAAAATATTTGCTCCATTAAGTAAGACTAGGGATACAGAAACAGCATGTACCACTGGGAAATGTCTCTGAATTGAGACTGGTGTGTCTGAAAGTCAGCAGAGCAAGTGGCACCACTGATGTATCATCAAAAGGACACCCACTTGCTTCAAGTATATTCACTCTATTTGCTATTAAGATGTGAGTGACAAAAGAGGAAATGCTTTTCCTCCCATCTGCCTCCCTTCTGAATTTCTGCTGCACACCTAAGCTGCTGCTGCCTTTTGTTTCAATTTCACTGCTAAAATAAGAAAGTTCAAAACCACAGTGAAAAGAAAAAAAGTGCCCCTGATTCTGCTCTGACACACTGCCTCCTATGGGCTGGACCACGTGTCACCATAGCCTAGATGATTGCACACACACCTGTTTGCTCATTTCTGTTTCCCTTGAGTCTCTGAAATACTCCTTAGAGTCTTGTCTGAAAAGGACAAACATGACAGGAGTGGTCAAGGTGTCCTGCTTCCCACTGCACTGGAGAACCTCAGGTACACAGATTTTGGTTTTGGTGAATTATTTCCTCTGAATAAGTTATAGGAATAGGGGCTGAAAGGAGGCTTCTGGAAAGGATGGAGTGGGCAGCAAAGCCACAAGCCCTGTGCCCATGGGGCACAGACCTCATTTTCAGGGAGAGAGCAGTCTGGTCATCAGATTGCAGACAACATGTATCACCCAAATATGCCTGCCCCCAGATGCAGTAAGTGTGGCTTATTCCCCAAGTCCAGTGACCTTCTCTTCTAGGAACCAAGCAAGCTACCTAGAAAACAAGCTCCTTTTCTTTTCTTTTCTTTTTTTTTTTTGTGGTGCTGGGGATTAGAACCCAGGGCCTTGTGCGTGTGAGACAGGCACTCTACCAACTGAGCTATATCCCCAGCCCTCCTTTTCTTTATAACCTGAGAAGAGAGCTATGGAGCTACTGCTTCAAATGGATGGGCAGGTTCATAGGTATGATAGGCAGATTAATGGTCCACAAAGATGTTCACATCCTAATCCCTGGAACCTGTGACTTTGTCATGTTACCTAGCAAGGGGGGGAATAATGGCTGCCAAGGGAATTGAGGCTGCTTACCAGCTGTCTTTCAGATAGGAAGAGGCAGCAGGTGTAACTCAGTGGTACAACACTTGCTTGCATGTATAAGAACCTGGGTTGTATCTGTAGTACCACAAAAACAAACAGAAAGGTTTTAAAATTTTTTTTAAAAAAATATAGGCTGAGTATCCATGGTGTCCAGGTGTGTCCAATGTAATCACAAGGGCACTTTACAGTAGAAGATGGCAGCAGAAGGTCAGAGCAAGGTCAGAGTAGTGTGATGTGAGACAAACCTGACCCTGAAGACAGGAGGAAAGCAACAAGCCATGGAATGCACACAAACTCTGGAGGCTGCAAAGGGGACAGAACAATCTTCCCTACCACTTCTGGAAGTATTTGGCCCTACTGATATACTGATTTTAGTTCAAGACAATCATGTTGGATTTCTGAAGGAAAGAACTATATGGTAATCAATTTGTGTTGTTTTAAGTCACTGAAGTCTATATTAATTTGTTATAACAGCAACAGAAAACAACAGAAATTGACAACTAGAAAACAACGGGTAACAAGAGTCTGGGAAGGGAGGCACTCAATGGTCCAGATAAAGGGCAGCTTTCTCTGGAGATACCTGGCTTGAAAACTTAGGTTCCTAAAGGCAGTGGCCAAGGTCAGGCAAGGGGCCCAGGGAGGCCAAGTAGCATGAGGAGGTGTATACACAGCCATCACCCTTCTGCTTTTCCATTCACTCTTGGGGATGCACACAAAACCTGTTAGGGAACGAGGGCCTCCTAATGCCTGCTGTATCAGACCTGACATGCACTCCCAAGTCACAGTTGACTGAGGGGATACACCTTAGCTCTGGTCAGCTAGTTGAGTCGAGAGCCTTTTGGAAGGGATCTCAACAGCAAGGAAGTAGTTATGAATGCTAACCGTGGAGGTGGTTGGAGGGTTTGTGTATCTTTGGTGAGGGCACGAGGCCCCCAACCACAAACTAGCTAGGGATGCTTTGCATGTTGCCTGACACCTCTAGAGGCCTTATCTATAAACAGGGATAATGCCACAGTAGTCCGTATGTACTGTGGTTCATTTCTGTCCTGCAAGCTGAGGAAATGATGACTTGGAGAGTCTCAGAAACCTTCCCTGGAGCCCCAGGAGGCACATGCTGAGTGCTGGACACTATCTTAAGTTAGTGACTCATCAGGCATCAAGTGTCAGGGCTAAGAAAAGTCCTCCCCTGAGCTCATCTCCCCTCCATGGGGACAAACAATTACTTAAGATTTCTAGAAATGCCTGAGGCATTCACAGCCAGCTCCACGAATCAGCTGCCCTTTTAAACTGTCAATCTCTTAGAGATCTCCAGCCATCTAGAAGTGAGTGGCCACTGGGCCCAGAGCCATGAGCTTTAGAGGAGGTGTGACCAAGACAGGAGAGTGCAGATTTGGAATTCCAACCACACTCCCTCCCTCTTTCCTTCCCTCCCATTCTATGTTCAGTCTCATGGCAAAGGTTCCAATGCTGCTGCTCCAACTGAAAAGAGGAGCTCCTCCTACAGAGAGCAAGGCCAGCTGGGACAGTGGCAAAGATCTGATGTTACCCCTTAACCCTGTCCTGATTCTCCAGAGGGCAGTGAAGGCCCAAGAAGGGCACCTCACCAAGAGCCCCTGTTGCCACATCCAACTGTTTCTCTTGCTCACAGCCAGCATGAGGGCAGCTTGCTACCAAGGCTGTATCCAACAGCGTCTGTCAAGATGGGCCAGCATGCGTAAGTTACCTGTTTTAAGCCCAGGCTCTGGATGAAGATGGACCTTGTGACTCTGGAGACTGGGACATGCAGATACTAGGGGGGACATGAACAGTTGGGAGAAAACAAGGCAACTTGGCCTCAGGAGGACAGATCTCCTAGACCTGCCTGTGTGAGCTCCACTCTAACAACAGTATGGCCTGGTGACCAGACAAGTACAGGTGTGCAGCAGAAAGAGGGGAGGGCTTCCACCTCTCTACTGACCGCCCCCACTTCTCCAACATGGCAGGGTGAGCTCCATGAAAAGTGTGGCAGGAATGAGGTGACCCTGCAGTCTTGCAGGAGAGATTAGTGGACTCCCTGAATTTAGGGTATCTCCTGGTTCCTGCCACCCTCCCTGGCACTAAGGCAAGAGCCTTGGCAATGAAATGGGCACCCACACACACCCAGGAGGATGATGCTCAGACCCCAGAACCAGTCCCTCCACCACACAAAGGAGATGGCCACCCACACCCAAATCTTCTCTGGATCCATTGCCTGGTGGGAACGACCACACACCAGTCAGTGTTCATGGCATATTACCATATTCGCCAAAACGCAGGGATTCCCACTGTTGCCACTCCACCAAGACACTGACAGCGCGCACTCCCACATAGATAAGCAGCATGCCCACGGTGGCATCCAGCAGGAAGTTGATGAGGTACCTACGAGGAGAGGGCACATAAGTATAATCAGGATACAAAAGCCACTGAGTTAGGCCCTAGGTGCAGGGCTTACCAGAGCTACAGAGGTCAAGGCTGAAGGAGGCACAGCCTGAGAAGAAGCTGACTGACCCAGCATTTTTTTCTGACCCCATGTTTTTTCTGGTCTTGTTCTTGGAGAGGCTGGTAGCTTTGAATGTGCCCAGGTCAGAGGCTGCAAAGGTTGTGGCTCTTACTTCCAGGTCCCTGACAAGGGGCTAAAGTCAACAACTTGAGGGAGGGGTAAGAGAGGAATGAAATGCTTAAAAAGTGAAAAAAGTGTTCCTGTCAGGTCAAGATTGAATAGAAGACAGAGTTGCTGATATGGCCGAGGAACTCAATGGGAGAATGAAACAACTGACCAAAAAAAACCCGTCTATCTGATGATTCTGTCCACTCCCTGATGGTCCAGCCCACATGAGGTCCTACAACAGTGCTGCTGCCCCAAGGAGGTTCTGGAAAACGTCTCCAGGGTTTCTTAAGCAAAGAGGGCAGAGCCATGTGGCCCTTGCTCATCCCCATGTATAAACATGCAAGTTTTATCCCCCCCATGACAAGGTCAGGGGATTAGAGGAAGAAGGCAGGAACCAGGAGGCATGCTCGCAGTGACCACATGTTCTGTTAAGATCTATTTCCACTGGGCTGACACAAAAGCCTTTGCCTCACCAAAGCAAGGTCCTTTACCCACCTGCCCTCCTTTGAGGGCCCTGAACCCAGATCTAGTTGAGCACTGCTGAACACAGGCCCCAGTTCTCTGTTGCAAACAAAGTGGAAGAGGAGGTCACTGGGTCAGGTACCACATGGCTGACAACCCTGCAGATAAACTCCAGGACACTGGGACACCCAGCTGCAGTGTTTTGAGCTTCCATAGCTTGAGACACTTTATGAGGATTCCTGGTCCTTCATCCAAGTCCCAGCTTCCGCTTTGGTGATGTGCACAGCACTCTGATCCCAGATGAAACATGCTGTGTCCTGTCCCTAGGGGCCAGAAAACAAGCCTAGAGAGGGAGGGGGTGGTGTTTTCTCCTGCCTGCCCTTCCTCTTTAAAGTCACAAGGGGTCACTCTCAGACCAGAGACAGAAAGAATAGCACAGGCTTCCAAGGCAAGGGCTGCCTTGGAAAAACTCCAAGGCAGTTTTTCCTCTGGTGTGAGGCTACAAGGCTCTCAGACACTTAGATCTAATTGGTGTGGATTGTTCCTCACACCTGAGTCCTTACATTTGAAACCCAGTATGAAAACAACAAGGACAACTGATATACATTCTTGCCTTCTGGTCACTCACCAAATACTTCTTGAATCTACCATGTGCTGGTCCTTGGGAATAAAGATCAAGTTCTCTACTCAATGTAGGGGGGATGGGCAGACAGCAGGGCATCATGAGGGCCCTGGAGTCAATCAGGATGGATTCAGGTTCAGCTCCATCACACCTGAGCTGCATGAATTTAAGTGCCATAATCTCTCTGTGTCTTAGTTCCCCAACTGGAAAGAGGGGATAATCACAGTATCTATGCGGCAAGGCTGCTCTGTGGATGAAAGGAGGTAGGAGATAGAGCCAGGACAAAGGAGGTAAGCCTCCTTTGCCACTCCTTCTGCCAAGAGAACCATTCAGGTGTCACCAGCAAGGAGGTCAGCATTTCAGAGCCCAATTAAGGTTTTAGACAGACGGCTCTGTGTGAAAGCTATTTTGCAATGATAAGGCAGAACAACCCAGGCTCTTTAGGTTAAACAAGTCAATAATAGTTAACAACAGTCTGAGACCACAGAGAAGCCCCCTTGTGGCTGTTTTGGCACAGAGACATTCCTGCAGGGCATATTCCTGCCCTGCCAGTGGCTGCTGGGAAGCTGGGTGACATAAAGGCACTAGAAAGCCAAAAGAGGAACGTGAACTGATGAGCAGAAAGCCAATGTATCAGGCAACTGTCAAAGCCCTGATGGCCAATGGATGGCTGGGCATGTGAGTTCATGGGTAGCATGCATAGGATGGGCCCTTAGAGGAATGCAGAGGAGAAATCAGGGACCCCTCTCCATCCTGGGGGAGCAGGACTGGTCACAGAAAGCAAGACCAACCCACATGTTCAATGGAGGACTGACAATATTTGCATTCAAATATGGGTCACTCACAGTGAGCAAGGGTCCTCTTCAGTGAGATCTGCCAGGTACACATTTGCAAAGTGGATGAACAGCATCCCTATGGCTTGTTTGGAAGTGTCTAAAAACCTGCACAAGACAGAAGTGACACTTGTGATCAGTATGACAGGAGGGTAATATCCTGTTTGGAGAAAATGAACAGACCACAGAGATTATCCTGAGGTTGGAAAACCATTCCTAAGCTCGGTGGCAGGGAGGAGTCAGTAAAGAACACCACGTGCAGGACACAGAGAGCCCTGAGTCTAGGCCTGCACCAGGTCCCTCCCCAGCCCTGGAGTGGGAGTTGCACAGTCAGAAACTAAATACTCAGGTTTGATAGACCTGATGGGGGTAGGTATAAAAAATTCGAATTATCAACATTCAGCAGTAATGTCTGTAAGAACAAGTACATGCTTAAAGTTCTGTAAAGAGCCTTTATCTAAGTGACTCATCAAGATTTCTTTTGAAGAGAAAGAGATGTTTTGTAAGACAGCCCAAGGCAGCTTCCTATGGACACTGTGCCGTCCTGAAGACAGCTGGCTGTCTCCTTCCAAGTGTTTTATTATCTTGGAGTTTCGTCCCCTGGAATCTATTGCTGAAGTTTACTACCATATTGTAAATAAAATACTGCCACTGTGGGGTCATTCCACATGAAATAAACATGCTTAGGATATGTATGTGTATATCTCTCCAAACATTTACAAGGAGCACACTGGTCTTTGACCCTGGTTCCTGACACAGAGCTCCTTAACACTGAGTGACAGGGATGCTGGGAACATTTTTTATCCTAATATTTGATTCCTGTCTTGGAGTTCCTAATACTTTGGAATTCCCTGGGTGATGGAGGTGACTTTTTGTGGCTCCCGGATAGCTTCAGGATGGGGAAGGTCATGAGAAAGACCAAGTTATGATTAGAAGCTTAGAACTTTGAGCCCTAACCCCAACCTCCAGGGAGAGGAGAGGGGCTGGAGATGGAGTTAATAATTAATAATGCTTACATGGTGAAGTCTGTGAACAAATCATTAAACTATGGGGTCTGGAAAGCTTTGGGACTAGTGAACAAATCCACATTCAGAAATTCAAGGGATAGAAGCTCCTATGATCAGGAATCTTCCAGACCTTACCCTATATACTGGTTCAACTAGCCATTCACCTGTATCCTTTATAATAAATCAGTCAGTATAAATAATGTTTCCCTGAGTTTTGTCAGATGCTCTAGCAAATTACTGAACCTGACGGGGTTGTGGGAACCCCAATTTCACAGTCAAGTTAGTTAGAAGTTAAGCTAGTTCTTAAGGGAACCCACAATGCTGATTGGCACTGGAATGGGGTGGCAGTCATGAGGGACTAACCCTCAACCATTGGGATCTGTGCTAACTCCAGGTAGTGTCAGAACTGAGTTATTATTGGATACCCAGCTGGCCTTAGATAATTGAAAAACTGTCTGGTGTCGGGGAAAAAAACCCCACACATTGTGCTTTAGAAGTACTGTGAGTAGAGAAATAGTTTTCCATTATTGTAGGACGAAGGAAGACTAGTTTTGAAAAGAGGAGCATTTACATGATATGTCTAACCAATCTCCGAATTTTGATTATTTTTTTGCTTACACATATGGACTACAGAAACCAAGACTTTGAACATAATCTAACAAGAAGTAGACAGAGACAAAGATGTCTGAACAACAGAGTGATGCATCTGTTATTATTTTTCATGTTCCAAAATTAGAAGCAGTGTGATCATAAAATAAAGATAGGGATCACAAGTCACACGGAAAAATAGGAGGGCTTTCATATCATACATTGTTCCTAATGATCAACTCAACTGAGGAAGTACAGACACTCTTATGTGTTAATTTCTCATATTTCATCCCCTACCAGCCCCAGTTCCACCTCCCCAAATCCAACACAGTCAAAAGCCTTGTAGGAATGAGTTTGTATTTCAGTACATACCATATTCTCCATGGACGTCTTTCATGCTTTGGTTCTCTGAAGCGTTTGACTGGAAGAAAAGAAAGACATCAGTAACTTTCCAAAGCAAAAACACAAAGCAAAATGCACAAACAGGTTGGGTTATCAGTCTTTTCATTGTTCATTAAGTTAAACACTTTCTCTGTTAACATGTGACAATATACAATAAGCCAGTGAAAGTCACAGAGGCCCTGTATTGCTGATGAAAACAGAGGACCCTTCAGAACTGGATACTTATGAAGAATGACTTCTCACAGCATAAGCAAAACTGCATTTACTTCTTCATGACAAGGCTCACTCAGACAATTACTGGAAACAATAGTAGAAATTAATTGCTTCTAACTTTGGGACACGAGTGCTCTAAATCCACCCAGAGGTCTACCAAGTGTCTACTTCAAATCAGGCATTGAGAAAGCAAAAGTAAAGTCAGCTGACTAGCAACAAGGGATGACAGATACATAAGCAGTACTAGAGAAGAGGTGAATGTGAGGTTGAAGGACAACCAACCTGCCTGCCTGAAGAAAGTGGGCATTGGGACAGGCCACACTGATGGAGACAGTCAAATCAGGTCCCGAGTATGCCATGAGGGAGGGAGAGAAGGTCTATTCTGAATAGGTAACACCATAAGCTCATAGGCACAGGGCAGAGCATGACTGAGTATGTTTGGCATACTTGAACTTGGCTTCAATTCAGCATCTTTGCTAATGAGGGAACTTGCCAGAGAAATAACAGAACAGAGGGCAACACACTGAGCAGGAGCTGTATGAGGGAGGGGCTAAGGAGCCTGGAATAAAACCTCTAGGAAAGAATGAGCCAAGGAAGAGTTCTAAGCAGACTCAAATACATGCTGGAATTGTGTTTTAGGAAAGTGGCTCTGCTAACTGCAGAAGATGGGCTTCTAGGGGTGGAAGGGACAGAGGAAGGATGCTGGCTGTGTTCACAGGACAAGGCAGTGGTACTCCAGCAGAAAAGAGTTCGCAGGGTAGAGTGCTCATTCAGCACCAACCTGCTCAACTCAGGAGAACTGCGCCTGTACCCTGGGTTGCCTTCTGACACAACCATCTGAAACAGAGGAAATAGTTTTAAGGTCACATATCCCCCACTGAAGCTCTCGCCAAGTATTTCCAAACTGATTCTATCCACCAAAACAAACACCGAAAGTGCTGTGTGAAGTTTTCCCACACAAAAAGTACTGAGAAAAAAATAGACACTGATGTAAGCCCACAGAAGCGGCCTCTTTACAACTGGTAGCAAGGGAGAACCAGCTTCTGGAGGAGTCCTGAGCTGCCAGTGAGGCCATGGGAGGAGGAAGGTAAACAACAGCCCTCAAATCAATAAACCCCACTTTCTGAATAAACACAGGCAGTTCACATTGGCAAAGCAAGGACTGCCTGTGCAGAGAACTAAAATAACCAGTCTGGAGTTTAGAGAATGTTGATATAGAGACCAAAAAAGCAGGTGGAATTGCAAGAAGGTCTGTCATCTCCTTGACACATCACAGATTCAAAACCTCAACAACACCAAAGAATCTGGAGTTGAGGCCAAATGATTCTATTGGCCTGAATGATTCTCAAAAGCAGAAGTAATTCCAGCTATTCAGGAGGTTGACACAGGAGAATCCTAAGTTTGAGGTCAGCCTCGGCAACTGAGACCCTATCTCAAAATAAAATTTAAAAGAGGGCTGCGTATAGCTCAGTGGTGGCGCACTTGCCTAGCATGTGCAAAACCTTGGGTTCAATTCTTAGGACTGCAAAACCCAAAGCAAAAAAACAAAACCTCACTGAGGTCTGGGGTCTCCGGACATAATGGTCTAGAGGAAAATCACCAGCTGGGGCCAGAATCACTTCATGCTCATTGGCTGCCTTACAGGAATCTGTTCCCATTAATAGAAATAAAGAACATTAAACATATCCCAAGGGCTGGGTTGTAGCTCAGCGACAGAGCGCTTGCCTAGCATGTGTGAGGCACTGGGTTCAATCCTTGACACCATATATAAGTAAAATAAAGGTATTGTGTCTATCTACAACTAAAAATAAATATATTTTAAAAAATATCCCAAGGAGAATGTTTTCATTTCCATGAGATACAAGTTGAAGGATCAGAATGGCTGCAATTTACGTTCCAGTGGTTTTGGGGGAAATTACAGAGTAGATAGATATAATTATATACATTAAATATGACACATGATAATTATAAGCCATAACTATAAATGTATTTTATGATATACTATAGCAATAGGATATAATATATATACTAAGAGAAAGATAAACAAATGTGGTCTTATGGACTAAACCCCAACTAAATCATATGCCAAAGTCCTACAACCTCCAGTACTTCCGAATGTGACTGTATTTGGAGACGGGGGTCTCTAAAGAGGTAATTAGGGTTAAATGAAGTCAAATGGGTGGGCCCTAACCCAGTAACAACAGATGTCCTTATAACAGGAAATTAGGACACAGATGTATGAGTGTACCAATATAAGACACCTGAGGACACAGTAAGATGTGGCCATCTGCAAGACAGGGAAAGAGGCCTCAGAAGAAAGTAAACCAGCTCATTATCACCTTCACCTTCCAGTCTCCAGACCCGTGAGAAAATAAATGTCTATTATTTAAGCCAGATAGTCTGTGATATTTTGTTATGATGGACTGAGCAAAATCATTGGATAACACAATAATTAAACAAGGCAAAGGATTCTGAGTAGTTATAATAGTAGTATTTGGACTTTTCTAAAAAATATTTTTTTAGTTGTCAATGCACCTTTTTTTTATTTATATGTGGTGCTGAGAATCATACCCAGTGCCTCACACATGCTAGGCAAGCGCTCTACCACTGAGCTACAACCCCAGTTCAGTATTTAGACTTTTATGTAGGGTTAATATTTTTCTAAATATGAAGTTGGGGGAGAAAATATACTCCAGAAGAATAAACTAGTACAGGGCTGGGGTTGTGGCTCAGTGGTAGAACGCTTGCCTAACATGCGTGAGGTCCTGGGTTTGATCCTCAGCACCATAAAGGTATCTTGTCCATCTACAATGAAAAATATATATATTTTAAAAAAATTAGTACAACCACTCAAAGATCAACTTGATAATATCTATCAAAAATGTAAACACCAGGGCTGGGGTTGTAGCTCAATGGTAGAGCTCTTGCTCAACACATGTGAGGTACTGAGTTCCATCCTCACCACCATGTAAAAACCAATAGCGTCCATCTACAACTAAAAATATTTAAAAAACAAATTTAAACACCATGTCCCTTTAACCCACAATGACTGCAAGATATGTATTCTACAAGTATGACTGCCGATGTGCCAAGATGGATAGGGATGTTACTCCAACACTGTCATAACAAGAATCTGGAAAGAAACCAAGGCAGATGAATGTCAATATGGGATTAGTAGGCATCATGGCACATATATATATACAATACTAAACAATTGCTGAAAACAAGGTAGATCTAGATGGATTAATAAAGATCTCCAAATTTTGCTAATAAATTGTAGAATAATATGTTACCATGATTTTGTTCAAGTCTAGTGTGTGTGGTACTGGGGATTTAACCTAGGGGCACTCAACCACTGAGCTACACCCCCAGCCCTTTTTTATTTTTGAGACATAGTCTTGCTAAGTTGCTGAGGGTAGCCTCAAACTTGTGGTCTTCCTGCTTCAGCTTCCTGGGCTGCTGGGCTTACAAGGTACACCATTAAGCCCAGCTCAAGTCCATTTTTAATGAATACATATTTTTGCTGGAACAATACATACATTCCCCTACAAGGATGCATAAGTGACTATTAACAAGGGCTAACTTTGAAAAAAGGAATTAGGGATCAGGAAGTAGACTTTACTTTTTAAATTATTATTATTATTATTATTTTTTTATTTTTTTGCAGCACTGGGGATATAAGCCAGGGCCTCATGTATGTTAGACAAGTAGACTTTTTATGTCATTCCAAATGTTTAAATATTCTTTTGTATATTCATATTGCTTTTACTTCAAACTTTAAAAAGAAAAGACAATCTGTCTCAGAGGCTTGTGCTCATACAGTAAAATAATCTGGCAGGTGAACCAGTGTGACTTACAGGTAGGTTTTGGGATAAGAAACAGAGAGGAATGGTGTGCAGGCATGCAGACCAGTGCCCAGGGGGCAGTCTACACAGAAGCACCACTGGTGGCATTCAGAATGGATTCAGGTTGGCATTAATGTAACTCCCACCTTCTTCCTCTCCCATCTCCTTTCCCTGGAATATTCCAGTTAAGAATTAAAATTTTTGGTTGGGGGTGCCGGGGATTGAACTCAGGAACACTCGGCCACTGAGCCATATCCCTAGCCCTATTTTGTATTTTATTTAGAGACAGGGTCTCACTGAATTGCTTAGGGCCTCGCTAAGTTGCTGAGGCTGGCTTTGAACTCATGATCCTTCTGCCTCAGCCTGCCAAGCCACTGGGATTACAGGCATGTACCACTGTGCCCAGATAATTTTTTTTTTTTCTTAATTAAAGGAAGAATAAGAGAGCTGCTTAGGTCTAATTTAGTAACAGGAAAACAAACAAAACAGGAAAATTTGTTCATTCATCCTATCATGTCTCATGGAGAGTCCTGCTCCACTGGCAGGAGAACCAGAGGAAATCTTTGCCTTCTGTGTACTCTGGGGCATGTAGTGGGGTGAAGCACCCGAGCCAGGGAGGAGGTGAACTCTGCAGCAAGGAAGGAGAGATGGGGCTGGCGAGCAGGGTGTGAACTTATGAGAAAGGGTCCAGGAAGTGAGCCAGGACTTGAGTGAGGAAGGTGCAGTGAGTCAAGGATCTCCAGGGCTGGGGCTATACTTCTGTGGACAGTGGGTGGAGCCCCCTTAAGGGACTCACTCGGCTGCTCTGCTACAAACAGCCTGAAGGGGGCGATGTGGGACCAGGGAGATTCATTAGCAACCAAAACAGTGCTCCAAAGCCAAAGGAAGACAGCTTGACCTGGCAGACACAGGAAGGCTGGGGAGAAAAGGTCAGGTTCTGGCTCAGGTTCTGGCTCCTTCTTAAACACTGAGCTCACAGAGTGGCTGTGGGGCTTGAGAGAAAGGGAATGGTGGGGAGGACTCCAGCGGTGGAAATGCCTGCTTGGACTACTGTATAGCAGGTTTTGTTTGAGTGTGGTGGTGGTGTGGGTGGGGAAGTGCACTGGTTCTTCCTCAGCATGTGGCTCTGGCTGGCAATGGCTCCACTTACTGCTACTTTCAAATCCAGGAGGTGCTGAAGCACAGGTAGCACTTCTAGAGGAGGAAGAACGGTGGCAGGGTGGTGACCAGAGCCTTTGTCAAATGCACCTGGGCTTCAGGTTGAAGAAGGAGAATCAGAGGACCCTCTGGATTAATCAAATTACAGCTGCTTCCCAAGAACATGACCTGAAGTACCCAGTGTTCACTGCCAACTGAGTGCCAGTTGGAGCTCAACAGGGAAGTACTTGAAGGCCTGGTTGTCTATGAAGACTTTCAAATCTGTGGCTGCTTTGGCCAAGATGAGGCAATAGCAAGGGTTTACGGCTGCCTCTGGAATGGGAAGGAGCCCAAAGGCCTATTCTCCAGAGTGGCGCCCCAGGATCATAATAACTAAGGCAGGAGCAAAACGATAATTTAGTCAACAGTTTGTAAGTCTGATTTATCACCGTATTTATTTTCATTTCAGTAACAGGCCTGAGAGAAAGACCCTGCCTTCTCTCAGTGGGACAGAGTCACAGAACTGTCTAATATAGATTGTGCACATAAAACTTGTGCAGTGTTTAAAAAAAAGATCATCCGTGGCTTCAGAGACAGAAGTGGTTTTAAACTGTCTCTGCTTCTAACTTGCTATTAATGTACACACACACACACACACACACACACACACAGAGAAAAGACAGGAAAAGAAAAAAGGAAAGGGATACTGTTATGACCTACCAGGTTTTCATCAGGATCAAAGGAGAGAAGACAGACTCAAGGGCCAGTTTGTTTGAGAAAGCAAACCTCATTCTGCCATCCCTAATCCACACCGTCTTCCCTCTCCTATCTGTACCCACTTTCCCCAGTCCAAGGCTGAGCCATCCCTGCCCTGGTCTCAGAAGTATATAACCTTGGGTCTGCCTGCTGCAACCTGACTCCCTGACACCAACTCCTTCCTCCCTCCCTCCAGGAAACTCAGGGATCAAATCCTAGTAAGCTCCTAGGACTGACTCCCAACTCCCAACCCTGCTCCCTCTACCCAGCAGTCCTCCCAATGCTCTGAGTGCTCCCCTGTGGTTTCCTTTCCCCTCTTAACTCTTGGAGAAAAATGTCCCCTCTCAGGGCTTTCTATGCTGAGGGTGTGCTAGTCTCTCAGTGACACTGCTACTGCAGGTTGGCCCATCAGTCACATTGTCTCTTACTCTGTCAGTCCTGCCAAGCGTGGCCATTTCTTCATAGGATGGCAAATGCCTGCCTCTGAAGCTCCTAATTCTCCTCTCTCCTACTCAACTGTCAGTTTAGTCTCTGAACAGGCCTTCCTCTCTATTTCTACCATCAAACTAGTCTGGGTCCTTATGACTGCACTCCTGTGAGAATGAGGCTGCTTTCTTCCCAGGATCTCTACCTTTTCCAGGCATCCATCCCCCACCTGCACTGAGCAGGTGAAAATGCAGACATAGTCCTTGTCTCAAGGAGCTTTCAGTCTAATTTTACTGAACACCATCTAATTTGCCTAAAACAACCCCCAGTGTTATGGTTGGGATCTAAAATGTCCTCCAGAGGCCATGTGCTGAAGGCTTGGCCTCGAGCTGTTGGCACTGTTGGGAGGTAGCAGAAATGTTAGGAGGTGGGCCTACTTGGAGGAAGCGGACCAGTGAAGGCATGCTTTTGAAGGGTTTATTTTATCCTTAGCCCTCTCTCTCTGCTTCCCAGCCACCATGAGGCCAGCAGCTTTGCTTCACCATCATGGACTCCCTTCCTTGATATTCTGTCTCATCACAAACCCAGGGTGATGGTGCCAAGCATTATGGATTGAAACCATGAGCCAAAATAAATCTTTCTTCCCTTAAGTTGATTTTGGTCAGGTACTTTGTTAAGGCAATGAAAAGCTGGGACTGGAAATTAGGGCTGGGGCAAGGTTCTCCAGAAGGTAGTGTACGCTCTGAACCTGTGTCCAATCTATGGTACTGTTTCTCCTGTGGCCAGGATTCACAGGTCCAGGAATCAAGAGGTGGGAATGGCAATGGGTACCATTACCCCTAGTGACCCATTAGCAAAATTTTTGCTTCCTGTTCCCAAAACTCTGTGTTCTACTGGCCTAGAAGTCTTAACTCCAGAGAGGGGAATGCTTCCACCAGGCAGCACAATGATTCCACTGAACTGGAAGTTAAGATCTCCCCCAGGCTACTCTGGGCTCCTCAGGCTCTGAGTCAATAGGCTAAGCAAGCAATTGTGGTGTTTGGCACAGGTGACTAATCCAGACTACCAAAGGGAAACTGGACTATTATTCCACAATGGGGTTAAGGAAGAGTTTGCTAGAGTGCAGGAGGTTCATGAGGGTGTCTCCTAGAGAACCATGGGAAACTATAACAACCCAATCCAAGCACGATGACAAATGACCCAGACCCTTCAGGAATGATGGTGTGGGTCACCCCTCCAGGTAAAGAGCCAAGACCTGCTGAGATGCATGCAGAGGGAATACAGAGCGAGTGGCAGAAGAAGGTGGTTCTAAATACCCACTTGTTATTGTGTTTATTTGGAGATTAAGTAAGATTTAAAGAGATGCGGTTGGGTGTAAAGTTAATAAGTGGTAGACCTGTAACAGTTTTTCTTGATTGTCAACTTGATTGGATTGAGTACGGCACACTTTTGGGTGTGTCTGTGAGGTTGTTGCCAGAGATAATTGGCATGTGAGACAGCAAACGTCTGTGGGGAGACCCTACTGGGAGCCTGGATGGAACAAAAGCAGAAAAAGGAAGCCTGTCAGAGCATACAAGGTCCACACTTTTGAGCAGGTGCCTCTATTGCTGCTGTCACCACCACAGACATTAGACTCCAGCTTTTTCAGTTTTTCAACATGGACTCACAAGAGCAACTCTCCATAGAGCTTCAAGGCCTTCTGCCTTATACTGGGGCTGCATTTTTGGTCCCTCTTGTCTTGAGGTTCCAGCTTTTTTGACTGAGCAGCTACTGGTTTCTCTCACTCTCCAGCATGAAGATGGCCATCCAGCCTCTGATTATGTAATTCAATCTAGTAAATCCCCTTTGACAATTATACACACACACAAACACACACACACAGTATTGGTTCTATTCCTCTAGAGAACCCTAACCAATTCATTCATCTTCTCCAATCTTATTCATTTTTGAATTAAAATATATCTTTCAGAAAAGATGAATATAATGGAGAATATATAAATTCAGAATACATTGTAAATACATAAAATTCAGAGTAGTGTTTATATGATATATATATCTTTATCAATCCCCTCCCTTTTTTTCAACTTTATATTTAAGGTAGGTCTATTATAAGCAGCACATAGGTGAGTTTTCCCCCTAAAATCTCTTTGGCAATTGCAGTGGGTCGAATGGTGGTCCCCAAATCCACAGTGACCTCCCAAACCAACCCATAGTATACCTTGCTCCCTTCCCCTTTCTGCTGGGAAGTGGTATGATCAACTACTGCCACCTCCTATCCTATTGGGCAGTGACTCATGACAGCTTACCCGCTCAAACACAAGATATTTGAATGGTGGAATTTAAGGTACCAGAAAAGGATAACAGAGAAGTTATTTTTGAAGAGGGACCTTTTTAACAATCCTCAGCAGAAAGAAAGCAGAGTTGGCTGGGTCCAGTGAGAGGGTAGAATGAAGGCCAGACTTGTCTGCTACAACCAAGGAGCACCTTGTCTGAGTGGAAACACCTGCAGGGGACTGCAGACTCTTCAGGACTGAGGCGGAGTCAACTGGTACAGCTCTCCGGAAGCAAACTCATTCCTTCTGGTCACCACCTGGCCTTTTCCTGGGGCAGGAATGGCAGAAGAACAGTGTCAAGTGCCACCTTTCAGTCTGTTCCACAGAATGCCTTGTTTAGGGCTATACTACTTTTTATTGACTAAGATGGGAATACTAGGTTTGAAGTTGTAGCTCAGTGGTAGAGTGCTTGCCTAGCAGGTGTGAGGCACTGGGTTTGAGCCTCAGCACCATACAAAAATAAATAAAATAAAGGCATTGGGTCCGTCTACAACTAAAAAAAATATATATTTAAAAATATGGGAATACTGTTCATTCATTCATCCATCCATCCATCCACTCTCCGCACAGCTATCAGTGGGGGTCTTCTTAAAATATAAACAAACTTATGTTGCTCCTCCACTCTACTTAAAACTCCCCTGATTCAGAAACTTGCCAAACTTTACCCTTAAGATCTGTACATTTTAATTTACATAAACAATACCTCCATAAAATTAAAATCCACAAACATAAAACCCTCCTGCACCTTTCCACAGCATTTAGGATAAGGCGCAGTTTCCTTCTCTGGCTAAAGTCTCATGTGACAGAGGCCCTGCCCACTCCTCTGACCTCGACCCCACTCACTCAGCCCCAGGGCCTCCTCTCTGTACTGGCCTCCTGGTGCCTGATTTCCCTCCTCAGGTCTGCTGCACACTTCTAGATTGCCAAGTGGCTGCTCCCTTCTCCTGTCCTGTCGTGGTTCTCAGGTCACCTCTTGGAAGCCTTTCCTGACCACCATATCTACAGGTGTGTATCTTTCCCTGTTCCTCAACCTCATTGCCCTGTTTTACTTCCTCCACAGCATACATCTCAGAAGTTCTTCTGTTTTCTTGACTATTGTCTTCTCTCCACTGGGAAGTAGGCTCTGCAGGGCTAGGAGCTTGTCATGCTCACCCTGTATTCCTGGCACCTAAGGGACCCTGGCTCATAATGGTAGCTGATAATGTTTGTTAAACAGCAATTCATTTAGCATGTCACTCTGGTCCTATTAATTGAGGGTATTTATTTTGACTTCAATAAGTTCCATGAATGTTTATGACAAATTCTCCCAGAAGCTTATTTTGCAATCCACTAGTCCTGCAACAGGATAAAAATTGCTTTGGTGTTGCACAAAGCCAACTGTCAGAAAGACTGCCAGAGGACAACCACCCCCATCCTTTCTTCCTTCTAACTAGTGCAAGGCACAATGAATCAGCCTGTCAAGGTCTTCCTCCCTATTGTCTGGCTTTAGACCCCAGAACCTGATTAATCTGGGTTTATAACCAGTCTAAGTGCTCACAAACAGGTGTTTGGTAAGGATTCACTTTCTGGAACAAAGGAAGTCCACGTTCTAAGTTAGCCAGTTTTAATCCTCCCACACAGAGGTTCAGCCAAAAGCTGAGAGAGAAACAATGACTCCCCCCCACCTGCCAAAAACCCCACTAAGTTGTCTAGCAAATAAACATGCTCAATTCTCTGAACACAGGCCTCCTTGAAGCCACTGCATCCCCAGGGAGCAGGGCTGTGGTGCCATCTGCTAACGATAATAATGATCACAGTAGGAATGGGGGCATTATCACTGTGCACACGTCCCACAGGAGACTGTCTGATACAGAGAAACACGAAGAGCTGGTAAACACACAATATACAAAACCTTGATAACATTGATTTTACAAGTGCAAACTAGATATTATTTTCATCCGGATTAGCAAAGATGGAAACATTTAGTGAGGGTGTTAGAAAAGAGGTCCTCTAACAGTGCTAGCAGAAAAGCAAATTGGTAAATACAGGGAAGTGGATTTTGATTCCGGTACTCAGAACTGCCCAGGTAAAAGGGCATTATGCTGGTATCAGGGTGACTCAGTGATCTAAACTTTCTGGAACCCAAGGATGCTGCAGGTAGAGGGGCTTGAGATGCTGCTCCAAGTCCTAGGGAGTGGGAGGTAAAGGAGTGAAGCCTTCAGGAGGAGCTGGATACCTATAAACCCTTCCTAATGCAGATGTGACTGTTAGCATAACTCCTTCCTGAATACCATGGAAGCCCAAGTAGAACTGGTCTGTTCTGGAAGGACCCTACCCTGTGGCAGATGGGGGAGCTCCAGGTATAGGGAACTCACAGAAACATGCTCTAGCTACTCCTGCTTTGTCACCACTACACCTCTAAACCCGAAATTTAGGAATTTCATTTAATTTCATAATGGATAGAGATGTGTAGGTGTGTGTGGGAGTTCTATTTGCAATAACTATTATAATTTCTTTTTATTTTTCCTCCCTTTCTTCCTTCCTGTTTTTGTTTTGTTTTGTTTTGTTTGTTTGCAATTCTTTTTTTTTGGATTAAACCCAGGGCCTCATCTCACTAGGCAGGTGCTCTATCACTGAGTTATGTACACAGCCCTCTTAATGAATTTTTTTGGAGATAGGGACTCACTAAATTTCCCAGGTTGACCTCAAACTTGAGATTCTCTTGCTTCAGTCTCCTAAGTGGCTGGACTGGGATTATAGGTATGCACAATCATGCCCAGCTTATTTTACTTATTTTCTTCAAGATACAGTCTTGCTATGTTGCCCGGCTTGGCCTCATCACTCAAGTGATCCTCTTGCCTCAGTCTCCTTGAGGAGCTAGGGCTACAGGTGATGCCCCACCAAGCCCGTTTGAAATGGATATACACTGTGACCCAGAAACTCCACATCTAGGATTTCCTTCTATAGTTACACTCACACAATGTGCAAGAATCTGTATCAGAATGTGCTCTATAGCACTATCTGTGAGAATGAAGACTGAAAAACTACCTAAATGTCCATAGGTAGGGAAAGGGTTAAATGTATATTATCATACAATGAAAGGCAACAGTTAACTAAGGTAGAAGATGGTGTGGTGGTGCACACCTGTTATTCCAGTGAACACTTGCTAAGGGAGAAGGCCAGCCTGTGCCCTTTGGAGAGATCTGGTCTCAAAACTAAAAATAAAAAGGGGATGTAACTCAGTGTTAGAGCAACCCTGGATTCAATCCCCAGTAAAACATACACACACAGAGTAAGGTAGAGACTACCTACTTGCAATGAGTGTGAATCTGATGGTACATAAACTGTACCTCAAAAAAGCTGTTCAAAAAGTGAGGTAAGGGGCCTGGGGTTGTGGCTCAGTGGTAGAGCACTTGTGGCTCAGTGGGAGAGCTCAGTGCATGTGTGAAGCACTGAGTTCGATTCTCAGCACCACATAAAAATAAATGAATAAAATGAAGATCTATCAAGATCTAAAAAAATTTAAAAAAATTTTAAAAAGTGAGGTAAGGCTGGGGATGTAGCTCAGAGGCAGAGCACTTGCCTAGCATGCACAAGGCCTGAGTTTTCATCCCCAGTCCTGGAGGAAATGCTCATAAAAATTTGGGATAGGGCTGGGGATATAGCTCCGTTGGCAGAATGCTTGCCTTGCAAGCACAGGCCCTGGGTTCAATCCCCAGGACTATCCCAAAATATAAAGAAAAAATTGATGATAAAAAACAAATAACCAAAATAGCAAATGTGTATTGTGAACCCATTTTTATTTTAAAAAGATATATATGGAAATTTGAAGGCATATACAATAAACTGTTAAGCATGGCTAGTCTTTATGTTATGTATTTTTTAAATATATTTTTAGTTGTCAATGTACCTTTATTTTATTTAATAAATAAATAAAATATATTATATGTGGTGCTGAGAATCGAACCCAGTGCCTCACACATGCTAGGCAAGCGTTCTACCACTGAGCCACAACTCCAGCCCCTATGTTATGTATTTTTCATAATGTTTTGATTACAGTGAGCATGTATTACCTTTGTAATAAGGAAAAAGTACAGGTCTGTGTTGCTAAAAACAATAATTTAAAAAAATGCCTAAATTTCAATTTTGCGCATTAGGTAATTAATATCCTTCCTCAAATGGCTCATCTAGAAAATTTCCTTCTGAGCAAAGTGTCCAGCAGGCAGATTACTCATAAGAGGTGGAAAACAGGTCCCGTAAGCCCCTCTAAGTCCCCACCAACGTGGGTCTAGGAGCAGCACTGTGCTGTCACCCCTGTGCATACTAGCTCCTGGTACTCCTGTCTGCCAGGCCAGGGTGCCTTTCTTACTCCATGCTAATAGGCGCAAGTTAGAATGAATGTCTATTGTATCTGCTTCTATTTTTTAGGAGTACCCAGTTTCGCTGCCTTTTAAAAATTAGAAAAGCAACCATCAATTCTGCTTGTGTTGGGTAAGAGGGTTTTGACTGTAAAGTTTTTTTTTTTTTCATTAGAAGTACTGCAACCTTATAACTCATCAAACTTCTTAGAAAAAGACATGATGGCCAGAGTCGGAGTTTCTCAAAGGTAACCATCCTGGCCAACCCACCACAGAAGGTCACTTGTCTCTGCTTTTTGTCAGCAGAGGCTCCACCACATACAGATGAGCTGTAAATCACAGACTGTATTCCCATCCCAGGAACCCAAGGCTCCAACCTGGCTCCAGCAGCTTAGTGTGGTCCAAACTCCACAGGGACAGAACAATAGGCATAATAGGCATAGGGAGGGGAATTTGTGGTGTGTTCATCCCCCCAACTTCAAAGGAAAGGGTCCACTTGCTAGGAGTTAAAACAAAAGCCAAAGTTGTCAACTCCACTGGGTCACCTGACTAACAATTTCATTAGGAGAAACACCCCAATGTAACATGTTACTTTCATAAAGATGATTCCACTTGCCCTCTCAGCACTTTTGGGTACATACTTTCAATGTCACTCTCTGGCAGTGGTGAAAGGGCCACACAGACACCTACCTCCATCATCCAGGAGTGCTTGCGAGCACTGACATATGCTGTGAGCAGCTGGGGAGGACAAGTTCACCCTAACTGGTCCCCAACAGCACTCTGCTTCATCTTCAGAGATAAATAGCCTTGTCCATTAAGAAAACACAACATGCATTCCACCACTGACCTCCCATGAGGCTTTCTGAGACAGCCTCATTAGATGAGGTATTATCTATAATACTGATGGCTCTGTGTACTCAAGATAAATTAACTCAATCATCCCTCTTTCATCCGAGGAGGTGCATAAAATCATTCTAATTTTTAGATGAAGGAACTGATGCTCAGAGCAGTTAAGGAAGCTACCAAAGTTCTACAGTCAGCAAGTGGTGAGATCAGGACCAGAACCCAGGCCACTGCCAACCCTCACCCCCCACCCCCCTGCCTCCCCCACTGGCCAGGAAGTCAGCATTAGGACCGACTGAACCTGGCCTATCGGTATGACATGAAAAGCGTGTGAAACACAGACACCTGTGTGGTCTAAATGGCATTACCAAAAGTCCAGAAAAGCCTCTAAAAGATAATCAACTTAGAAAATGTAAAACCTAAAATGTAAATGCCAAACAATTCCAGAAGGCCATTCGACTTTGAAGATAGCTGGAGTGTCTATCTATAACACAAGCATGATCCAAAACTTCAGAAGTTGATTCAAGTCTTAATAAAGTTAAAAGTGAGAATGTTTAGCAACTGAAGTTCACTGGTACAGGGAAGAGGCCACACTGGTTCCTCTGACAAACCTTGCTGTGGTTGCTCCTGCTTACCACCTTTAGTGCAGCTCTTGGGTAACCCTGCCCCTGTCCTGCCAGCAAGGAGTGGGCAGAAGAAAGCCTCATGTTCCCATGAGTGTGCAACATCCCTCACTATCATCACATGCTCCAGTTACTTTCCACTGACTGCTGCTCCATGCTTGGTGCTCATGGGCTATCATGGTCAAGGAGCACAATGTTAGTTAGGAAGGCTGGTTCCTACAGCATCAGGAGGGAAGAGTCCCTTTTCTGATGCTATAGTCTAAAACAGGCTCCCTGGACAAAGTCAATGAACATAAGTAAACATGTGCCACAATAGGGGGCACAGAAATGGCAGTAAGACTAGTAGTGGAGGGGCAAGCAAAGGCCTGGGATGTGGGACACTTGGGTCTAGTCCTGGCTTAGCCTCTGACCTTCTTGCTGGAAAGTCTCAGGCAAGCCACTCAATTAGAATTTTTTCAATTCTAATAAATCATGATATGATGGGAACTATCCTACTTCCCCATGACCATCTGCTGTGGGGGTCAGTCAGACAAGGTGGGCCTCAGCAGGCTAAAATTCACTCAGCATCTACCATGCACCACATTGTGGTAAGCATCTTATCCCTTTAATGCTTGTAATAACCCATCAAGACACATAATCACCTCTCCCATCTGAGGACAAAAAACAATCTCAGAGGGATAAACTCATGTGGGATGAAGTTACACAGCACTGGAAAAGCTACCATCATGTAGGATGGTGGTTATGAGAGGCCAGGGCCCAATTTCAGATAGTTTGATGCCAGGGACCACATTGTAACCACCAGACCATACCATCTCCATTCCCTGGTCTAGAAACTTTACAGTCATGACTGTCATGCCTCTGTTCCCTGGTCTGGGAACCCTCCCTTTGGTGACATTTGCCTGCCTGAATGTCCAAGAGTGCCTGAACACTTGTGTTCTGAAATCATCCAACAGAAACATCTCCAATGTTTTTCCAAAGGCATTCACATAAAGCCAAGAAAAATAATGCCTATTAGGAAGCTCCATTATGAAATCAAGGATAAGTTGGGGCATGGTGGTGCACACCTGTAATCCCTGCTACTTAGAAGGCAGGAAGATCGAAAGTTCAATGCCAGCCTGAGCAACATAGCAAGATCCCATCTCAAAATGCAAGCATAAAAATAAAAAGGGCTGGGGAGGTAGATCAGTGGTAGAGTGCTTGCCCAGCATGCATAAGGCCCTGGGTTCAATTCCTAGTATGAACATTAAAAAAAAAAAAAAAAAAAGTCAAGGATAAGTACAAGCTCAGAGGACCAGGTCCCTAGAGTTTCAGAAGACATCTAACCTTTTCAAAAAGATAAGAGTCAGTATGACACTACCTTCAGAGGCAGCCAGTGGAACTGCCAATATATGTTAGACAACCAGACTTCAGACTCTTCTGTTGAGCAAGTGAGAGATGTTGCAGGAGCATTCTTTGGCTTGGTGAGGGTACCACACAATCACCCAGGACCCCCAAAAATCTTCCCATGGTAATACTGCACTGTACAATACAATTTTATTGACAGAAGTGCCTTTGGCAGAACCATTACTGGAAGATCAGCTCTGGACACTGGAGTTATACAATTATATTTATGGACCTTTTCCCTAGTTTTCAGCCCCAGTGAGGTTAAAACCTAGAGTCTTCTCTTTTCAAACAATGTAAGCTGTATAAACAGAATCTGAGCAGGAAAGAAGTAGCACAGCTCACATCCTTGGACCCCTTGCCTGAGAGTCAGAGGGCAACAACCAGGGCAGCAGAGAGCAGGCAGGGAAGCCTTAATTTCATAATAACAGCCAGACCCCATGGAGTCTGCAGACTGCAAATGAAATCATCAGCCCCCATGAAATAAATGTTTAGCCCCCTGGTCAGCAGAACGAATCCCATCCAGAGCATCTGATAAATACTTCAGGCACCCTGAAGTTCCTCTCACAGCTATTTCCACCTCTTTTTCATGGAGGAAGAACAGGTGGACTGGGAAAGAGGAGGTGCATGTACACAAGTGTAGGGGATACAATGTGAATGGAGCACTGGCTGCTGAGGAAAACAGGGTCTCTGTCACAATGGGACTGCTGCTGACCTCCAGTGCTCACTTTGGTCACCTTTCTACTTGGATCCCTCAGATTCTCCTTTCATGAAGACACTGGGGAAACTCCCATTGTGTGGACGGTGATCATGAACGGCATTATAAATTGTTTTAACAACCCTTGTCCCAAAATGCAGAATGGATAGCAGGGGCCCAAGGACTAAGGCTGGGCAGACAATTTGGGGGAAGAGCAAGTCAAAAAGGAGGTCTGCCTCCCAGCTTTCTTTCTTTAGGAGATAGGAAAAGCCTATCCTATTCCTATAGGAAAGTGAGGAAAAGCCACTTCAGCATCTAGGATTTTGAAGAGGGGGCTGGCTGGGTGATGATTTGGGGGGTTGTCTTTCACAGCTGTGTTCTTGGCTCTGATGGTTCTAAAAGTCTAGAATGGACATAAATCAGACCCAGAGAATAAGCATGCCCTGGCCTTGTCAATTCTCATTGGAAATAGGCCTGTCTATGCCAGCTTCCACTCAGAGAGGTCAGAACAATCCATGAGCCCTGGGAGAAAAGGAAGCATAGGGCTGATGTATGTGATCTCAGACTCCCCAGCCAGGCAAGAGTCCTGGTCAGCATGCATCCTCTGGACTTGCTCTAACACACCTGATGATGGGCAAGAATAGAACTGAACAAAGCAGAATTAAACACATTCAAGAAATGACTAGACAGGGCAGGGGCTGTGGCTTAGTGACAGAGCACTTGCCTAGCATGTGTGAGGCACTGGATTTGATCCTCAGCATCACATAAAAATAAATAAAATAAAGGTATTGTGTCCATCTACAATAACAACAAACAACAACAAAATGACTAAATAATCTGCTCAGTAAGAATCAAGAGAAGGGCAGCTATGTCTAAGCACATTGAAGGAAAAGGGGAAGAGCAGGTGGCAGGGGAAGACCTACTATGAGTACTCATGGCAGAGAACAAAGTCAAGCCCCAGACTGCATACAAGCTAGACTTTAGCACTTGAGACAGTGCTAGGGGTGGATCGTACCTTGCAAAGAGAGAGGAAAAGAAAGATCCATCAACTGCCTCTTTACCAAAGAGGGACTGAAACAACCACACAACGGAGAAGACTGAAAATGTATAAAAACTCACCATGTGCAAAATGAGCAGGCTCCACTTTGATTATGGGCCCCTGTTTGACACCCACATGTAACACAAAGGCTTATTATATGACAAATGGAGTCTAAAATGTGTTTTTGTTCAGAAATCCAATGTGGAGTGTAGAAACTCAGATTTCCTACCAGTTAAAATAAAAAAGTAAGCCATCAGGTAGGCTGGCTAAGGGAAAGACAAATTTAAGAACATGACAAACTGTCTGACCCTGAAGTCTGAAGCAGCAGCCAATCCCAGTACTAGATGTTTGCTGGTATCTCTGAGTCTGGTGAGACTACCTTTAAGAACTCAGGAGAATAACCCACTCTGTGGGATTCTGGCAGCCCTTTTTTTACCCAGTAGTAGATACACCGGAATCAAGCTTTGTCCACTCGGCACACAAGCCTGAGATAGTTACTTGTTCAAGTGATCTGTCTTCCTAAGTCGATGGAAAATCTTGGACAAAAGTTAAGTCTCCTATTTTTCCTCATACTCTGCTTTGCTATATTAGTTATCTACCATTGTGTTACTAATGGCTTAATACAACAAACATTTATTATTGGCTAAGCTGAGTAGTTCTGACTATGATCTCTTGTAAGGTTGCAGCCAAGTTGCCAGCCACAGCTGCATCATCTGAGGTTTTGCCTGGGCATCCATTTCTGAGAAGGCTCACACAAATGGCTGTGGGCTGCAGTCATTAGCGACTCCCACATGGGCCTCTGCACAGGACTGCCTGAGTGTCCTCAATTGTGGCAACTGGCTTTCCCAGCAAGTGATGTGACAGGGAGCAAGCTACGGAGCACCATCTAGATGGAAGTCATAATTCTTTTAATAACTTAATCTCAGATGCCATAAAACATTGCTTCTGACATATTCTATTGGTCATATAGATCAACCTTGATACAATGCTGGAGGGGACTCTACAGGGGTGTAAAGATCAGAAGTAGGGAAAAGGGGGCCAGCATGGAGGGTGGATGCCGTATTTGCCACTCTACATCCTCAGGAAAATTTTACTGAACATGGAATGGATGTACCTTTCTGGGTGGAGGGTTGTGAAGCTGCTGTTTTGCTTTCTGAGTGGTTTGAGTTGACATGCTCCTGATCTCAGCTAATCTATTTAACTAATAGTCCTTCAAGGTAGGAAAAAAGAACAAGGCACTAGAAGTACTCTCCACCTCCAAAGGAGACTCCCTTCCCCTATTCTACTTCAACAACCAAAAAGCTGTTTCAAGCTAAATTCAGGTTCTTATTCATCCAAATAAGAGGGTGTCCTAAACATAGTGCAATGAAGAGTCTGCTAATAGGGCTGGGGATATGGCTCAGGGGCAAAGGGTTTGTCTAGCATGTCCCAAGCCCTGAGATTGATACCCACCATAGTTGGAGGGTGCAGGAAGAGTCTAGTAATAAGGGCAGCCTGGGCCTAAATCATGCCATGTAGGGGTATCAAGGAGGGCTTAGAACCTGACACTTACAGAATGTCACAGCAGCAGAGGGGAAAAAGATGAAGAAGGGGATTATAAACAGGGGATTATAAGTCACAGAGATGAGATTTCCTGCACGGCTGCTTGGAGCCTACAACCATACTGCATTACTTTTTATCATGGGGGAAGTGGTTTTTAACATTTGGAAAGCAACTCAATTTCTCCCTAACTCATGTAATTTGCCAGGGTCACAGTTAACTCAAGATTGTAACTAAAGATGTTAAACTTATAAAGGGGCCCAGGAGCTGAGTCAGAATAGCCATTAGAGGAACTAGATTCACTTGCTTTAGGTGAAGAAGGACTAAAGTGCCTTTCACCCATTTTTTAAAAAATCTTCCTTCATTGATGATAGATAATTCTCACTGGATATAGAATCGTAGGTTGACAGGCTTTTACTTTGGCACTTTAAAGATGATGCTCCCTTGTCTTCTGGCTTGACTAACTGGATGAAAAATCTATGTATTAATTCTTGTGTTTACTTTCCCTGTATGCATTGTCTTTGTTCTTCTGATTGCTTTTACAATTTCTTTTTATTACCATTTTCAGTAGTCTGATTTTGCTGTGTCTTAATAGGATTCTCTTCATGTTTACCTTGCCGAGCACTCATGAAGCACCTTGGATATGTGAATTTTACATCAATTTTGGAAAATGTTCAGCCTGAACATTATTCTTGCTTTTTCCTTTCCTGCCTCTTCTGGAAATCCAATTACATGTCAGGGCTTTGATATTTTTCCATGGGTCACTAAGGCACTGTTCAGTTAGTTTTCTTTCAGTCTTTTCTTGTCTCTGCTTCAATTTGTAAAGTTTCTGTTGCTTTGTTTTCAAGTTTAATAATCTATTCTTCTGCAGAATCTAATTTTCTGTTAACTTTGTTCAGTTAATTTTTCAGAATTGCATTTTCAATTCTAGAACTTCCATCTGGCTCACTTTTATATCTTCCATGATCTGATTTTTCTTTAAACTTCCAGCATATTTACCATAACTCTTTTAGAGTCCTTCTCTGATGATTCTATCATTGCTGTAATTTCTTGGTTTATTTATATTGACTGACTTTTCTTCTGGTCATAGGTCACAATCCCCTGCTTGTTCACATGTCCAGTAGTTTTTTATTTGGGATATATATTTATGATTGTTAGTGATGCCGGTGAGTGTTTGGATATTTTTCTCATCCTTTAAGTGAGTATTGAAGTTTGGGCAAGCAGTTGTGTGGACTATCTTGATCATTTTAAGGCTTTTTTCCCTTTTCCTCTTTTAAAACTTGAGGTACAATTTACATAGCAAAAACATACCTGTATTAAGTATACAGTTCAATGAGTTTTGAGAAATTTATACACTGATGTGACCCTCACTATAATAAAACAGTAGTTTCCAGCACCTCAGTAAGTTCTTCCACTCCCTTAGCAATTATTTCCACCTCTACCACCCTAAGGCAACCACTAATCTGCTTTCTGTCACTATAGATTAAAACACTCTTTTCCAAAATTTCATATGAATGGAATCAGACAGTATATGTTCTTTTTATCTGGCTTCTTTTGCCTGGCATATTCAACCATGAGAATCAATCATTCTGTTGCACATGTCCGTGGTTTATTCTTTTTGGTTGCTGACATTTATGGACATGTCATAATTTGTTTAGCCACTCAGGTGTTGATGAATATTTGAACTGTTTCCAGTTTGGGGCAATTGTGAATGATGTTGCAGTGAATATTCATGTCCTTTTGTGGTCATATGAGTTTTATTTTGTTTTTTCCTCTTGGGTAATTTAGGGGTGAAGTTGCTGGGATGCATGGGCCATGCAATTTTTCTAATAAAAAACTTCCAAATAATTTTCCAGAGAGGTTGTATCATTTTGCATTTCCAAGAACAATGGATGAGGGTCCCAAAGTTTATATTTTCTTCTACTCTTTGTATTGTTGGTTATTCTTTATTTTAGCCAGTTATGGGTATGTTGATATCTCATGGTTTAAATTTACATTTCCTTCATGATAATGACATTGAATACCTTTTCATGTGCTTAGTGGTCATTTTTATATCTTCTTTGGAGAAATGTTTATTAGGAACCTTTGCCTATTTAAAATCTGCATTATCTTTTTACTCTTATAAGAATTCCTTCCTTCCTTCCTTCCTTCCTTCCTTCCTTCCTTCCTTCCTTCCTTCCTTTCTTTCTTTTTGTTTTTTTTTTGATACTGGGGATTTAGTTTTACCACTGAGCTATATGTAACTCCAGTTCTTTCTATTTTTTAGTTTATGACAGGGTCTTGCAAAGTTGTTGAGGCTGGCCTCAAACTTGCAATCCTTCTGCCTTAGGTTCCAAGTTGCTGGTATTACAGGTATACAACACTGTGCCCACATGTACAAATTCTCTACATGTTCTGGTTATAGACACTTAGAAAGATATTCATATTGCAAGTATCTTCTCCCAATCTGTGGTTTGCTTTTCTTTTTAATAATTAACATTATTTTTAACTAACAAGTAACAATTATATACTAGGGTATGAGATATTCTGACATATGTATATGATGTGGAATAATTAAATAAAGTTAATTCAAAGCATGAAATATGCATGTATGGAAATAGCACAATGAAACTCAATTTGTACAATTAATATACATTAATAAATACAATTTAAAATACAAAAAATAAAGCAAATTAGCACATCTATCACCTCACTTATTTTTTGGGGGTGAGACATTTGAAATTTACTCTGTTACTTTGAAATACAAGTTGAGCATACCTCATTTGAAGTGTTTGGAATCAGAAATGTTTCAGATTTTTAATTTTTTTATTTTGGAATACTTGCTTAGAATTTATCAGTTGAGCATCCCTAATCCGAAGTTCAAAACTTTTTGAGCATCATGTAGGTGCTCAAAAATCTGGATTGGGAATGCTTAACCTATATACAATACTTCATTGACTACAGTCACCTGTTATGCATGACAGCTTAAAATTTATTCCTTCTATCTGAGATTTTAATACCTTTTTTTCTTTTTTGCAATACTGGGGACTGAACTCAGGAGTGCTTTACCATTGAGGTATACTCCCATCCATTTTTATTATTTATTGTAAGACAGAGTCTCCGTAAGTTGCAAAGACTGGGCTTGAACTTGTGATTCTCCTGCCTAAGTCTCCTGAGTAGCTTGGATTACAGGTGTACACTATTGTGCCCAGCCTGCAACTTTGTACCCTTTGACCAACAATTTTCCATTCCCTCTCTCCTCCCCATCTTTTAATTTTTTAATAGTATGCTTTAAAGGGTAGATTAATTTAGATTTAGTATAATTTATCACTTTTTAATGGCTCAAACTTATTGTGTCCTACAAAATTCTTACCTACATCAAGGTCAGAAAGATTTGCTCCTATGTGTTCTTTTAGAAGTATTATAATTTTCACCTCTACATTTAGATCTGTGATCTAGTTCTAGTTAATTTGGGGTATGGTATTATGATATGCATATCATAATATAAATCTCTATACTTCAGTCACATCAATGCAATGAAGTCTTCATAAAAACCCAAATGCACAGGGTTTGAGGCGCTTCTAGATAGCCAAACACATGTCAGTTCCTAAGAGAATGGCACACCCAGAGAAGGCATGAAAGCTCCATACCCACTTCTCCATACCTTGCCTGATGTATCACTTCATCTGTATCCCCTGTAATATCAGTAAAACTAAATGAGTTCCTGGGTGTTGTGAGCTACTTGAACAAATTAGTCAAATTTAAGATGGGGGTTATGGGAATTCCAATGTATTGCCAGTCCATCAAAAGAATCAGGTAAAGGGCAAGGGATATAGCTCAGTTGGTAGAGTCCTTGCCTCACATGCACAAGGCCCTGGGTTCAATCCCCCAGCACCATATAAAAAAAAAAAAGGATCAGGTAAAGCCAGGTGCAGTGGCTCATGCCTGTGATCCCAGTGGCTGGGAAGGCGGAGGCAGAAGAATCACAAGTTCAAGGACAGTCTCACCTACTCAGCGAGGCCCTAAGCAACTCAACAAGACCCTGTCTCTAAAATAAAATACCAAAAAGGGATGAGGATGTGGCTAATTGGTTAAGTGCCCCTGGGTTCAATTCCTACTACCATAAAAAAGAAAAAGAAAAAGAAAAAGAAAAAAAACACCTAGGTTAAACTATGTGGGGCTTGTAATTGGCATCTAAGGAATGGGAAGTCCTTGGGGACTGAGTCTTGAGCCCTGAACCTGTGGGATCTGATACTGTCTCCAGGTAATGTCAGAATTGGGTTGAATTGGTGGACACCCAACTGGTGTCTGCCACTATAGAACTGCTTGCTCACTGCCACTATAGAACTGACCAGCCCAGGGGTAGAGAAATTCTAGTTTCCAGTTGGCCTTGGGGAGGGAGTTCTGAGTCAAGAACTATGGAGGAAACCCCATCACGCACCTTTGATGTCAGAAGTGATCTGCGTTGAGTGTAGAAGAAACTGAGTTTTGTTTTCTATATGGGTATGAAGGAGTGTTTTTCAAGTTACATGCTAGACACCAAGGCATGACTTTTCTGAGGTGCCTACTGAGTGCCTGGGTGTTCAACAAGGTCTCTTCCCTATCACTGCAATGAACTCCAATGTCTCTCAGTCCTGGAAAAGGTTCTGCTTATGGCTCCTTGGCAGCTGTTCTTCACTTTGCTCCCTGAGTCTTATCCCATGCAACACAAATGAGTATTCACTAAAAGCCTTGAGGAGCCAGCCCCAAGCAGATGTTTAGAGCTTTTCCTCTTCATGGCTTTTTCCCTCTATGATGCTTGCTGCAAATTCCAGTTGCTCTGGCATCCTCTGCTTTGTCTTCTCTGTTTGGCTTCCTCCTCACTACTCTGAGAGGTGGAAATTATCTTCTGGCAGGAAGACCAGAGGGCTTACCTCCTCATTTCCTTTCCCAAGGGGATCATCTCATGAGCAGCCTGTTGTCCAGTATCTGCATAGAGTTGTTTTGTATATTTTGGCCTGCTTTCTGGTTGCTTACAGAAGAAATCCAAGCTCTATATACAGGTTACTTCTTCATGGGCCAAAGCCTCTTCATGCACTTTTGCACAGGCACAGATGTTAAATTTATGCATAAAGCAAAGATTCTTCTGGCTTCAGTGATAAGCCCTACTGGATTCCAATCTCGAAATGAGAAGTTTTGGCTTTTTCCCAGTCCATCTATGATACCTAGAAAGATTGCACTGCTGCTCTCAGTGAAAAGCCAAGTGCATCCAGGGATAGTGGGAACCAAGTGATCTTTAAGATCTTCACATGCAGAGGAGATGGGAAGCCCACAGAAACTAGGAAGCAGAATCCTCTATCACACTGTACACACACACACTGCACATAGTAGGCAGGCAGGCAGGAGAGGAAAGCCGAGAGTTAGAGTAAGGAGCCATTGGATTTGAATTCCATTTTGCCACTAAGTGGCTTTCACAACCCTAGACAAGTCAACCTCTTGGTGCCTCAGTTTACCCAGCTGCAAAACAGGCTAACCTGAGTACTCGTAGGGCTAATATAAGGAGTGAAGCAGTTGCCAAACGTAAGCACGTATAGGTCTTGGCACATGAGCAGTCTACAAATGTGGCTACAAATCAGAATGGCCAGAGTACCTTTGCTCTCCATCCATGGCCCCGAAATCCCAACTAGAGGGATTTACAAAGAACAGTGAAAACATATATTTAGAGAGGCTCGAAATACCGCCCTGGGGTTGGGGATGAAGCTCAGGGGTAGAGTGCTTGCCTATCTAAGTGAAGTTCTGGGTTCAATCCCTATTTCTGTAAAACAAAAACAAAAACAAACTCCACAAATTACTTACTAATTAGAAACTAACCTCACAGGGGAGAGACATGGAGTAACTACCTTACCCAACCCAAGTTATCAAAGAACCAATATTAGGTACCTCAGTTTATGATACATGGAGGAGGTCGAAATACTACTGACGCAGCATCCCTGCCCCAAACTTGTAACCGGGGTGGAACAAGAGAAAGCATCAGACAAACCTAACCTGGGATATTCTATAAAAGATCTGGCTAAGAAAGACAAAGAAAGGCTAAGGGTTGATTCCAGACTAAAGGAGCCTGGGGAGATGTGATGACTAGATATAAAATATGATCCTGGACCAGGAAAAATTAGTTTTTATCTGAGTGACTGATGAAAATTAAATACAATAACAACACATTAACGTTAAATTTACCAAGTTTTGATCACTGTATTATGCTAGATATGTGAACACCTGGGTCCTTAGAAAATGCATGCTGAAGTATTCAGTACATAATTAGAAAAGTCAAGGATCCTGGTCTCTTCCCACCTTTTAACTACTCCTTGCTCAGGAGAAATGTGACCTGGAGCACTTTTCTGAGCACAGTGTGCTCCACCATTACCACACAGGTCTGGCAGGCAAACCAAACCCAGGCACAAAGACAGGCAGGGCCAAGCAGGGACCTGTTCTGTCCAGAACAGACTGGGCATCCTAGAATTCAAAGGAGAAGAACTTGGGCTAAGGTAGTTAGGGAGAGCTTCTTAGAAGATGGACAGGGTGTAGCTAGATGGGGAGGAAGGAGAAACATGGTTAAGGAGGACAGGGGTGGACAGGAAAAGGTAGCCTGGGGACACCTCAATTTCAAATAACATGGTAGCTCTGCTTGGCACAGGCTGCAGATAGACCAGAGTGACTAACATGCCTGTAGCACAGGAAGAGCTTGCAAGAGAATGGGGCAGTGGGTCCAAGAGCCTGGCTGTCCTGCAAGACAGTAGGGAGCCATCGTAATCTAGGTTAAGAAGATCCCACCACATAACACCACAGCAGCTGCAGCCAGTAGGAGTGAGGACACAGGACTTCCCTGGCACAATTCAGCAGCTTCCATGCCATAGAGTAGGAGTAGCAAACACCTTCACACAGGGCCCCCCTACCCACCCTCCACGACTTATGCCTCACATAACCCTAGACCAAAATTCAGTCTAAGCTTCTGACTGCATAGATCTGGTCCAAGAATTTTCATTACTGGGAGAATAAGTCCCACTACAAAACAGCTGCACCCAGAATACTGTCCCATCTACAGCAGTGACCCCTGAATTCAGTTCTATAACAGGACTACAGCATGCTTGCTGGATGTTTCACCGGCGACTTCCCTATTTGAGATATTAAATTATTTATTTAAACATACTGGGGAAAAAAAGCAATGTATATTTCTGCTAAATGAACTGACAGGCAATTTAAAACACTATTATTCAACTTCATATAAAAGAATAAGAATTTCTCAATTTTTGCCAGTCACTGATGGATTCTCACAGAGAAATTTGAGGATCAAATTATAAAGCCTGAACTCTTGACAGAAAAAACACTTTGGTATCCCTGCACTGTGCCTGCGGGACACCAACACACATTCCTTGATTCTGGCCCCTCCTATGCTTCTGGATTCTGGTTTGCTCCAGAGCTCACAAGGCTGTGGGGACAGCAGACTTGGAATCTGCAGTCAGCTGCTTCAGAAAGTCGATGGTGAGGCCAGAAAGTGAGAAGCAGCCTTGTGTGTGGCACACGCTCATAAATGTTCAAATGTGCTCTAAATGAGTCATCTGCACACTCCTTCCCTTTCCAGGTATACAACACACACACACACCCCTCTACAAGGATTTCAGCCTAGAACTCACCACCCAAATAGCTCCAAAATACTCCAGGCCACCTCAGCCAAGACACTCCCTGCACACAGTCTGGGTAGAAGAACTCCATGTGTGCTGCAACTGTTTGAACTGTTTTTAAATGTACCGTTACTACTTTGTCTCTCTGTCATTTCTTGTTATTAACTGAAAACGTCTTCCAGGAAAATGGAAATGCCCGCAAGGAATATAGATAAGCTTAAGAGGCCTAGAAACACATGGACTAGAACAAATACTGGGGGAAAGAGCATTTTGAGAAAAATGAATATATAAAAAAACGGGCTGGCCCGATGTATGACCCAACCTACTATGCATGCAACTCTGTGGACAAGAAAATAAAGAAAAAGCATGAAAGCTCCTGACACCCATTGAGGGTCAAGGATAAAAATAAAGAGCCCCGGGTACTCCAACCCAAGGAAGTGTTAAAAGAAGTATTAAAGCCCAGTAGAACCCTGGTTGAGGGTCCCCATCCTTGCCCTTCTTCCTCCATGGCCCACTTCCTGGGTGCTACCCCACACCATGGTCCCATGTAATATTTATGCCCTACATCATGATGGAGTGCCCCCAGGTCCTGCTTCCTCCTCTCCAAAGTGGCTTCAGTGGAACCTGCCCATGGCATAAAATGCCCTTTAGAATGAAGAAGACAAGTGAAGCCAAATGAAATGGCAGCGAAGCTCTATCAGCAAATAAGATGGGAGTTGCAATAACTCAAGTGAAAAGTCTTTTTTTCACAGGCACAAATATAATTTCAGTGGTTCACAATTCTTCTGCATTAAGTACAGGATTTCCAGAATATGCTGACAAGTGGAGTTCATGTCAGAGACATTCCAAAGCAAAGCCCAACCGTGCTCAGGCCTTGGACCATGCACACAGGGTGGGCAATAGCAGTTCCCAAGACATGCCCAGCATGGCATGACTCTGATCATTCCCTGAGAGTGCACAGGATCAAGGCTGGAATGAAGAACCAGGGATACCAGGGATGGAAGTGTCTCTAGTCTTCCTATACCTCTGTGGAATGTGGTGGATAGTCAATAAAACTAGTTAGCAACAAGGAGTGGCTTCCTCTGCTACTTAAAAGCAAGGTCTCCAGAGCCAGACTGCCTGGCTCTACTGCTTACTGGCTGTGTGACCTTGGGTTACTTAACCTCTGTGTCAGATACCGAGTACCTGCTTTTCCAGGCAGCTGTGAAGATTACATCCCTGGCACAGAGCAAGCAGAGCATGTTTGTTCACATGGTTACCAACACCTATGTCAGAAGGCACCACTAACAGGACAGTGGGTGGGAGGACACCAGAATCTCATTCTTTGGCAGCCCAAAAGATACAGAGTATTGTCTCAGGGGAGCACTTGAGATCTGAAAGGGGCACCTTGACAACACTGCTTAAAAAAAAAAAAAAAAAGGTTCTTTGTGTATCTCTTTGTTTGTTTGTTTAGAAGTGGAGTCTCACTATGTTGCCCAGGCTGGCCTCCAACTTAGGTTCCTCTTGCCTCAGCCTCCCACATAGCTGGGATTAAAGGTGTGCACCACTGCACCTGACAAAAGAAACACTCCAAATGGAGCACAAGGTAAAGGGGTAAAGGTAAGTCTCTGACTCTACAATCATCCTCTGAAGAGGCTTAAAATGGACTAAGGAAGGCTCGTTGGAGCTCTGCAGGCACCCTCTGCCTCTGAGTTCTCCAGTCCACTAGGGGCTGCCACGCCCACACCCTCCTACAGACCTATGTCCCCCCGACCCCCTCTTTGTGGAGAGCCCATCACACCTTCTCCAGCTCAGCACTGTTCCCACCACTCCCTCTGTGTGGAGAGCCCATCACACACATCTCCAGCTCAGCACTGGCCTCAGGCAGACATATCCCTGAGCCTCTAGGCAGAATCCCTCATCCCTTCTCTCAATGACTAGTCAGCATGCTGCAGCCCACTCCAGTTCCAAGCCCCTCAAGGATAGGGAATAGGTCTTAGCTCTTTTTTGTCAAGGTGGCATCTAGCACCTCATTTAGCATCCAAGTCCTTAACAAACACCAGTAGTCCACCTTTCTCATACTTGGGGGACGACATACTGACTTTCTAGTTCATGCTTTTAGAGTTAAGGTGAGTTTCCTGAGAAAGATACATACTGAACAGATGCAGTGGTTCTCAAACAGAGGCGAATGAATTCCCCAAGGGACATTTGGCAATGTCTGGAGACATTTTTGGTTGTCACAATGCAGGGGTTGCTACTGGTGTCTGGTGGATAACAGCTGAGGATACTGTTAAACACCTTAAACACAGGAGAGGCCCCCACCCCAGTCCCCCCACCACAAAAAAAAAGAATAACCTAGTCCATAATGCCAATGGTGCCAAGCTGCAAAACTAGGTTAGTTGGATAATTTCCTAGCAGTGAAGTAATCTAAGAGAGACTCACTACCTCTCTCTGTGCTTAGAATAATTCATAGGAAAAGAGTAACACTTATAATTAACATTTAAAATATGACTCTCCTCATAGTCATATAGCATTAGGAAAAAAAATTCTGTAAAAAATCAACAGGTAACCTTAAACTATCAGGGTTGGAGTCTACTCCTTGCCAGTTATGAATGGACTCCCTTACCCCTCCCTCTGCTGTTCAGACACGAGATTGTAGCCCTAAGGGAGGCTCACCATCCTCTGCACAGCAAAGGAAACCTTCACAGAGGCCAGGCCAGAAAAGCACAGCAAAGATGCAACTTACATATGATTGAAATGACTGCCAAATCATTTCAAATTTATGTTTTTAATGCTATCAGTAGCCATAAAATGATCTGAAGATCCAGATACTGTTTCAGACATAAAAAATAATTAAGAAAGAAAATCAGAATTGTTCAGGGACCTGGCTTACCATTCAGTGCTACACCTACTAACCATAAGACTTTGTAGAAGGTACTTCATGGGCTCACTCTGTTTACAAAATGAACATAACCCCTTCCTTTCGGGTTCCTGTGAATACATCAAGTGCTGACTGAGCACAAGAGCCAGGAGGCTAGGTTTAATGGTCACCACCTATAGCCACAGGCCAGATCAAATAAAGTCAGTGACTTGGACACAGGTCTGTCACCTGGAAATGGCAGTCATATTCTACCCTCTGTCCTTTCAAGGTTCATGTGAGTCATTGCAAGTGAAAACACAAGAAAGAGTTGGCTAAAGGAGAGAGGTTATGATGTCTACCAAAGCTACCTGGTTTGGGTACATGCTCATGTGAAATTCACACTGATCTTTTTGGTTGGGTTAAAGTTCTTTATAGTATGTACTCTATGAAGTGGACTAAAAGTTAAGGACACTGTATAAATAAGAAAAGAAAAAATGTTTAACTTAATTCAGAAAACAAGTCACTGAGCACTTGGGAGAGGTTCTGACCCCAGACCCCTGAACACACATACTATAATAATGAGGATGATGACATCACCCCCAGAGAGAGCCTAACTTGTGCCTGACACTGATTCAGCTTCCTTATAATCCTCGAAGCCTCAGAAGAGAGAAATTGCTAGCCCCATCTCACTAGGGAAGAAACTGAAGCTTTGAGAAGTAAGTACGTTGTTCAAGGGCACTATATGGCAAAAGCAGAAATGGAAGCCTGAACTGGATCCATGACCAGGGATCCTGCTATTTTTAACCTCTTGTAAAACTCCTTCAACACAACTTCATCTTCATGCAAATATTCTATTAATTGCAAAGAATTTTAAACAGATCATTAAAGCAGCAGAGGCTTGATAGTCCCCCAAAGGGCAACATTGGCTAACAGAGGTAAGAGAGTTTTTAAGAGTCTAAAAAAATGCATTTGATGAAATTTTTCAATGATTCAGATTGTCTCCTAATTCAGACGAATTCCTCTTGCTCTGATTTTACTCCAAATTAGTAAAGTTTTATTATAAGTAAGGCACTAGATCACCATTATGGAAAATGCTACCAAACAGACCACCATTTAGAAAATCTGAAATTTTTCTAAAAATAAAAACCCTGAAGCAGCCAGCATACTAATATTGCCTATACTATTTTCTCCCTTGGGCACAAGCCTGGGACAGGCAGGAAAGGGCATTAGCATTTGTGGATCATGAGCTGGGTGAAGGCACAGGCACAGGTGCCTTCACTCCTGTGTCCCAGCTCCAACTGAGCCACCACTGCATTTTGTTATTTACCAGGAGTTGATCACTGGGTGAAAGATTACTGGGGAACGTAATATCACTTATCAATCGACAAAAGGAAATACATCTTTGTAAGGGAGAGGATAAGAGGTCTTTTCCTCCACCAGCAAGTAACTGACCTTATTATAACACTTTGACAGCCTAATTTCACATGCCTTCCAGTGGGATATAATACGAAACAGAGCATTATCAATATTATGATGACTATGGAGTGTTCTTACCACAAAACTGCTCCTCTGGACCAAACAGGAAAACAGAGATCAGAGAAACAATTCAAACACCACAATAAGGAAACCTCCAGACAATTTCAGAATGTGCGATAGTCTACACAACCACCAGCTGGGACTCTTTCAAAAGTCAAAGTCATTAAAAACAAAACACAAGTGTGAGTGGGAAGCTGGGGGTGTAGCCCTGGGGTACAATACTTGTCTAACATGCATGAGGTGCTGGGTTTAATCCCCAGCCCTGGGGGCGGGGGATGTACAGTGTGTAGGAGATTTTTCTAGAAGTAAAAGTGATTTTAAAAACAGAACCAAATGAAATGTATGCAGCTTGACAGGACGCATTTTTTAAAACTCCAGCTATAAAAGATTCATGACATTTTGGGAAATGTAAATATGGAATGGATATCAGATGATATTACGGAGTTCTTATTAATTGTCTTAGGTGGTCATATAGGAGACTGTCCTTATTCTTAAGAGACTTAGTTGAAGTATTTAGGGATAAAGTTGTGGTAGTGATTGCAACTTTCCTTCAAATGGCTCAAGTCAGAAAAAAAAAAAAGAAAAAAGCAAATGTGGCAAAATGCAAATAATTGCTAAACCTAGGTAAAGGGCGAACAGGCATTCTCTGAATTCTTAACTTTTCTAAGTGTTTGATACTTTTTAGGATAGAAGCTGAAATGAGGGTAGAAAAGACTGTGCCAACATGGGCTGTGTGTGCAGAGCACATAGGGAAGTCAACTCAGCATGACAGGAAACTCTGGGCACTCTTGAGATTAAGTATCAAAGCTGGGTGGACTGGTTTGAGATTTTACTTTGGGCCACAGGAAGAAAGCTGTCACTTCTCAATGCTAATACTGCTTCAGTATAACTTAGATCTCTCTCTCCCTGACAATACCCATATCTGTGACACAAAAACAGGCAAGCAGATTTATCCAAGTTCTCAAAATGCTTGTTTTGTTAAAAGTCATTTCTTTCTACACTTTAGTCCTGACTCTGCATAGCAAAGGAAGCCTGAATTTACTTTGCACTCACCAGTCCTAAGAATAAACACCTCCAAATGCCAACACACACACTGGCCAATGCAGACCTTTGGCTGACAGCTGGGTGACTACCCTGTCCTGGAACAGTTTCCTGAGCTCCAGGATTGTTCAGCTCTGTTCTGCTGTGACTCTGGGCTGAGTGAATTCATTGAGTCGCAGGTTAGAGACAAAGTCACCAAAATATGAAGTGCTGTTCAACAGGCAAATCATGACCAAACCCTCTTGGTTAAAGTGCTTCTTACCATGCAACCAGTCATTTTCATGGAAGCCCAGAAAACCCATAGAAGTACCTCTACAAAATGGCTTCTGAGTTCACTCAGCTTTCTTTAGCTACAGCCTCTGAAAACTCACCAACTTAATTAACAAGGTGATGCTGACACTGGGACATGGTGGTGAGCAGTGGCCTGCAATAGCCTGCATGTTCATGTAGCGTGAAGAACAGGCTAGATATAGGACCGGGCACACACACCCTCAACTGCCTGGACCAAGAATCTGTATAACACTACATGTAAAGCAAGAAGTCCACCAGAGCGCCACGATGTGGTGAGTAATCCTTGTGAGAACCAAAATCCTCCCTGTGGACATTAAGAGAAGTGAGACATCTTACTCCAGGACAAAAAGTCCGAGGTAAAAAAGAGAGCAACCGGGGAGCTGGGGATATAGCTCAGTTGGTAGAGTGCCTGCCTTGCAAGCACAAGGCCCTGGGT
>JAJEJO010000602.1:1456509-1493942 GCA_020662805.1 Glaucomys volans | reverse complement strand
GAGTCTGCTGCCTTAGGGCACACAAATACCAGGAAAGAGAAAGACTGACCTCAAAGAAGACAGGGACTATTAGTTCAAACTGCTCAGAACAGACTGATTAGCATTTAAAATACACTTCAAGAAGGCAGAGATGAAGCAGCCTCATCTTAACAATCCATGCTCTCCCTCCCTTAAGGACTGCCACACATGGAACCTCTCATCTGGTTAAATGCAGAACCAGCAGCTCCACCAGACTGATAAGCAGGCTCTGTAACTGGGAGCAGAGCACAACAGCTGGCAGATGCATTTCCTTCAGAGCACCTCACTCTCTTTCCTCTTCCCCAGTGAAGTCTATTCCAAAGTTTAAGGCAGTCTATTAAGGACTTCCTCTTCTTCCCTGCAGTTCAAAAAAGGAAAAGTCTCACATTTCTGTTTCAGCAGAAACAAGGAATTTGAGCCATAAGAAAGGCACTTTCCTGACTGGGTCCCAGTCTGTGGGATCTCTTCCTCCAGCTCCACAGTCCCATCACCTTGGCCTTTGTCTGCTTCTAGAAGGGGGATGAAGATCTTACTCTCATCTTCATTTCTGTGTTCAGGACAGACCTAGTTCTGGCCTTTCTGATTCTATTCCATATCACTCCTACCCCAAATCATCCCAGGACCCCTCTCACATTTGTGGAATCCTTGCCATTTCCACAAATCCCGTCTCGCATCAAGCCTTCCACTGCCAGACGACCTTCTCATCCAGTCTTTGCACAGAGAAAATACCAACCACAGTGGGATTTGCACATGTGCTCACACTGAAGATTAAGTAAAGAGGTGAGAGTGTCCCTGAGGACTCGGGGGCCAGCATCATCACTATGGCACACTTCTCAGCTGTGAGGAACTCTGCCCTGTCATAATCACATTTTCCTCTCTGAATGCCAAACCCTAGGGAATAAAGCAGGCCATCAGCATCAATCAAAACCTTGAAAGGGACAAGAAGTAGGCTATGAAATCTCAGGTTAGGGAACAAAATAAAAATTAAATCAGGGCTGGAGGTATATAGCTCAGTAACAGATCATTTGCCTAGCATGCCTGAGACCCTGGGTTTGATTCCCAGAACCACAAAAACAGTAAAATTAAACTTACCATTCCTTGAGAGAGAAAGGAAGGTTGGAGGGAAGAGAGAAAAGTGGGAGGAAAGTGAAAACCCACTCACAATGTCTTAAAAACACACACATATAACACAGCAACTGATTTGGGCTAAGTTGTCAAAAACTATTATTTTGGGAACGAGTATTTGTTCAGCAGAAACAAAAAGTAAAGCAACTAGGACCTAAGAACAGAAGAAAAAGTGGCAAACAAAGACAGTTGGGCACTTGTTGCAGGGTTTCAAGGCCAGGCGACCAGAAAAAAGCAGTGTCCAGCATCAGAGCCTCTCCAGGGTCACCTGAAACCTAGGAGAATTCACCCAAAGAAATCTCTTGATCTTAATAAGCAAGGTGGCCCCTCCAGCAATGAGACCCTAAAGACCTCTGCATGAGACCTTCCAGGAACCAACTGAGCAGCACACTCTACTGGAACTCCTGGTTCTTCTCACACAAGCACAGTTGACGAAGTTTTGAGAACAATTCACTTTTGGAATTAATGCCTCTGAACAGATAGTTACAACCTTTCCTTCCCCCAAAACACAGTTACAGGGGCACTCCTAGACCTATGTGCCACATGCATCCTGTTACCCTTATTGTTAAAATAAGGGTAAAGATGTGTACTAAAAAAATCAACACAACCCTCCCCACCATAGCCCACACGACCCCCATCCTCCCAACCAGAGGCACACAGGACTACCTGGGCCATATGGGACTTCCTTCTTCATTACAGAACTCCCAAGGAAGTGACCCTGGTGACTTAGCACAGGGATTCTGAGACCTCCCCAGACCCTCTGAGCCTACTTTTCCATTAAGCCTTTAGGTTGCCTGAGTATTTATGAAAACCTAAAACATAAATAATAAAAATGGGGGTGGGAAAGGGAACAGCCAGGGCAAGCTTGATATGTGACTTCGTCAGGAAAGCTTGGGACAGAGATGGAACAGGTGGACCTGTCTGGATAAAGAAAAGGAGAGGAAGATGTGAGGGAAAAAGGCAATTTTGGGTTTGCCTTGCCCTAACCAAGGGAAAATAATGCGGAGGGAGAAGGACCAGAGGGCGAGGAAAAGGGGGTGGTCCTGGGAAATGAAATGCACAGCCCAGGTACCGCAAAGGATGCAAGGTAACAGGATTCAAATACGAACGAAGATAGCAAATCCTTTGAGTGAAGAAGGTGCAGAAAAAAGCTCAGCACCAAACTAGGGATTTAGGGATGTGGGTTTAGGGCGCGAAGGACAGTCTAGGAAGGGTCCTTGAGAGGGGGCAGAGACAGAGGTGCCACCCAGAGGGGGTCACGACTCCAGGCTGGAAAGTGGGGTTACCTTAATTTGCGATGACATGGTGAGAGCGGGGCGTCTCAGAAAAGAGACATGTAGTAAGGTGGCGAGGGGCAGGATCACTCCTAACCAGAGGTTGCAGCGACAAGGGCTCGGGACAGTGTGGTCAGGGACCGGGACTCGCCCTCGTCTAGGAATGCCCCGCTTAGACTCGTGGGGGAGAAAGGAACCTCCGCCACAGGGCCCTGGTCCCCAGGCCTTAATCTTTAGGCAGGAGGGTCCTCCCGGCAGCGCTGGGCCGGGGGTTTGTGGCATTGAGATTGAGGAGAGGCTGAGGTCCTGGACTCACGCATTAATGTGCTGAAGGCCACGACGCCGAGCAGCCCCTGCAGGAAGATGCCGAAACTGTGCATGAGCGCGCCGCTCTCACAGCGGCCCGCCCCGGACGCGACAGTGGAGGGCGGCCCGCCCGGCAGTCCGCGGCTCGCGTTCCCGGCGGGGCCCTGCATGGCGGCCTGGCGGGAGGGCGTGAAGCGCCGACCCGCCCAGCCTCGCTGCTGCGGGGACCGCGCCGCCGAGCACCGAGCCCGGAGCCCGAGCCCGGGAGCCGGTACCTCCGCCGGCGGCCGACTCGGCGCCGCGCGTAACCCGACGTCTGAGATCGCAGCGCCTGATTGGCCGGGCCTGGCGTAGGGGTGGGCCCCGGCGCTCCTGCTCTCCTCGAGGGGCGGGGCTCCGGCCCGGGCGAGGGGCGGACCCGTGAATCTCCGCCAGCAGGTAGACTGACCAGGTGAGCTTCACAGTGCAGACCGGGATGAGACTCCGGGACTATGAGCTCCAGGTAGGAAGGGCAGCAGTGAGGCCAGTCTGTGATTAAATTCTTTTTCCCTCCAACGCAAATCCCTTATATCCTGGAGAATTTATTAAAAATAGATGTGGATTCCATCCTTACAAATTCCGTTTCAGTACTTCTTGGGTGGGGCCCAATAATTTGCCGCTGGATTTTTTTTTGAGAAAAAATCTTGGGACTGCACATGAGCGTCCTCCTTCCAAGGCAGATATTGGGGAGGCTTTCCTACTTCCCTGGTCAAAAATCCAGGGAATGTGATTAATCGGGCCCCCGAGTTTATTTTACCCCCATTTTATTTATTTATTTATTATTTGTTTGTTTATTTATTTATTTATTTATTTTAAAGACGAGGGATCTTGTGTTGCTCAGGCTGGTCTCAAACTCCCAGGTTTAAGCGGCCCTCCTCTGCACCTAGCTCCCTATAATTTAAATGGTCATTTCAATCCAAGTACTTTCATGTAGAAATATACGAGGTTTAGACTAAAAGTTGTGTGCACATATTCCCACATTGCTCACTTAGGGGTACGCACTTAAGTCATATTGAATGTGATTCATAGAAGGCAGTCAAACCAGGCCTCTTGGCTCAGTTGGTAATTGCTACTGGGGAGGCTGAGGCAGAAGGATCACAAGTTTCAGGGCAACTTCAACACCCTGCCACAAATAAATTAAAAAGGGGGATGCTTGCTTAGCATGTGGGAGGGCCTGGATTCAATCCCCACTCCCACAAAAAAGAAAAAGTCACCATTGGTATTTGTCAGTCTCCAAAATCCCCCTGACTCCCAGGGGGATTCTCTGCCTCTACTAGGGTCCTTAGTCCCCTCCGATTTCTCTGTAGACATCTTTTCATTATGCTTCTAGAGCTCTGAACTTCCTGCTATATATTGTCAGTGTGCAGGTTGAATGAGTCCAGTTAACAGTAGGCTACATTTATAAACAGTAAATTCTATCTCTAGGGAAAACTTTCCCTAAAAAATAGCTCCCAAGAAATTCTAATTACATATAAGGGTTAATTAAGTCTACCCAAATGCTTTCTTCATTAACCGGAATATTAATCTAATTAATTATCCAGATAACAAAAATGCAATTCACAGGGCTGGGGAGATAGCTCAGTTGGTAGAGTGCTTGCCTCGCAAGTACAAGGCCCTGGGTTCAATCCCCAGCACTGCAAAAAGAAAAAAAAATGCAATTCACTACCCTTCTCTTACAATACACTTTCACATCTCTGTGCCTTTATGCGGCATTCTACCTGCATAAATGCTCTTTCTTTTTCCTCCTCCATGAACTGTTGCTCATGCTTCAAGTCCCACCTGACCTCCCCAACTGTACTCCCACATTTCTTTGTGTGTAGTGTTTCACTAGAATTTTTTTAGGCTGCTTAATTACATGGCTATAAATACATCTCTCTCCTGCATCTGAGTGATGGCTTCCTGAAGACAGGAACTGGTTTTTATTTACTCTTGCATCCAGCACAGTGTCTGACACAGGACATGCAACGAAATGTTTTTTTATTTTTTTTTTAATTTAAACTGAGTTTTAATTTAATTTATATATTTAAAAATTCTCCACAAATATTGACCACCAGTAAATACAGAGAATCTGGTTAAGAAAATAAGTGAATATGGGAAAATTAAAATTGCATCACTGCCTTCAAGTTCAAGAGGGATATTATGAGGACCCACAACGATTAACAGTACTTGTTCAGAGAGAACTGAACAAGAGGATGTGTCTTAAAGCAGAGGAGACTGTGAGATTGTGACTGGCATAAGGAGACTATTAGTTGTTTGAACACACAGACAGCTCAAGGAAAATTGCACATAAGGCTGAAAACTGAAGTTGAACACAGCATTGCTCTGCACATTCAAATGTGGATAAATCCTTAATGCCCCTGGAGAATAGAACTACATTTTAGAGGTCAGGAGTAGAATCCCCAATGCCAGAAGCAAGGCCACTGGGGAATTCTGCTCTTCCTGAGCTGAAATTAAAAAAAAAGTATCTTAATCTAGAGGGGAAAGGAGGAGACAGCAAAAAGGGGAAGAATTCTGGAATTTTATTAGTAGGAAGGAACTTTCTCATCCACTCAGAATTGATTCTGAGGCCCCACTAGAAGAGTTTTGACAAATGTACTCTTGTCAAAATGTCCTTCTTACTGTCAAATCAGCACAAATGAAGTTAAAAGTTAAACAGAGCTTAAGACCTATTTCCTTTAATTTTCTCACAACCATTTAAAACTGTCAGAATATGCCACAAGTTTATATAAACTTATTTACCAAAAAGAAAAGAAAAACACAAATATTCATCCAAAATAGTTTTTTTTTTTAATCCTTTGAAGTATACCATCAAACTGGATGGGAGTTATTTAAAAGGAATTCTTGTGCATATTTCCCCTTACGTGTTATTTATCTTCAATGCATAACTTTTGAAATTAAGAGGAGAAACAGCAAGCAATAAGCATTTCATTTTGTTTCAAACAAGCAGCTTAAAAAAAAAAAAGACAAGATACATTAAACAAAGTGCATCAGTACCAATGAGTTAGGATTAGAAAGAGGCCTAAGGACAGTGCTATAACCAGCCAGGAGTCCCTCCCTGGCAGGCCTCTGATTGTCTTTAGAACTACCCAACCAAAAAAGGAAGAAGGGGAGATGAGAAGAGGAAAATAAATGAATACTTAAAATCTCAAGAGAAACATTCATTCAACTACCTTTCACCAGGATTCTTGCAAGAGTTAAGGGAGCAGCCAGCTTTAACTTTGTACTTTGCAACCTCCCTCAATCATCTGCTGTATGACTTGATTTGCCCCCAAAGCATCCTTTCAACACAATCAGACCACCTTCCTTCTGCCAAGCTAGGCAAGCAGTTAGACTGAATGAACCATGTAGAATCCGTTAGGCCTGAATTTCCACACATCCTGAGAACAGGCACCCCCACCCCATCAGCAATGGTGGCACCATTTCACTAGTCAGCATTATGTTTTGCCTCCCATGGCTCACGTCTGAGCTTTACCGCTGGTGTTGAAGACCTGCCCAGCAAGGCTGTGGCTTGTTTCCCTTCTACAACATTCCTTTGTGATAGGCCTTTGCACGAGGACAAAGCACTAAGACAAAGCAAAAGGGGAGAGAGTTTTAGGTTTACTTCTCCATCCCCCAAACATCCACTCCTGGTTTTGCTGGCTCTTGTGAAAATGTGACTTCTTATACACTGTAGCCAAAACAATCAATGGGCACTTTTTTTTAAAAGTGCACTACCACTATCTTCTATACCCCACACCTAAAGCTGCCCCCAGAAACAAGGCTACCTGTGTGGTCTGAGACAAGTACTAAGGAAAACAGCCCAAGTGAGTGGGCTGAAAGCCACACACATTTAGACCAAGTTTTGAGTTTAGAACTCTACACCAAAATTCCAAGTCCATTAGCTTATTTGGATAAATTCAAATTTCCTACGTATGCACATTTTCACACAAGGATGTCATCAAAATTTGCTAGTAAAATATTTAGAGTTAATAAAGTCTAGGACAAATTATAATGGCAGGAAAGTGATTTATTTCTTTTTGGTTTTTCAGGAATTTCTGTCCTATAGTTTTTAAGCCAGCACCATAGCCATGACAACCAAGGTACCTACCATAAGACTCAGGACCAAAAACACTAAAAATTGAGTAAGAGAGTTCCTGGTCCTTACCAAGATTTATACTTCACTTCTGTTAGTGGTGCCTTTTTGTTCATTTTCATAAGCCAACACATTCCCTACTGATAACAGAATATTTTTCAACTTGTACACATGCTCATACATGGAACACCCACCAAAGATAGGACCAGAGTTCAAACCTAAGGTTTCCGTGGAAATCAATCAAACCAGTAAAGGGGTATCTTAAATATAAGCCTTTGGTGATAGATGGTCAAGTAAATGAAAGTGATAGGGACAGTTTCTACGATGTTCCAGTCTAGATTTCCTGATGTTTTGTGTCCCTTGGAAAGAGTTGTTGGCTTGAGAAAGGAACAGTTCTGAGTCCTACCTTATCTAGGGCCTCCTGGAGCTTTTAAGCTGTATTTAGTACCACTTAGTGAATGGATTGTTCTACAGAGCAAGTAAAATGTATTCATTAAGAAGCTTTGGTCCAACGTCCTCTGTCTCACAGTGAGAATACTTTTACTTCCCGGAAAAAAAGACATATAAGGCCAAATTCTGACTGGCTTTCTATGTCTGTATCATAATTCAATAAATATTTACCAAGAAGATTACTGTTTCCAGACGTTGGTAAATACCCTTTCTTGACCTCATCAATCTATGTCATAGATTCCAGGAGTCACCCACATTGCTAAATATAGGGTAAAAAGCCCCCATTAAGGCATTCCCTGCATTAATCCCTTCAATCTCTGCTCTGAGAAAGATAAAGATGGTTCACAAATAAAAATAGCTAAGTCTCTAGAATCACACAAAATATAGTTAAAATGTCAGAGCAAATATGCATGTGTAGTAAAAGATCTCCCTAGCACAGTGACATAGCAATTTTATTCTAATATTGGTAGGCCAACTTTTCCAGTTTAGGATGATATTCAAATTTTATACTTAAAAAAAAAATGCCCTGTGCCAAATTAAATTCTCAATTATCTTCTCATATGTAGTATCTGGGACTAGGGACTGGGGAATATAATTCTTTTTTAATGTGATTGTCCAATAAACTGTATCCCAGTAGAAGGCAGGACACATTACAGGAAAATCGACTCACTGTTCAATTTAGAGCCAGTCTTTCTCTAGGAGAAAGCTAAGCCTGAATAATCATAGTATTGCCAAGCCTGTTCTTCCCCAAACCTACCCAGATCAAAGACCACTCTGGGCAGTGTGTTTCACCTTTCAGGGTGAAAAGAGGTGGTCCTAAATTCTGTGATTTCTTAAGAAGTCAAGAAGATAGGCAAAATAACATTGTTATTACATTTGGAAAATATTTTCTTATATTTCATTTTCCTAAATAAGACAATGATGTGAGGCCCTAAACATTAATTCCAGAAGTTCTGCGTTCCTTTGCTCTTCCTTAAGGAACCCTCTCTTACCCTACTGCCTTGAGTGCTGAGCTTCTGCACAATGTTATTAAACAAGATAAACATCACCTCAACACCACCTGCTTTGATGCTGGTTGTTTGCTAGCATCATATGCTTCTATTCCATGGATATACAATTAATCAAAAGTTTAAAAATTAGATCTCTGAATAAGTTCAAATACATTAACTTTTACTTAAATGGAGCTTATTTCCAAATATATGTTAGTAAACTAAGCAATTAAAATTAGTGCTTTATGATTTGGTTGGAGAACTTGAGTTCAGGTGGCTCATGAATTATCCAATGAAAAGAGGATCGAGACTATAAACTGCCAAAGTACACAAAAATAAGAGGGTGTTGGATAGAGAAAAGGAAAAAAAAAATCACAATCAGTTTAAATTTGTAATAATATTACCTTATATTTGTATAGTTGTTCAGAATTTACCCAGTTAGCAGTTTTAAAACATTTTCATAATTCTCAAGGAGGAATGATTAGGTTATAAATTTGCAGGTGACTAGGACAATTCAAACATAAATAAATAAATAAATAAACAGCAAAGCGAACCATATAAAGGAGGCAATCTACGTATGTCTTTCCTCATTCTCCATGGCTAGAACAGTATAAAGAAGTGCTGTTATTCTATAATAGCTAGCAATGTAATCATAAGTGAAAATTCTTCTGAAATTTCATGTCAATGTGAGCTGAGTCCAAAGAAACATCTAAAAGAATACTGAGTGATATGTGAGAATCCTCAGACTGTAAATTACATTCAATTTAAAGGTCTAGGTAAAGAAAAGCAAAAATGGGCTAGGCAAAGAGGTTTCCAGACTTGTTAACCACCTCTCAATATTTATCCTACCACTGAGGACACTCCAGCAGGAACTCCATGCTCTGTGTCACCCCCAAAATCACATTTTCTCTTTGTGCTTCTACACTGTTTACCTGGAGATACCTAGAAAGCATGGGAAATGGGCTTTACTACTGATTCTCACACAAAGGACTCTAGAAATGAAACAGAGGTAGACACACAACTCTAGAGAAAAGAAAATACAAAATAAAAGCCATTTACATCCCTCTGACACCTAACAGGGAGAGAGCAATTAAACCAAAATACCAACAATGCTTGTAAGGCTACTTAAACACAGATAGCAAATGCTGGGTCAAGATAAAAAAACAATGACAGCAGAGTTCTTAGGGCAGGTCAGTTAAGAAACTGGTGTAAGTGTCCATACAATGTTTTTAAGAAAGCAAACAGTGTTTTTCCCCCTCCAATTCCTGTTATATTAGTGTTCACGAAGCTTAAAAATGACATCATACAAAAAACCTCATTCATGGCTGTAAGCTCAATTATCAACCGAGGTAGTAAACAAAGGAATTCTTAAGAATAGATTTTTAAAAATGGATCAGAGTGTGACTATACATTCAAAACCCTAGAGCCACATAATCATCCCCAAAATTAATTGTTTTAATTTTAAAAAGCTTAAAAACACATTGACAATGAAGCACTGATGTGCCTTAGGCACAGTTCCAAATCAGTGCTGACTTAAAGCTATGTCCTCTCTTCCCAAGAAAGAGAAAGCAGAGAACAAAGTTCAATCTACATGGGAAAGAACAGAATGAAAAGAAACAACCACAACAGTGCCATCCAGCTGCCCAGAGTATTCTATTTTCAGGCTACACTACTGGAAATGCTTATTCTTCTTATGAGTTTTTTCCTCACAACCTTTATTTTTTAAAAAAACTGTAATCTGCCGAACATGAAATGTCCACGTTTCCAATGGCAGGAGAGCCACTTTTGTGCCGTTTTTTGCTTCCTCAGTATGGGTCCTCCTTCCCTGAAAGTGCAAAGAGAGCAAGCCGACACCTGCAGGGCCCAGAGCCCCAGGACTATTTCAGCTCCACTTCAAGAGCCAGGGTGAAGGATTTGCTGCATTTGTGCTTCAAAGATCCAGCTTACTTTGGTTGTCCTTCTCAGTTGGCAAACTGCTCATAAAAAGCAAACTTGATCCTTTCTATGTGATGGCATAGCTTGATGGCAGGGCCCAGTTTTAAGTCCATGCACTCTTGAACAGTGGGAAGGGTAAGGAGCAACAGGGCCTGCCCATCAATTTCCTGTTAAGGCATAAAAATGCAAATTATCTGTGATGTGCACATGAATGGCAGCATGAGTAAGACAGCCCTAATTCATTTTTGGTTCTATCAAAACCAGAGTCCCTTTGTGTTTTCCCTTCATTACCTTTCCCTTTACACAAGTGTCACACATCTCCTTTTAAGTAGCTCCAGAGTCCTCCACCCTAAGGAAGCTTCAAAGTGGTTAAGAAATTTTACCATAGATGAAAATTCATTCTATAGAGCCTCTGCTCAGCAGAAATTCATTTCGTGAGCTGTTAAACCCTGTTAACTAGTAACTAACTGGGCTAAAAGAAATATCTTTATAGAGGACTCTTGCTCAATTTGAAACAAAACATTAACTGTTAACTTCAATGTTCTCCTACTTTGTAACATTCATAAAAACATGATAAGTTCTTCAAAGATGTTCAATTTTGAATTGCTCCAATTATCAAAACAAAATGTATTTTAATTAGGGCCACTACTTGTTCTGGTTTTGGGTTTTTTCTTTTCTTTTCTTTGTAGTGCAGGAAATTGAATCCAGGAACTCATGCATGCTGGGCAAGCACTCTACTACTGAGCTACCTCCCCAGCCCATATTAACTACTTGTGTTTCAGGAGAGCTACCTTAAAACTGATCACCAGGGGCTGGGATTGTGGCTTAGTAGAGTGCTTACCTAGCATGCAAGAAGCACTGGGTTTGATTCTCAGCACCACATATAAATAAATAAAATAAAGGTCCGTCAACTTAAAAAAAAAAAAAAACGAGCACCACTTTACAAACTGACACATGACAAGTGGTATTTTTTAAAATAAGCGAAATCTTTTTTTTTGAAAAGATGAGGATAGTAAAGCAAGGCTTGCTTGGTATCAATCCATTTAAACACATGGGGATTGGAATTAAATTTCTGGGAAAAATGGAAATGCAATAAAAATCTGCTTCAACCATGAAGCAAGTTAGATAAATAACTTCTTGGTTTTTTGTGGGGGCAGGTACTGGGGCTTGAACTCAGGGCACTCAACCACTGAGCCATATCCCCAACCCTATTTTGTATTTTATTGAGAGACAGGGTCTGAGTTGCTTAGCACCTCACTTTTACTGAGGCTGGCTTTGAATTTGCAATCTTCCTGTCTTGGCCTCCTAAACTGCTGGGATTATAGGCATGTGCCACCATGCCCAGCTAGATAAATAACTTCTAATCATCCCCCAAAGGGAACTAAAACAATGTCTTAGTTTTGGATCAAACATTTTTATTAAAACTTATAAATAAATTGTTCACTATTACACAAATAGTTCTTTGCTAAAGAGAAAATATTATTACAGATTACAGGTATCTGCAATTACCTGGTCTAGGAAAATTCTTGCTAATGGAGCACAGTCCGTGGATCTGATGAACCGCACAACATCTGCCACACTCCACTTCAAGGGATTACTATCCAAGTGAAGCCTTTCAGCAACTTCAATCCTTATTTCCTTCATTCCCCATAACAAAATCAAACCAAATGGTGTAAGAGCTATTTTATTTGAAAAAAAAAATCTCTCCATAAGTTAATAACCCTTCAAGACAGGATTTAAAGTGTTCTTAGGACATGATTTCCCCCAACAAAGATGGCAAAGGCCCACATGCATTAGGTAGGCAGGAAATTTAAAATATAAATTTTATCTTATTTATTTTCTTATAACAACATTATCAGAAAGGCAGACTTCATCTCAGAGTTTCAGCACAAATAAACCGGACAATTTAATAGAAAAAAATAATGGGAGTTTTAAAATCTCCCATTTGTTCTTGGTCTATTTCAGCTGGGTCTCTGCTAGTATGCTCAAGTGAATGGGATGGTATTTTCAATGAGAAGACTAACCAAACTATCAGAAGAAATCTTTTATTGCTCTTGCTCATGGTACATTTTAAAAAGTAATCCAATTTTTAAATGATAACTCCTCACCATCCCAGCACTGGGATGCTGAGGTATATCCCCATCCCTTTTTACTTTGAGATAGGGTTTCACCAAATTGTCCGGCCTTGCCTCAAATTTGTAAACCTCCTGCCTCAGCCTCCCAAATCACTGGGATTATAGGCAAAACAACAACTTAACTGTAATCTTGAATATGCATATCTATTATATAATATGCACAATCACACATTAAATACAGTAAACAAGATAGCTTAACCAGAATCAAAAGGATAAATACTTATTTCTACAAAACCATACATATTAAATATATGAATATATTAAAAGGTATGAATATATTAAAAGGAAATTTTCCCTAAATTAAATGACAGGCTACAAATAAACTAGCAATTAAGGTTTTGTTTTAACTTAAAACAAGAAGCTGCTGAGAGACTCATAAATAGTCTCCTCCAAATAATCCTTGAAACACATGTAAATCACTGCTTTTGGAATCATTTTAAAAGAGATGCTACTATTCTTCATAAGCTTGTATTAAAAGAAGTGGAATGCCTGCATCATTAACAATTAGATTCTAGAAGGCAATTAAGAAAGGTGGAAAAGAAAAAGAAACCATATTTTTAAAAATGGTACCTTTGGTGAAGGAGGTTTATTTTCATCATCAGAAAATGAAAAAGTGCGAAGCTCTCTTTTTCTCCTTTGTCTGTCTGGGGGCAGCGAGGTGGATATCTCACTTTGGGTGGGAGAAGAGGAGCATGACTTTTTTTCTGACATTTCTGACTCTTCCTGTAGCTCATCCTGCTGCTCAGATGTACTGCCCTCACTTAGGGAATCATCATCCCCTTCATCTGCATCATCCTCATCCTCACCCCCACTTCCCTAGAGGAAAAAGAGACAAGTCTCATTAAAATTCAGAACAAATCAGTTCCTGGGCCACAAAACCATCTTCTATTGGCCAGAGATCTGAATTAGACATGCAGGTATTCTTTCTGTGTTCATATTACAAAGCAGTGGCTTCTAGAGATGATGGGTACATTATAGATATCATACCTGGGGTGACCCCACTGGGGTATTATCAACAGATGCAGAGGAACGTTTCTTCTTATGAACAAAAACATTTTTCCGTCTCTTTCTCCTTTTACTGGCTTTTTTCAGGGCACAAGCTAAGTTACTATGCCCACCAGGTGGCCTTCCAATTCTTTTATTTTTCTTCTTTCCATAATAGTGTGCTAAATGAGGATGACAAAGAAAAATAAAAGTAACTTTATTATTTGCTGTGCTCTGGAAAACCACAAGAATTTACTAACATAGCAGTAAACAGGTATACTATATTTGACTGAGGTTTAAATTCCATATATTGGAATAAGGAGATAAGTGTTCAATTTAATTAATGCTGACAAGTGCATAAACCTGAATAATCCTCTACCTATCAAGATACAGAACATCTCCATCAACCCAGTTGTTCCCTCCCAGAGCAACCACTATTCTAATTTAATTTCCATGACGACAGATTAATGTTGACTCTATAGAACCACACAGTAGGTAGTTTTTTAATATATGACTTCTTTTACACAGGATAATGTTTTCGAGTTTCATCTATGTTATCATGTATATAAGTTTATTCTATTTTGTTTGTGAATAGCATTCCATCCTGCAAATGTACCAATTCATCTACTTTCTTGTTGATGGGCACTTGGGCTGTTTCTGGGTTATGAATATAATTAGTTTACAATGAACATTTGTGCACAAGACTTTTAATGTACATGTTTTCATTGCTTTGTACAAACACCTAAAAATGTAGTTGCTGGATCACAGAGAGGACATTATGATTAACTTTTAAAGAAGGAACCAGCTTTCCAAAATGGATGTGTAATTTTACACTCCCACCTACAATGTATGGGAGATTTAGATGTTCTACACTTTGCCAACCAGTAGTAGTAATGCCAGTCTTTCATTTCAGACAGTGTAGTGAGTGTACAGTAATTTCTCATTATAGTTTTTTGTTTGTTTGTTTTTGTCTTTTAAAATGTACTTTTATTAGCCTGGTACAGTAGCACACACCTGTAATCATAGCTACTGAGCGGGTTGAGGCAGGAAGATTGCAACTTCAATCTGGGCAATTTAGTACAACTCTGTCTCAAAACAAAATTTGAAAAAGTGCTGGGGATACTGCTCTTGCCTAGAACACAATCAGCCCAACTCCAGTACTGCTCAATAAATAAATAAAACAAAATATATTTTTGTTGTTGACACACAATAATTGCACATAAAATTTATGGGGTGCAGTATTTCAATGCAGGTATACAATATGTAATGATCAGATCAGGATAAATGGCATAATTATCACCTGGCCATCCTTTCCATTTCCCTCTGCCACACCTTTATTCAGACTCTGGTGAGCCTATTCTATTCTCTATTTCTTTGAGATCAGCTTTTTAGCTTCTAAATATAAGTGAGAACATGCAGTATTTGTCTTTCTGTGCTTGATTTATTTCCTTCATAATGTCTTCCAGTTCCATCCATGTCACTACAAATCTCAATGACGTTTTAATTTGCATTTCCCTGATAACTAAAGGTATTATATTTTCATGTGGTTATTGGACATTTGTATATCTTCTTTCATGACATGTATATGCAAGTCTTTTATTTGCTGTTTTAAACTGCTTTATTTCACTTTTAATTTTACTTAAATTAAAAAAAAATTGGGGGGCTATGGATTGAACTCAGGGCCCTCACTCATGTGCTAAACAAGCACCCACAACTGAGCTACATCCCAGTCCTTTTTGTTTCTAAATATTTTATTGACATATAATTCACCTAACATGAAATTCATCCGTTTAAAGTGTACAACTCAGTGATTTTAGTGTAATACTATGTTGTGCAATCATTACCACTATATAGTTCCAGAACATTTCCTTTCTTTTTCCTTCCTTCTCTCCCTCCCATGGAGGTGAAATTCATATAACATATGAATGACTAAGTGTATAATTCAGCTAGCTGCACTGGCACACACCTGTAATCCCAGCCACTTGGGAGGCTGAGGAAGGATGATCCCAAGTTAGAGGTCAGCCTTAGCACTTAGAAAGACTCTGTCTCAAAAAAAAAAAAAAAAAAAAAAAAAAAAGGAAAAAGGAGCTAGGAATATAGGAATATAGCTTAGTGGTAGCCCCGGGTTCAATCCCCAGTGACAGAGAGGGGGAAAAGCCCACAATTCAGAGGTATGTAGTATATTCAAAATGTCATGCAGCTACCAGTTGTGTCATCTTAAAATTCTCTTTTTTATTATTAAATGGTGGGATTTAATACATTCTGGAGAGAAGTTCTTTGCTGGATATGCATATTAATATAGTTTCTTCAATACTGTTGCTTGTCTTTTTTTTTTTTAATAGTATTATTGCTAGATATGGTGGCACATGAGTTAATCCCAGACTGAGGCAGAAGGATCACAAGTTCAAAGCCAGCCTCAGCAACTTAGCGAGGCCCTAAGCAACTTAGCAAGACACTGTCTCAAAATTAAAAATAAAAAGGGCCAGGCATGGTGGTGTACACCTGTAATCCCAGTGGTGGCTCAGGAGGCTGAGACATGAAGATCATGAGTTCAAAGCCAGCCTCAGCAAAAGCAAGGCACTAAGCAACTTAGTGAGACCCTGTCTGAATGAAATACAAAATAGGGCTGGGGATGTGGCTTAGTGGTTGAGTGTCCTGGAGTTCAATCCCTGGTACCAAAGTAAATAAATAAATTGATTAATTAATTTTAAAAAGGGCTGGATATGTGTTTGGTGTTTAAGAGCCCCTGGGTTCAATCCCTGATTACCACCCCCTCTCCAAAACCTACTGAAGAGCATAAGTTCTTAATTTTGGTAATATATAATTTATTAACTTTTTTCCTTTATGTTAGTGTATTTCTGAATCCTTTCTAGGAAATCTTTGAAACCCCAAATCTTTTCAACTTGAGTATATTCTCCTTGTTTCCTTCTTTACAGGTGCAGCTTGTACAAAGATCTACAATAGATCCTTATTAATTTTCATGTATGGTATCAGGTAGGAGTTAAAAGAGTTTTTTTTTTTCTTTCCTATTTGTATATCGAGTTGTATCAGTACCATTTGTTAAAAAGAATCTCCTTTCCCTACTAAATTCCTTGGTCACCCTTGTTGAAAATCATTTGACCATATAAATTTGACTATTTCTGGACTCTCTACTCTGTCCCATTGCTTTATTTCACTACTAATTAATACCAGGTTCTTTTGATTACTATAGCTTTATGATTTAAATAAAGAGAGAAAGTGAAAAGTCCTTCAACTTTATTCTTTCTTCTAGGTCCTTTGAGTTTCATTTAAATTTTAGAATATAGAGACAATTCAAAACTGAAATACATAGTCTATCTCTGGGTTATGTAGTAAGGCAATATCAAAATATAATGGAACTTTCTATAAAAATGAATTTAAAAAATTTTTTTTAGATGTTGATAGACCTTTATTTTATTCATTTATTTATTTTTTTTGTGGTGCTGAGGATTGAACCCAGTGCAAATTTGCTAGGCAAGTGCTCTACCACTGAGCCGCAATCCCAGCTCCAAATGAATTCTTTTTTTTTTTCTTTTTTTTTTTTTTTTTTTTTTTTAATTAGGAAGAATTACAGCTGCTCCTAAAATCTAGGCTAGTTTCAACTGTATCATTGTGAAAGATAAATTCAGAGAATAAGCATAATAAAATCCACAAATCTTCCAAAGCCCAAAGTAGTATACTTATATGTGCATTTATCTGAATAGTATTTTCTATGTAGTTACTAATAGTTGTACATTTTCCAAACTACTCTGATACAATAGTCTAAAATAATCTTTACCCTTACAGTTTACAATCCAATACATACAAATAGAAACTAGAAGGTGAAACTCTTATGTGATTTTGTAATTCAAATATTGATTAGAAAGCTTGCCATGCCACATCTCAGTCTTGGATCAGCAGCATCACTCACCTCAGACAACTTGTTAGAAAGCAGACACTCAGGTTCACAGACCCACAGATCTGATAAACCAGAATCCATTTTAATAATATCTTCAGGTGATCTGCATGCGCTATAAAGTTTAAAAGGCACAGACCCCAAAAGAAATCTTTCAAATTTAACACAGCAAACTTCTCTGTGTTAGTTCTCCTAAGTGACACAGGGCTGTGTGGGATTTAAGGAAAAGCAGGATCAGAATTTTGTCTTTGGGTGACAATGCCTTAATGAGGCATGACCCCACCTCAGTTTCATAAAGGAGAAGATAAGCAAGGAGAGGAAACAGGTGTCAGCACAGTTCAGAGTGAGACGATAACTTCCTCTCTTCTGCTATTTATGCCTCTGCAACCACCAGGCCTACTCTGCTGTTCTTCAGACACTGAGCAAGTTCCTGCATTAAGCCTGTGCCCTCAATGCCTCCTCCACCAAGATGTCTGTACAGCTATATTCTTGTTTCCTTCTGATGTTCCCTGTCAGAAGACTCTCTTGAACACCTGAATATAGAGCACCCCACACCTAGCCTTCCTCATTCCTCTACTGCAGTTGCTCACCTTGCTTCATTCCCCACCTCTTGTATTTAACTCTCTATGGTTGTTCATTTGTTTATTATCTCTCCCAAATTATATGAAAACTCAGGATAGGAATTTTGTTTCATTAACATATGCCAGTGCTCACACAGTAGGTACATAATACCTGAAAATTTATATGAATGAATGACACACCTTATTCAATATAAGAGCTAATTTATCTATATACCACATTAAAGTTGGCAAACTAGGACCCATAGGCCAAATCTGGCCTATGGCCTATCTTGGTATGATCCTCTAGCTAAAAATGTAATTTACATTTTTTAAAAGGGTTCTTTAAATATGACAGAGTAAGAAGAATATTTGAGAGAGATTACATGACCCACAGCATAAAATATTTATTATCTCGTCCTTTACAGAAAATGTCTATGTACTCATGCTATATGTAAGTATGTCTGCAAAATGAAAAATTTCCAGGATATAAGGTGGTCAGTGCTACAGTTAATACATTTGAAAAACATAACTCACTGTATTTGGTCTTTGTAAGTACAGAGCAGTTCTCAGAACATGTATCCAGAACCATCCGCGGACCAAAGAGGTTAGGACAGCATTCCAGTTTAATACAGGTTTGCCGGCAGAATTCAGTTACTCGATCTGCTGTTTTCACTATCTCAACAGTAGCCCGATAACTTTTTCCTTTATATCTGCCATTGGAAGAAATCAGATGACAAATTTATTGAGCCAGCGATTACCTAGAGAAAAATCAAGCTTGTTAATATACCTGAACAATATTTTTGCATCTTAGGATATTCTAAGTCCTACCCAGTTTGAGGACTCTGAAAACAACATTGTACTTAAATCTTGTAAGAGGTGACAACTAAAAGCCGAGTTATTTTAATTAACAAAATTAAGTTCCTGCTTTCTCTTCCAAGGTGAAGGTTCTCAAATAGTAACCTCACTAATTACTACGAACACAAAACTAGTGTTTCATTAAGTCTTTCTTTACAGTGGGTAGTGATCCTCAGAAGGTGGTTCAAAGATAGTGGTGATTGCCAACTGTCATCCATCCACAGTCAGAAAGTAAGAGGAAACTGGAAAAGTAATTTTGTATCTCTTGAATCTAACAGGAAATTGTTCTTGCATTTTGGTGTCTTAAATTTTTTATTTCTTATAATTCATTTTTACCATATTTTGTAAATGTTTTTATCCACAAAAGAATGGAATCTAAAAAAGAAAATAAGCTTGGTTCTTCACCACAAATAAAAAATAAAGCAGCACTACCCTAGAAAACATAAGCATCTTTTATAATCCACAGAAGAAAAGATTCTGTGACCTGCTAAAGACAAACAAGAATAAAGAGCAGGGCTGGGGACATAGCTCAGTTGGGGGCTGGGGACATAGCTCAGCTGGTAGAGTGCCTGCCTTGCAAGCACAAGGCCCTGGGTTCAATCCCCAGCACCACAAAAAAAATAAAATAAAATAAAATAAAATAAAGAGCAGAGGAATCTACTCACTTGGCTTTTAGGACTTCCCCACATCCATGCCACACAGAGTCTTTGTCCAGTTGAAGCTCCCGAAGGACACGACTGGGTTTATAGGCTGCATTGATAAGTAAAGTGAGAACCTGAACTCGGTATTAAAGCAGAAATACGGATAGGGAAGGAGAAAAACAGATCATTAGCACCATGGCACTCTTGCTATCCCACAGGCAATTGTTTAGAGATTAATTCTAATCATATTAGTTAAGAAATATTAATAGAATAATAAAACCAAACATATGACAGTTGCCCAAAGTTGCAAATAAAGAGTAACCAGATTCTATTAAACATTCAAAATGCTATGATCATGAAAAAACAGGTACTATGAATTTCAAAGTACTCTAGCACATGCTTCCAAATGCTTTCCCAGTCGTAGTACACACAGATTACATTTGTTTGGGACACTAAACACTATAGATAGCTGAGCCTCACTGAGGCTAGATGAGTCTGCCCAGAACCTCTGACTTTCCCAGATCCTGCGTCTTGCTACCCAGAAGGCTGAAAAGTTTGATAGGTCCTCATATCTGTTACCCACAGTACAGCAAGCACAATGGCTGGGAGTCACTGCAAGTCCAGCAGATGCACAGCTTTATCATAGTCCTTGGTTACTATCACACAGTCTCCAACTTATAGACTTATCAGTTCACATCACACAGTTCTAATGTGGTCTCTGACAGAACACCTCTCCAAGCTGACAAAAGTAAACCTGCCACGTGAAGAATTACTTAGATGAATGTCTCTGGGGGAGCAGAAATAATCATGTGCCCAATATGCTGTCCTGTACAGTAATTCCCCACTTATCTATGATTTTATGTTCTGAGTTTCAGTTAGCTATGGTCTACCATCCAAACATAGTAAATGGAAAATTCCAGGAATATAAATTTATAAGTTTTAAACTGTACTATTCTTCCTAGATATGAATCACCTCTCTGTCCAGAGTATCCATGCTGTGTACACTACCTCCCTGTCACTTAGTAGTGTGCCAGTTATTAGATCAACTACTGAGGTACACAGTGCTTATGTTCAAGTAACCCTTAAAGTAGCTAATGCCATAACACAATGCCTACATCATTCCCTCACTCCATCTCATCATGTAGGCACTGTATGAGCTCACATTATTACAATAAGAAAAGTAAATTCAGCACAGTAAGATATCTTAAGAGATATCACATTCACATAATTTTTATTATATTGTTATAATTGTCCTATTTTATTATTCATTACTGTTGTTACTCTCTTATTGTGTCTTATTTGTAAACTAAACTTTATCATAGGTGCTGATTTGAATGTGTTCTCCCAAAATTCATGTGTTGAAAACTTGGACCCCAGGATGAGAGATGAGAGATGTGAGAGGTGATGAGGTGATGGGACCTTTAGGAGAGGGAGCCTACTGGAGGCCATTTGGGAACAAGCCTTTGGAAGGAATTGTAGGACCCTGGTTTCTCTCTGGCTTCCTTCTCACACAAGCATTCCTGCCACGTGACACAGCCAAGAAGACCATTACCAGAGGCTGAACTGGAGCCACCTGATCTTGGAATTTCAGGCTCCAAAACCATGAGCTAAATAAACCTCTCTTTCCCTCACAAGTTTTGCCTTAGTAACAAAACAAAACTAAGCAAAACAAAACAAAACATTCAACTAATACAGTAGGTGTGTATGTACAGGGGAAAAAATACCCAGCATATAAAGGGTTTGGTATTATCCATGTTTCCAGGCATCCACTGGAACACATTCCCCATGGATAAGGGGTAGGGAATACTGTACATGAGAAAAGTTAGTAACTTTTGATATAACCTAGAGTTCTTACTTCTATGAAATATGGATCATATATGAATGAGCCTAGAAGATTGCTATTAAAATTTCTAAGGTTTTCTGCTCTAGGTTAGAATCTTACCTCTCTGAGGACCAGAACACAGTTCCCAGGTCCTACACATTGAGGCAGCTCAGCAATTCTTCCTTTGTTAAGATACGGCCCTGAGAAGCAACGGTGGTTGAAGTATATCTTTGGACAGCAATATTTTCCATTAATCATAACTGAGAAATGAAGAAAAACAAATATTAAGAACAGACATTCTGGGCTGGGGTTGCAGCCCAGTGGCAGAGCACTTGCCTAAAATATGTGAGGCACTGGGTTTGATTCTCAGCAGCACCACATAGAAATAAATAAAATAAAGGTCCAATGCCAACTAAAAAAGTACAGATATTTAAAAAAAAAAGTCATTCTCTATCCATGTTTCCAATGCTGAATTATCGGGAGGGGGGGCAGGCAAATACACCATTAGGTTTAGTTTGGGTTCTCTTTGCTGTAAGATATAAATGCTTATTATACCTGAGTCGGTGGAGTTTGACTCCTGACTCTTCAGGCCCTCGTGGATAGTCCTGGAGGATGGTACTCTGGGTTAGGAAAACACAGCAAACAATGAGATCATCCTTAAGATCAGCTAAGCATGAGATTTAGTTTCTTCAAGTCTAAGAAAGCAAGTGTGGCAGTTTGCATAAGATCCTTCTTTCATCATACTCTTTTTATTTTTTTAACAATGCAATTGCTTTTCAAACTGTGTGCAAGGTTTATTGAGTCAACAGTCTGTAGACAGTGTTGTAAAACTGCTTATTTGATGAATTTTACTTTCGTTCCTGTGTTCAAGAAATTATAAAATTTCTTGTGGGATTCCTATACCACAAGTAAATTATTCATTTTTCAATAATCATAGAACAGAATCAGTTACATCAGTTCCAAATTTTTTAAAAATTATTTTTATTATTTAAAAAAAACACGGAAAAACAAATTCTGTATGCAGCAATCCCTAAAATAGGCTAATTGATCTTTTTAGAATGCTTCCTGAATAAAGCTGTGGACTGGTCTTGACAACTAAGCAGAGGAAAAATCCAAGGCCAGGATTGTCACTGTTATCTCACTTCCATATCTGAAATAAAATTTGATGGCCTTTTGCTTCACTTCTATGATCAAGTTTTGTTTTTTGTTTTTTTTCTTTTGGTACTGGGAGTTGAACCACTTTATCACTGACTATATTTCCAGCCCTTTTTTTATTTTGCTGAGCTGCTGAGGCTGGCCTTGAACTTGTGATCCTCCTGCCTGAGCCTCCCAAGTCACTGGGATTATAGGCATGTTCCAGTTTCATTAACCACATAGACACAAAGGCAGTTATGAATAAATTTTACATTAGTTAATTTGCAATAGAAGGCATTATATCCCCCCTGCCAAATTCCTATGTCAAAGCCTTAATCCTTACTATATTTGGAGATCAGGCTTTTGGGAGTAATTAAGATTAAATGAAGTTCTTAAGAGTACAGCCATAATCTGATAGTATTGATAGCCTTATAAGAAGAGGTGGGAGAGAGAGAAAGAGAATATGAATGCATGAATGAACCCCTTCACCATATAAGGACAGAGCCCAAAAGTGGACATTAGCAAGCCAGGAAGAGAGCCCTCATCAGGAAATTGGCTGGCACACTGATCTTGAACTTTCCAGCTTCCAAAACAGGAGAAAACAAATGTCAATGGTTTAAGCCATTCAGTCTGTGACACTGTGTTTGGGAAATGTAAGCCGACTAATATAGAATGTAAAATCTGTTGTTTAAAAACATACACAGAGGGCTGGGATTGTGGCTCAGTGGTAGAGCGCTTGCCTAGCATGTGTGAGGCACTGGTTTTGATTCTCAGCACCACACAAATATGAATGAATGAATGAATGAATGAATGAATGAATGAATAAATAAATAAATAAAGGTGCACCAACAATCTAAAAATATTAAAAAAATATATATATATACAGAAAACTTTGTACTTTTAAGATTTGAAGACCACCAGTTAATTGCTTCTCAAAAGCTGTGGGTGAAGGTGCTACAAGGAGTTTCCTGGTGGGCACAAAGCCACTCTTTCAAGTATGTCATTTCTTTCAGAGTTGTTGTCTTCTGCTTCAAGACACTGTGACAGCCAGGCATGGTGGTGCACACTTGTAATCTCAGTGGCTCAGGAGGGTAAGGCAGGAGGATCACAAGTTTAAAGCCAGCCTCAGCAACTTAGCTAGGCCCTAAGCAACTTAGCCAGACCCTGTGTCTAATAAAATATAAAAAACAGGGCTAGGGGTGTGGCTCAGTAGTTAAGCACCCCTGGATTCAATCCCCAGTACCAGGAAAAAAAAAAAAAAGACACTGTAACGAATCATTTTTTGACTTACAATCTTAGCTTTTCCTTCATACATACAAGCATGGGGACTCTTATTTCCTTTTTTTTTTATTGAAATACAAAATGTATTTACTGTAAGGAAAAGTATAAAAACTATCCAATTTGAATTAAAAGACTTTGCTTCCATCTAGGAACATGAGGAAATATACTCTGACATAGTTATTTTTGTATTCTTTAAAATTAACTATCCAGACATCCTATTATATTACTTACTGTTTTTCTGGTTGAACCACTGCAATTTTCTTCTGTTTGTGTACTATAAGAAGAGGGGGAAAAAGTCAAGAAAAATAAGACAAAAGAAAGTTATATATGTATTGTTTTTATTAGCATATTTAACACTTAGTTTTGTGTATATATAACTATATATACCTACTACTATAAATTAGTGCTTATGTATTTGAATATCTAAACAAAGGCATATTTTCTAGGTAGGAGACTTTATACAAGGAGCAAAAATTGACATTTTCTAGGGCCCCTGGGTTAATCAATTCCCAGGAATATTTTTCAAGCCAAACTAGATATTCAAGAGAAACTGGTTTGACAAAAGTAGGAATCAGGCCATTCAATGGGGGAAGGGACAGTTTTCAACATATGGTGCTGGGAAAAGTGAATTCTCTTACCTTACAACTTACATAAAACTGAACTTAAAATTGACCAGAGGGGCTGGGGTTGTGGATCAGTGGTAGAGTGCTTGCCTAGCATGTGTGAAGCACTGGGTTTGATCCCCAGCACCACATTAAAAAAAAAAGAAGAACTAAATAAACAAAACAAAGGTATTGTGTCCATCTACAATTAAAAATATTAAAAAAAAACCAGAGATCTAAATATAAGAGACAAAGCTATAAAAACTCTTAACAGAAAAACATGAAAAAACCTTCATGACATGGTATTTGTCAATCACTTCTTCAATATGACACCAAGATCTGCGGCAATAAAAGAATAAAATACTTAAATTTCACTAAATTGAAATTAAAATTTTGTGCATAAAAAGAGAATAAAATCTCTGGGCTGGGGTTGTGGCTCAGAGGTAGAGCACTTGCCTTGCCTGTGTGAGGCATGGGGTTCACTTCTTAGTACCACATATAAATAAGTAAATTAAATAAAGGTCCATTGGAAACCAAAAAAATTTTTTAAACTATTTTTAAAAAATTTTATTATGCATGTCAAGAAAGTGAAAAAGCAACCCATGAAATGGGAGAAAGAGGGGCAGGGGATATAGCTCAGTTGGTAGAGTGCTTGCCTTGCAAGCACAAGGCCCTGGGTTCAATTTCCAGCATGGCCAAAAAAACAAAAAATAAAAAGAGAGCAATGGGAGAAAGTATTTCTGAGTCATGTATATAATAGAGGATTAATATCTAAAACATGCAAAGAGCTCTGACAACTCAGTAAATGATAAATATCCCAATTTAAAAATAGGCGAAGGATTTGAGTACATATTTTTCCAGAGACAATATATTAATGTCCAATAAGCACAGAGAAAATGCTCAACATCACTAATCTTAGGGAAATGCAAATCAAAACCATATCACTTCATACCCACTAGGACGGCTAACAAAAAACAAAGGAATTGGGTATGGTGGAGCACACCTATAATCCCAGCAGCTTGGGAGGCTGAGGCAAGAGGATCATGAGTTCAAAGTCAGTCTCAGAAACTTAGCGAGGCCCTAAGCAACTCAGTGAGACCCTGACTCTAAATAAAATATAAAAAAGGGCTGCGATGGGGCTCAATGGTTAAGCACCCCTGGGTTCAAAAAAAGAAAAAAAAAGAAAAAGAAAATAAGCACTGGGGAGGATTTGTAACAACTGGAACCTCAGGTGTTGCCAGTGGAGATGTAATATACAGGTGCTGCTTGGGAAAACAGTTCGGCATTTCCTCAAATTGTGAAAACATAGAGTTACCATATGAGTCAGCATTTCCACTCATTAGAATGTACCCAAGAGAAATGAAGACACAAGTCTTTATATAAAAACTTGTACACTATGAAGTTCACAGCAGCATTGCTCATAATAGTAAAAAAATGGAAACAACCCAAATGTTTATCAACTGATGAAAGGATAAACAAAATGTGGCATATGCATACAATGGAATATTATTCAGCTGTATAAAGGAATAAAGTACTGATAAGACACTAATTCACATGGGTTAATTTGGAAACATGCTAAGTGAAAAGAGACAGTCACAGAAGACCACATGATTCCATTAACAGTAAATGTTCAACATAGGTAAATGAATGAAGACAGAAAGTAGATTAGTGGTTGCCTGGGAAGGGGCTGATCGCTAATGGCAATGGGGTTTCTTATGGAGATGAAAAACATGTTCTCAAATTAACTATGAAGATAATAGCACAACTTTGTGAATATACTAAAACTGAGGAATTGTAAACTTCAAAAGAGTAAATTCCATGGCACACTAATTATATCTCGAAACTATTTTAAAAAGAGGGGAGGTAGAATATCACATTTAAGATTAGGTTATACCGTAATCCCAGTGACTGGGGAGTCTGAAGTAGAAGGATCGCAAGTTCGAGGCTAGCCTCAGCAACTCAGCAACAATTTGTCTCAAAATAAAAATTAAAAAGAACTAGGAATGTAGCTACATGGATTCAAACCCTAGTACCCTTCCACCTCCCCTCAAAAAAAAAAAAAATCAAGATTAAGTTGCAAACAGATTTTGGCTTTTATCTTCTCAACTTTTCTTGCTTTCTCACTTCCTTACTCTGATGGAAGCCAGCTGTCTGCTGCAAACTGCCCTATGGAGAGATCCATGTGCCAAAGAACGGAAGCCTCCAGTGTATAGCCAGCAAAGAGCTGAGGCCTTCAGTCCAACAGCCCATGGAAATTACTTCTTGTTACTATGGTCTGAATGCCCCCCAAATTCATACTGACACATAATCACCAACGTGTTTGTATTAGGAGGTGGGGTTAAAAAGTGTTTAGATCACGAGAGCAGAGCCTTCAAAATCAATATTAGTGCCCTTATAAAAGAGGCCACACAGAGTTAGTAGTCTTCTTTAGCATGTGAGGACACAGCAAGAAGGCCTCATCTATTAACCAGGAAACATGCCCTCTCCAGACACTGAATCCAATGATACACTGTTCTTGGATTTCCCAGCCTCCAATGATGTGTTATTTTCAAATTACTCAGTCTATATTTTGTTATAGCAGCCAGAATGAACTAAGACACTTGCCAATAATCATCTGAGTAAATCTGGGAGCAGATCCCTCCCACATTAAGCCTTGAGATGTCTCCTGCCCTTCCTGATACCTTCACTGAAGTTTTGGAGAAATGTAGATCCAAGAGGACCCACCTAAGTTACATCCAAGATCCCCAAACCACAGAAACCACAGATAAGATAATGTTTTTTCCAGTAAAAAATTTCCTATGCAGAATAGGTAACCAGTTTTTCTATAAAATGTCCATATTCATCATAATTGGTAAAAGTCATATAATAGATCACTTAACAATCAATCCTCTAACCCAGAAAAAGATACCTCGTGCCCGGCGAGGAGTGCTGAGAGGGTGGCCATTGGTCTCACACCAGCCCAAAGGAAATATATCCATGGATTCCACACTCACAATACATTCAGGTATAGGCTTCTTAGAACCTGTTTAGATTAAACAAAGTAATTTTCTTTAGACCATTATATAGCTTACTTCATAAACTACTTTCTAAACAACATTCTACGTTACAGAAACATAAACACAAGTCTCTGGAGCAAGGATGTTTTTCAGTTTATCCTTTTCATGTATGGTAAACATGAAAAAAGGGAACTGTGCCCTATATGTATTACTTTTATTGACCAAAATGGGTAATGAATATACAGGATGACCCTAGTGAAGAAATAGTAAATAAGCAACTAGAACTACTACTGGTATTCAGATAGTTAACAAATATCACTGTCAATTTTTTTCCTTTCAATTCCTTTAGATAATGAGAAACCAAAAGGCAAAGTGACAATTCTACTCATGAGAACATTAGTTCCGCTACTCTGGGAATAAACCAGAAAATAAAACAGTAAATTCAAACCAGGAGATGATTTGGGAAGCTGCTCAGCAGAGGTTGCCTGAAAGTCTACGTTTCATACTGTCCTTAATGTCTACATTAGATGCCAATTCTTTAAATCAGAAATAGTAGGTACCTTCTCAGAATATGACTGGCGGCAGGACGAAAAAAAAAAACCCAAGCAACACACAGTAACCATAGCACTGAGCACTCACACAGCCTTCCACCCACAGACCTGACCGATCACTGAATACTACATTGAATAAACTACATCATTTCTATTTCATATACTTTTTGGTACCATATTTTTTTTTTTTTTTTTTTTTTTTGCGGTGCTGGGGATTGAACCCATGGCCTTGTGCTTACTAGGCAAGCACTCTACCAACTAAGCTATATCCCTAGCCCTTTGGTACCATTTCTTTGGGGCAACCAAAATACTCTCTCTTCAATGAACTGGGTTTGCCATTCATGCTCATATATTTTAGTCACATCACAATATATGCTATTTGACTTATCCTTCAAGAAAACAGGGACTCTGTAATAAAGTTTTTGTGCACATTGATTTTCTAAAAATTGAAAGCTAAGGACAGGAAAATAAAATTTTAGCTTAGAGTGTCATACTTCAAATAGAAGTGTCTAAATAAGGTCATTATTTAACTAGACCAATAAGTATAACAAGCCACACTACCAAAACAGAAAGAGCAAAGGAGAATAGCCACAGGGAGTTTCCCAGGAGTGCTGGCACTTACCCTCCAGCTGCAGCCACAGGTAGGAGCCTCTCACTGCAGTAATGGTGGCAATGCATACTTCTTCAGGAAAAAGAGGGTTCACTGCCTCAAGCTTCATGTTCTCCTTAAACTCATGCTCAGAAATTAACTAGAAAACGAATGAATCAAATTCACATGCTAGATTAATGCTCAGTATTAATTTATGTGCTCAGCGCAATGAACTTTTCAATCAGAACTTGATCCCTGGTTCCACTTTATAGCTATGGATTTATTTTTCCTTTCTGTTGTTTTTTTAAGGAAGCAAAGGGAAAACATCTGCCTTTCGTGGTGTTACAGGCAGTATGGTCTTTAGGTCAGAGATCTGTACATATTGCTACATAGGTGATGACCTGTTCAAATTGGATAGCTTCTTTTTGACTCCATTTCCTCATCTGTTAGATGAATTTGAAAATGCCTCTCTCTCACTGGGTTATTACAAGTATCAATGAAATAAGGCTCTGTGTCCCAAATGAAGTGATTCTTAACCATTGGTTCACTTCCCCTCCCTCAGAGGGTTCCACCATACTAAAAACTTCCTGGTTCATATTGGGATGTATATCACAAAAAGGAAGTCAGCATTAAAAAATACTTATTCATAAGAGGGAAGGGTCATTTAAGATAGGTTTTAAAAATTTGCAGCTTTGGGGTCAAAATGGATTAACTAACTATCTGCATTTGATTGTTTTCCTTTCTGATAAGTCAGGAAAAGGGTTTTTTTTTTTAAAGATATAAAGCTAATAGAATGGATATAACAGAAGATGAAAAAAATTTTTCAATACTATAAGTCTCCATACGATAATTAAATGACATTTAGTGTCTCAACAGATAAGTTGTAAAAATACTTCTTTTTGAAGCAGACACATAGCTGTTTTTGATATGAAATACTTTAAAAATTGAGAAAATATCTGTACACATTTTTTCATTTTGGAAACTAAAGGTAAAATACAGATAAATTTATAAAGCAGAATTTTTTTTTTGTTTTGGAACTGGGGATTGAACTCAGAGACACTCAGCCACTAAGCCACATCCCCAGCCCTATTTTGTATTTTATTTAGAGACAGGGTCTCACTGAGTTGCTTAGGGCTTCGTTCGCTAAGTTGCTGAGAATGGCTTTGAACTCACGATCCTCCTGACTCAGCCTCCCAAGTCACTGGGGCTACAGGCGTGCGCCACCATGCCCGGCTTAAAGCAGAAATTGTTTAGATAATCTGAGGCAAACCTATTTTGGATTAGGTAAGGCAGTGTTTTCAGTGTAACATTCAAATTACGCTTCTAACTTAACATCTATTGCACAAGGTGATTTTTATCAGGACCCATTTTTTTTTTTATGTGCCCACCATTTTGACCTAAACCAATTAGCCACAGTCAATTTTTTTCCTCCTGCAGCTGCAAGGGATCCTGAGCATGACTCATGAATTGGGGTTTGAGGTATCAAGCTATTATTGCAGTTTCCCCCAGTAAACCTTAGATTCAGGCCTTAACAATCAGTCTACTTTTTATTAAAAGTGAAAAAATAGATTGGTAAGTCAGTACTTTTTTTAAGTTGGGCATGCATTTTATGTTCTTATTTATTATTAAAGCTTTATAGTTATATACAGCAGTTGGGTTCATCCCAACAAAACTCATACATCACAGGATTTGATTTCAGTTCATAATCCTCCCCTTTTCCCTCTTGTCCTCCTTCCCCTCCCCTATTCTCCTTCCTCTACTCCACTAGACTTCCTTACACGCATCTATTTATTTACATTTTATTGGTTCTTTTTACTTATGCATAAAGGTGAAAGTCCCTTGATATGTTTATATATGCTCATAAAATGATTTTTTAAAAGAATTCATTCTGCGTGGCTTCTCCTTACCCATCCCTCCACTTTGCCTCTCAATCTCCTTTTTCTATATAACCACACTTCCCTTTATTATATTCCACCCTTCCCTTCTCCTTTATTTTACTCTAGTTTCCACATATGAGAGAAAACACTTGACTTTTGAGTTTCTGAGTTGGGCTCATTTCACTTGACATGATATTCTCCATTTCCATCCATTACCAGCAAATTCATAATTTCATTCTTTTTTATGACTGAGTAAACTTCATTGCATATATACTACAATCTCTCAATCTATTCATCTATTGATGGGCATCTGGATTGATTCCACAATTTAGCTATTGTGAAGTGTGCTACTACAAACATCAAGGTGGCTGTATCACTACAGTAGGCCAATTTCAGATCTTTGGGAAAACAATAAGGAGTGGGATAGCTGGTCATATGGTGGTACCATCCCTAGTTTTTTAAAGAATCTCCATTCTGCTTTCCAGAGCGGTTGTACACCAACAAAAAAGTGTACTATTTTCTCCACAACCTTGCTAACACTGTCTCTCTTTTTTTTTTTTTTTGGTACTGTGGATTGAACCCAGGGGCACTCCACCACTGAGCCACATTCCCAGCCCTATTTTGTTTTTTTATTTAGAGACAGGGTCTCACTGAGTTGCTTAGGGCCTCGCTAAATTGCCGAGGCTGACTTGGAACTCGTGATCCTCCTGCCTCAGCCTCCCAAGTGCTGGGATTACAGGCATGCGCCACCGTGACCGGCTAACATTGTCTCTTGATCATTGCCATTCTGACTGGAATAAGATGAAATCTTAGTGTAGTTTTGATTTGCATTTTCCTGATTGCTAAAGATACTAAATACTTTTTCATGTATTTATTGGACATTGTTTCTTCTTTTGAGAAGTTTTTGTTTACTTCTTTTGCCCATTTATCCATTGGGTTGTTTTTTGGTATTAAACTCTTAGTTCTTTATATATTGTGGATATTAATCCCCTATCGGAAGTGGAAGATGAAGCCTCAATTATTTACCACACGCCATTTTGCTGCAGCTATCCCTCCCCCTCCCAGCTTGTCCACCCGCAAATATCCTCAGCAGCCATTGGTCCTCCGTCTACAAACATCCTTGGCAGCCATTAGCTAGAACGTCATCAGCCCGGGAAAATGAAACCATTCAAAAGAGGCTTCCAAGCCATCTCCTTCCCTTCTCTTCTTCCTTCCAGCCCTGGGAGTGGACACTCTGACCCTCCTAATAAAATCTCTGGCAGGAATTCCGTGGATGCAGTGTTCTCTGGCCGCCTTCACTGGGCCGCGACTCAGACTGGGTACCCCCTAGTGCCTGCTCCCCTGGATTCGAGGGTCTGAGCTGCCTGGGGACCCAAACTGAGTCGCATTTTCTTACAGGAAGAATAGTTGGTCAAGATTTTCTCCCATTCTATAGGCTCCCTCTTCATGCTCTTAATCATTTCCATTGCTGTATAGAAGCTTTTTAGTTTGAAGACATCTCAATTATTGATTCTTGGTTTTATTTCTTGGGCTTGGAGGTCTTAAGAAAGTCAATGCCAGCACTTATATGATGGAGGGCTCACTCTCCTTCTAGAAGTTGCAGTTTCTGATCTAATTCTGAAGTCTCTGATCCATTCCAATTTGAGTTTTATGCAGGGTGAAAGATTGGGATCCACTTTCATTTTTCTACCATGTAGCTATCCAGTTTTCCCAGCACTATTTGTTAAAAAGGCTGTCTTTTCTCCAAAATATTTTTTTGGCACCTTGGTCAAGTACCAGATGGCTGTAGGTATGTGGATTTGTCTGAATTTTCTATTCTGTTCCACTGATCTGCCTGTCTACTTTGATGCCAATACTATGCTGTTTTTGTTATTAGAGCTCTATAGTATAATTTCAGACCAGATATTGTGATTCCTCCTGTTTCACTTTTCTGGCTTAGTATTGCTTTGGCTATTCTGCATATGTCATTCTTTCAAATGAATTTAAAATTTGCTTTTTCCTAATTCTGTGAAGAATGTCATTAGTATTTTTGAAGCCATCATTACTCAGCTTGTATTTTTTTGTTCTTTTCAGTTATATGACAGAAGAATCCATTTTGATATATAAGCATGGATATATCTTATTCTAGTTAGAGTCCCATTCTTATGGATGCAAATGGTGGTGGAATTCCGTGTATTGCTTTCATACATGTACATGGAAAAAACTGTCAGATTCTTTCCACCGTCCTTCTGGCATTGGTATTTTGATGGGGGATTTAATTGAATCTGTATATTGGTTTTGGTATTACGGCCATTTTGACAATAATAATTGCACCTATCCAAGAACATGAGATATCTTTCCATTTTCTAAAGTCTTCTTCAATCTCTTTCTTCAGTGTTCTGTAATTTTCATTGTAGAGCTCTTTTATTTCCTTGGTTAGATTAATTCCCAAGTATCTTTTCCTTCCTTCCTTCCTTTCCCTCTTTCTTTCCCTCTTTCTTTCTTTCTTTCTTTCTTTCTTTCTTTCTTTCTTTCTTTCTTTGTCTTTCTTTTTCTTTTTTTTGAGGTTATTATGAATGGGATGGTTTTACTGATTTCTTCCCCAGCTGTTGCGAGTACAGGAAAGCTATTGATTTATGGGTGTTGATCGTGCATCCTTCTACTTTGCTGAACTCATTTATAAGCTCTAGAATTTTTCTGGTAGATTTTTTTGGATCTTCTAGGTTTAGGTCATGTTTTCAGCAAACACATAGTTTGACTTCTTTTCCTATTCGTATCCCTTTGATTTTCTTTTCTTGCCTTTTCTGCCTAATGTTTCAAGGACTACAATGAACAGAAGTGATGACAGCCTTGTCTTGTTCCTGATTTTAGAAGAAATGCTTTTAGTTTTTCTTCATTCAGTATGACATCGTCTTTGGGTTTGTCATAAGCAGCCTTTACAATGCTAGAAGTAAGTTCCTTCGATCCCTAGCTTCTCTAGCATTTTTAACATCAATGGGTATAGAATTATATCAAAGGCCTTTTCTTCATCTATTGAGATGATCACGTGATTCTTGTCTTTAGTTCTATTTAATTGGTGAATTACATTTATTGATTTGCATATGTTGAACCAACCTTTTATCCCATATTATCTTTCTGATGTGTTGAAAAAACATTTTATAAACTAAAATTCAAAATAAGGTCTATTATCTAAGTATATAATGAAAGATGAATCTAAGTTGGCAGTAAAGAAAGCTAAGAACTGGAAAAACCAAGTACTAGACAACTGGAGGTGGAAAAGAAATAGTCAAAACAAGAAGGATTTGTTGGTAACAACTGAAGGTCTCTACTCCACCCCACCTAATCCCCCAGGGCAACTGTCTCTTTTCCTCCTTGTAGAAGGTGAGATTTAGCCTCTGGACAGGGAAAACAAAGATTCCTGGGCAGGAGGACAAAGGAGTTGTTAAAGGCAAATATGTAGTGGGTAATGAATATTCAGAGTGACCACTGTGTTGTGATATGTTGTGTTATGTTATATTACATTATAGCATAGCAATGAAAAGTGAATCAAAATTGGCAGCGAAGAAAACTAAGAACTGATAGAATCAGGTACTGGGTAACTGGAGGCAACTGGCTCAGACTACTATACCCGTCAGGCAGGTGACTGAAAGCGACTTCTTGTAATAACATGAAAAGCCCAAAAAGAAACAAAGATAAAGATTGGGGTTTTCCCAACAAATGGTCAGCCAGATCACATCCTGCAGGAAATTTCAAGGTTGACAAGTCCCATCAACATAATCAAGAGTTTCCAATCAGCTTTTTCTTTTATTCCCCCATTCTTAAATATAAGCATATAAGAATTACCAGATACATAAAAATATGGAAATTAGAAATCAAAAACAGATAAAACAAGCAACTTGGAGAAAGCAGAGATCAGCAAGACAATTTCTCATCAAGCAGGGGTATTAATATCCTCTGAGAGAGGAAACTATTGCATCCTTAAAACAAGAATGGTATACTACAGAAATGCAAATTAAAACTACACTGAAGTTCCATCTCTCTCCAGTCAGAATGACAATTATCAAGAATACAAGCAACAAAAAATGTTGTCCAGGATGTGGGGGAAAAGGTATACTGGTACATTGCAGGTGGGAATGCAAACTGCTGCAACCACTCTAGAAAGCAGTATGGAGATTCCTCGAAAACAAAACCTGGAATGGAACCACTATTTGATCCAGTTATCCCACTCTCAGTATTTTCCCAAAGGACTTAAAATCAGCATACTGTAGTGATATGGTCACATCAATGTTTACAGCATCTCAATTCACAATAGCTAAGTTATAGTACCAACTTATGGGTCCTTTAACAGATGGATGGATAAAGAAAATGTGGTATAAACACACAACGGAATATTATTCAGCCATAAAGAAGAATGAAATTATGGCATTTTCCAGTAAATGGATGGAATTAGAGAATGTCATGCTAAGTGAAATAAGCCAATCCCAAAAAAACAAAGGCGAAATGTTCTCTCTGATATGCCTTTGCTAACACACAATGGTGGGGGTGATAGGGAAGAATAAAGTATTTTGGATTAGACAAAGGGGAATGAAGGGAAGGGAGATTGATGGGAAAAGGAAAGACAGTAGAATGAATCAGGATATATCTTTCCTATGTTCATATATAAATACATGACCAGTATTAACTCCACATCATGTACAACCATAATGGGAAGTTATACTCCATGTATGTATAATATGTCAAAATATACTCTACTGTCATGTATATCTAAAAAGAACGAATAAAAAGTTTAAAAAAAAATTTTTTTTAATTGGTATTCTAGTAAAAAAAATAATGAATTAGAGAAGAGAAATAGTTCTGGAATATAAAAAATTAAAAACTCAAAAGAAGACTGAAAGATAAAATTAAGGAAATACTCCAGAAAGCAAAGCAATAAGACTAAGAAACAGAAAACAGACATTAAAGAAAAGTATAGGATTGATCTAAGGGGCAGCCATTCAAATAAATTCCAGAAAGAGAGAGGAGCAAAAACAGAAGGGAAGAAATCAAAGAAGTGATTCAAGAGATTCTCCCAGAGAGAAAATGTCCAAAGAGAATGTGTCCACTGAGAACCCAACACAATGGATGGTCTACATCAAGGTTGCATTACCATGAAAAGCAATGACAAAAAGATTTTATAACATTTCACCAGGGGGAAAAGGGCAGGTCATCTATAAAAGACCAAAATTAAAAATGGCTTTCAACTTCTTGACACCAACTTGACCACCAGAAGAAATTAACTGAGGGTTGGGGCTGTAGTTCAGTGGCAGAGTGTTTGCCTAGCACATGTGAGGCGCTGAGTTCCATCCTTAACACCACATAAAAATAAACAAAATAAAGGAATTCTGTCCATTTATAATTACAAAAAAATCTTTAAAAAATCAATTGAGTAATGTTTTCAAAATTCTGACATAACTTCCAACCTACAATTCAATATCAAGTCCAACTATAAATCAAATAACAGAATGAAGACATTTTCAAATATACAGTATCTACAAAAATAGCATCCTAAAACAGGGTTCAAGGAATGTTAATTTTTGTAGACAGAGAGGAAAGTAATGTAAAATAGCTCAATGCTCATTTACTATAATATAGTAAATGTGTCTAAAATCAATGCCTAAAAGACGGCAGCCTAGGGAGCTGGAGATGTAGCTCAGTTGGTAGAGTGCTTGCCTTGCATGCACAGGCCCTTGTGGCACTGCAAAAAAAAAAAAAAAAAAAAAGGCAGCCTATTTTTTTGAAAATGAAGAAGTCTTAATACCAGAATTACAGTGAGAAGAACAGGAAGCAAACATTTCTGGAAAGGGAAGATGTGGAAAAGAAGAGGATAGGGACTATTGTTCTATGTTCTAAGTGTTCACTGCTTTTTGGCTTTTTAAAGATGTACACAATCATGAAATTCATTTGGAGGAATAAGAGATCCAGAATAGCTAAAGCAATTCTTAGCAAGAAGAGTGAAGCAGGGGGTATCACAATACCAGACCTTCAAATATACTACAGAGCAATAGTAACAAAAACAGCATGGTATTGGCACCAAAACAGATAGGTAGATCAGACATGGTACAGAATAGAGGACACAGAGACAAACCCACATAAATACAGGTATCTCATACTTGACAAAGGAGCCAAAAACATACAATGGAGAAAAGAGAGCCTCTTCAACAAATGGTGCTGGGAAAACTGGAAATCCATGCAACAAAATGAAAATCCATGCAACAAAATGAAACTAAACCCGTATCTCTCACCCTGTACAAAACTCTAACTCAAAATGGATCAAGGACCTAGGAATTAGACCAGAGACCTGCAAATAATAGAAGAGAAAATAGGTCCAAATCTCCATCATGTTGGCCTAGAACCAGATTTCCTTAATGTGACTCCCAAAGCGCAAGAAATAAAAGCAGGAATCAATGATTGGGATAGAGTCAAACTAAAAAGCTCTCTCAGCAAAGGAAACAATCAGCAATGTGAAGACAGAGCCTTCAGAGTGGGAGAAAATCTTCGCCACACACACTTCACATAGAGCACTAATCTCCAGAATCTACAAAGTGCTCAAAAATCTTTACACCAAGAATACTAATAACCCAATCAATAAATGGGCCAAGGAAATGAAAAGACACTTTACAGAAGATCTACAAGCAATCAACAGATATATGAAAAAGTGTTCAATATCCCTAGTTATAAGAGAAATGCAAATCAAAATCACCTTAAGATTTCATCTTACGGGCTGGGCATGGTGGCACACGCCTCCATGAGCACTTGGGAGGCTCCATGGGCACTTGAGTCAGGAGGATCTCAAGTTCAAAGCCAGCCTCAGCAACTTAGCGAGGCCATAAGCAGCTCAGTGAGACCCTGTCTCTAAATAAAATACAAAATAGGGCTGGAGATGTGGCTCAGTGGTGGAGTGCCCCTGAGTTCAATCCCCAGTACCAAAAAAAAAAAAAGAAAAGAAAAGAAAAGATTTCATCTTACCCCAATTAGAATGTCTTTTATTAAGAATACAGGTAACAACAGGTGTTGGCGAGGATGTGGGGAAAAGGGTACACTCATATATTGCTGGTGGGATTGCAAGTTGGTGCAGCCACTCTGGAAAGCAGTGTGGAGATTCCTTAGAAAACTTGGAATGGATCCACCATTTGACCCAGTTATCCCACTTCTTGGTCTACACCCAAAGGACTTAAAATCAGATTACTATAGTGATGCAGCCACATCAATGTTCATAGCTGCTCAATTCACAATAGCTAGATTGTGGAACCAACCTAGATGCCCTTCA
>JAJEJO010000602.1:1432466-1456109 GCA_020662805.1 Glaucomys volans | reverse complement strand
TACATGTATGAATGCACAGATGGTGTGACTCTACTTTGTGTACAATCAGAAAAACAATAGCTGTTCTCCATTTGTGTTCAATGGATCAAAATTAAATGAATAAAAAAAAGATGTGCATGTATTATTTGAATAGAAATATTTTTAAATAAGCTGAACAATTTTTCTGTATATTACATTTCAACATTTTTTCATATTATTGAACCATCAAATTATAAAATGTCAAATTCACATTTCAGCTACTAAGAAAACATAAAGCTTAAAAAAGCTTAAAAGCTTTTTTATAAATTTAAACTCACATAATTAGTACATTAATTAACTTTTGTAGTAAATGTATTTTTCTTTGGATCCTTTTACTACAATCAACAAGGTGGTTATTTGGGTTGAGTGAGATAATAGTTTGAGAGCAATAGGCATAAAAAGCAAGAGAAGCACAGCAGCCCCTGCAGTCTTGAAGCAGTGGTCATGAGAGGTCTCACCGGAGGAAAGCACCTCTGGGGAGCAGCTTCAGCACCACACTGTTTGAGGTAGTCGGCCCAGTCGAAGTCCTGGCTTGGGTAGCCTACATGGAGACAAAGAGCAATGATTCACACCACATGTGCTTGCTTAGCTTTATCCCTCTGCCATGTGTCCATCCATAACTTCCAATGTTGCTAATTTTAAGGATTTTTGATTATTTTTGAGAGTTTAAAAAATAATACCACAGTTAATTTTTCAGTTCTAGGGATCTAACTTAGGGTCTACATAGTTAATTTTATAAAATAAAACAACTCTGGTCAAACTATACAATGAAATTCTTTGAAATTTTAAATTTCAAATTGGGCAATTATTTTTGAGCATTTTTTTTACTAGAATCATTTTATATATTGCATCTTTGGGATATTTCTCTGTATTTTAAAAGCAATCTCTTTTAATGATATTTGAAATTAAGTAGTATTTTATATGACTAGTTGACAACAATTTACCAAAGAATTTAAGACAGTTATAACAACTGGACTTGATTTACATGTATGAATCTAGTCATATTACCAAATTTATTAGGACATAAAGCTCTAAAGGAAAAGAGATAACAAATAATACTATTTAGTAAGTGAAGGTTTTTTCTTTGATCAGGCTATTTCTTTTAATGTGTCTTAGCTAATAGCAATACAGCGCTCTTAGCATTGTTTTCAGACTCATGTACTACAGAGACTCAAAGTTCTGAGAGATGGAGAGAGGACAATTAATGGACATAGGAGTACAGATGAATAAAAGGAATAACTTCTGTTTCTAAAACAGGAGTATAACTATGGTTGATGAGAATTAATTGAATATTTCAAAACAGCTAGGAGAGAAGATTTGTAATGGTCTCAACACACACACACACACACACACACACACACACAAACACCTCTGAAGTGAGACAGATATGCCAATCACCCTCAACTGATCATTATTCACTATTTGTATGTATTAAAATGCCCCACTAGGGGCTGGGGATACAGCTCAGCTGGTAGTGTGCTTGCCTTGCAAGCACAAGGCCCTGGGTTCAATCCCCCAGCACCACAAAAAAAAAAAAAAAGTCACACTATACGCTGTATACATATAAACTGCTACATGACAATTAGAAAAGCACACTTTAAAAATCTCAATGCTCTTATAATCTGAATCATTAATTCATTTCAGAAAAGAACTGGGCTTAGTTCCCTACTTTAGTCTACCAGGGTTCTTGATAGAAGCATCTCTAATCCAATGACTTGACTCAGAACCATCTGTGTGCAAAAAACTAATAAGGCCTGACTGCTCACTGTGTCTGAACTTCTCCCTGCTTTCACCAAGCTTAATACTGCAAAGGCACAGAGGAGACTACTCAAGACTATGCCCTCCATTAGCCTTGTAATTACCTTTCTCATATAACTGAGGAAGGTACCACGCTCTCCCTCTATTCCTTCCTTGTTTCCCAACAGAACATTTTCTGCCATTTTCACTTTTATAATCTACTACTTTCATTTTATTTATAAGGCCGTTGGCTTGTCTACAACAATGCTAAAAGCTCCAATATCTTTAGTAATTGTTTTTTTCCTTTTCACATGAAGGTGGCAAGCCCGAGCATTCCTACAAAGCAAGAACATCCTTCTGTAGGTGTTCCATACAACACCCTCCTACCAGGCACTCCTACAGTTTGCTCACTGGTGGAGGAGAATCTGGGAAGTTCTGTAATTTTTCCTATTCAAGCCTTGAAGAGAACTGTGTTGTGCTCATTTTTGTCTCCCCAGTGATGAGTTTGGTTCATAGCAAACATTCCATAAATATTTACTGGCTGAATGGAAGGCAAAAGATTTTGAGTTTATGGCTCTTAGTAACACAAAAGACTACTTCTAGCCCAGTGTTCCAGCAATCAGCATTAAGAAGGTGAAGCCATGCTTACCAAAAACCTATTAATGCAGTACACACAGACCACTGGTCAAATAATAGAATTTGCTAATATAAAAGATCAGATAGTCATCTGACATTTTCGAGATACTCTAGGTTTAAAAATATTAAAAACTTAAGTGAAGATCAACTAAATCATAATTCAATGCCTTGACTAAAAGGTCAAAGATTATATATTGCAAAGTTGCAAACACCAGGAAAATAAGCTTTTATTTTTCTACTTAAGGCCTCTGAGTCCTACTCTCGATTATAACTTCCCACAAGGCCAAGACACCTAAAAATTAATAACCTACCTTCTAGCTCTAGCTGCTAAGTCCTCTTCTTACAAGCCACTCCCAATGCTCAGTGTGCATCCAAGTCCACCCCTCTGTGACCTCCCAACAAGACACAAGATGGAATGGCTAAGGAGCCAGCACAGAACCTGGACTTGAATCAGGCATTCTGGTTATGCAGATATATTCATTGAAGTATAAGGAAAGAACATACTCTTAACAGATTCTTAGCTTAGTTTATAACTTTCAAAATGTAAATATGGAATCTAGACCTTCATTTACACTTTCTCAGGTCCCCAGAATATTACAAACACAAGGAGAAGGACAAAAGATTCCAGCTATGCCATGTATCACATCTCATCTCAAGAAAATACAGAAGAGTACAAATGTGCACCTGGAGGTGGGCTGATGTGTAGACCATTCTTCAGACTCCATTGCACAGGAAAGATGCCAGGACTGTTGACATGACATACGAACGATCGCCGTGCATGGTCCCCGGGTCTCAAGTCATCCATTTCCACCAGAAAGTACTTCTCATCAAAAACCTGTACACACAACAGATAAAACACACAAATCGTTTTATGTATATTATATATATGTATATATATACACACACATATATATAAAACATAGATAAATGTATAAAAATACATGTATACATATATGTGTTTTCCCTTGGCATAATCAAACACATCACAATAGTTCAGAGTTCCACTGGGTATTGCTAATGCTAAACAATTGATAAATGTAAACTCAATATCAGGTACTCTTTTAATTATATGCTTTAAATATATTAATTCAATTTTAATCTTCCGAACAATCTAGGGAGGTAGATACCATTATCGACTTCACCTTGCAAGTTAAAGAAAAAGAGTTTAAAGAAAGGTTAAGTAACTTGCCCCACAGTATAAAACCAGGAAAATCAGAATCTAGACTCAAACCAAGTAGGTGATCTCCAAACAAAATTTACTTTAAGCTTAGCAAGGGATCAACTACGCTATCAATATTATGGTGTGAATATGAAGTATGCTCTAAAAGTTGCTGTTAATGCAAGAATATTCAGAGGTATAATGATTATGAGTGCTGTAACCTAATCAGTTTATCCTAGTCTAAACGAAGAATGGGAAGTAACTGTAGGCAAGTGGGTGTATCTGAGGTGGGTCACTAGGGGTGTACCCTGAAAGGGTCATTCTCCTGTGGTTTGCCCCAGCACTCTCAGCTTCCAGACTATGCCATGAGGTCAGTAGCTTTCCTCAGCTGGCCCCTTCTACCTTGATGTGCTAGAATCATCTTGGGCCCAGAGTAATAGAGTTGTCCATCTATGGACTGAGCCATGAACCCCAAATAAACATTTCCTCCTCTAAGTTATTGTTAGTATTTTGGTCACAGTGATACAAAAGCTGACTAAAACAATTTAAGTTTTTAGATCCTAGCCCAGTTTCAAATGCTAAAGAAAAAAAAAGTAATGACCATCTTCTGACTCCTACCCAGTCCACATTTCTGAAAGATTCCAGACAGGGTCTTAAGACCTTATTTACAGATTCAGAATTCCTTTTTGCTCTGAGAATAATTTTCTGGCAAGACAAGGAAAATTACTTATCTGTATGGGTCAGATGATTCACCATTCAAGCAAGTATTGTTTACTCATGCTCCAACGTAAGTTACACTTTCAGTAAATGGGCTTCTGCTCTAGTCCTAAACTGAAACCCCTCCCTTATTTAGTAAACAAGTAACTGGGCCTTGACAAAATGCTCAGCTCTTGTGGTTGCTCATTGTAAGAGCCTTTCTCTCTCTCTCTCTCTCTCTCTTTCTCTCTCTCTCTCTCTTAACCTCATCTAAGCCTTTATTTCACAGAGGGAATAGTCAAGACATGTTAAATATTTCTGAATATTTCTGAGCCTTAATCTGGAATAAATTGCCATAGCCATCCTACTGCCAGATCTTGTGACACTAATTGCCCCACACATCTCCACATTGTAACAAGCTCTGCACCTGGTTGGATGGTGAAAACACCACCTGCCTCCATACTTTATAGACACCAATGCCTATATATCGGTTAAACTAGGACTGCCACAAAGAATGGGTCCCCTCACAACTCTGGTGCCCAGGTCCTAGTCTGTTGGTTGGATAGGGCTACCAAGCTGTAAAGAAATAAGAGGTCACAGAAAACTGGACAGTATAATACAAAATGTGCACAGAAGTAATTCTGACCACGTAACAATGAGTTGGATTAGTAGAGTATGAAGATCAGAACACTATGATTTCCTATTCCAGTCACCCTGATGGGAATTCTTACAAAGAGAATTGCTACCACTTTACCTTAATGATTGTAGCAGGAGAAATCCCAAAAGGAGACCAGGGGTCCACAGCTTCCAATTTCATATTTACAGAGAATGTATGAATGCCAATAACTTGTTTATCCTGAAATGCAAACACCAGAAGGGAATAAAAATATAGTGTTCATATGTAACTGAATATTAATGTTCATATATAATTGAATATTGCTCTAATTAATTCAAATAATGGAACTGTGCAGCTTTTGGTAAATTTTCTAGTTTTTTTCCCCGGAAAAAACTGTTCAGGATCAAACAACAGAGAAAGTACTTGTATTCACTACATTTGAAACACAAGGAACACCTGGAGGAAAAACCAAATATATTTTATAGTAAGTTACGAGAAGAAAATATTCAAATTGCTTTAAGATGACATGGGGAAAATTCAAATTGCTTTACGATGACATGGGGAGAACACACAGACAAATGTTGGAAGAAAGTAAGGGTGATTGTTACTCCAGCCTTAACCTCTCCTCGCCTTCCTACAGAGCCCACAGCAATCTTCTACCTCCCAGACTTATTCTTCACTTTTCTCTTCCCAACACAGCTTTACTTTACTCTATTGTAAGGAGAAGAAAACCTATTTTCACATGTTTTTGTTTTACCTTAAATAAGTAAGATGGTAATGGCTCTTCCTCTTCCTCTTTCACTTTAGCCAAAATCTCCTGCCACTCAGTTTCATTTTTCAGATGTCTGATGGCTTTATTAAGACAAGAGAGAATGCTTTAGAAAAATCTATACACTTTTTAACTATTCTGAAAGCATTCACATAAACAACAAAAAAATACTTTCCACTGGAAATAGTCCCACTGTTTTATACCCATCGTCACTCAAAAGAACTTGCACCTTAACTTTGGTATTAGGCCCAGTTAGGTTTTGTGAATATACCTATGGTAAGATCATAAGGATTGTTGTAGACTATAAAATAATACACATCCAAACAAGAGTATATAATAATAAATACTAATTTATTTAAATAATGTTTATTATAATTTCCTTTAATTAACAATTTGCTATGAACTCAAGGTGCTATATACACCTATCTGAACACTACCTAGAGAATTTTTTTTCTTTGATCTGAAAAGAGGTCAGGGTCAGTATAGGTTAGGGCAGGATATCAGTGTGTGTGAAGTATATTATAAGGTGCAAGAAAACCAAAATAAAAGCAGGCAATTAATACATCACATAAGGGCTGGGGATGTGGCTCAGTGGTAAAGTGCTCTCCTGGCATGTATGAGGCCCTGGGTTCAAATCCCCCAGCACCAAAAAAACAACCCAAAAAACAATAACACCACATATGTTTGTGTCAATTTCTTCTATGTGAATAAAAGCTTTCAAAATATATAGAATGTATTTTTAAGTCTCACAGATACTAATAATAATGTAATATAACAATGTAACAGTTGATAGAAAAATTCTATATTAGTTTTCACCTAATGGGGGCTGAAGCTCATATCCCTGCTGAGCAGCCCAACCAACATGATGAAGAAATGGATCCAAGTAATACAACCAATGTTCAAAATTGTTGGGACTTTCAAGTCCTTCATAACACAGCTTCAGCCGTCCCCCAATATTTTCCACTACAGTAACGATCCAAGTGCTTAAAGTGTCCCGAAATGCTTGGCATTCCAGCCTGGACCCTGGAGCAATGAGATCTAAGGGATTCCGTCCATTGCGTAGCTGTAGGTTAAAGAAGTAAAATGATTAAATAAGAGAAGTTAATATGATATTTTTTAAAAGTTCTGAATGATCTCAAACCATCCTTCCTATTTTTTATACATTCAAAAGCCAGTTATATCAAATTGTCTGCTATCATACAAGCTTATTATAGTATTACTTTTAGATAAGAAAATGTTTATCTTACAGAAAACCTACAATAAACTTATTCTAACAAATCTCTCTAGAACATTATTTAGCTTCATTTACTAAGAATTCTTTAAATATCATCATTATTTTCATTATAAATACAAATATGATCATTAAAGAAAAAAATACAACAGGTCAAAGTCTCCTGTAATTCCACTTCCAATAAACCATGGTAAATATTTGACATATACTCTTTTTCTACATAGAAATCATCTTCCACCTCTGCCTCTTTCTATTTTCTTTCAAAATGGGAACACCATTTAATTTGTTCTTCATGTAGTACATCAAAAATACCTTTTTATTACAGCAAATGTAAATCTTCCCCATTTTTAAACTGTTTTATATTTCAGATTATAAATGGGCAATAATTTATCCACTGAACTTCTGATGGCATTTTCTTGTTTCTGATTTTTTGCTCCTTTCACAACCTTTTAATGAACACAGTAAGAATTTTGATTACACGAAGGAAAGTGAAAATTCAATTCTATCTAGATACATTAAAACCAACAATAAAGAATAGAAAAGGAAGTCCTGGGGATATAGCTCAGTGGGAGAGCATTTGCCAAACATACTCAAGGTCTGGGTTCAACCCCCAATACCAAAAAAAAAAAAAAAAGTTTAAAAAACAAAAAAGAAAGGAAGGAAGGAAAGAAGGAGGGACTCAGATGTAGCTTAGTGGGAGAGCACTTGCTTAACATACATGAGGACCTGGGTTTAGCACTACACTCATTCCAATATTATCACCTAATCATTTGTTAATACTCATTCTTACATTTTTTTCTGAGTAAGAACTGCTCAGTGGAATTGTCATATTCAAGTATACAAAAGAACTTACAAATGAATGAAGGAACACATTCATAGCTAAATATTTCTAGACAGTAGAATCATGATCAATAAAGACCAGGATATTTTATTAGTTCATTTGTTCCTGATTTCACTCATTCATTCACAATTTACTGAGTAATTTGGTAAATACCAGACCCTGACTAAACACAATGAAATGAGTCAGGGTACAAAAAATAAAGAATAGCTTGAAATAGAATGTTTTTGCCAGTCAATATTTAAAAGGGTATGTGAACAGATCATAGAATTAGATTTAAGAGATAAAACTATAAAACACTTAAAAGAAAATACATTAATGTCCTCTTGACCCTGGGTTAAGCAAAACTTTCTTGGATCTGACACCAAAAGCACAAGCAACATAAGAAAAAAATACATCACTGGACTACATCAAAATAAAAATGTTCATGCAACAAATGATAATAAGACAACTTAGGGAATGTGATGATTGCAAATCAAATATCTGATCTGTATTTGTATTTAGTACGTGTAAAAAACTCTTATAATAATAAAAAGACAACCCAATTTTAAAACGTGTAAAAAAACTCTTATAATAATAAAAAGACAACCCAATTTTAAAACAGGCAAAGACACTGCTCCAAAAATGATACATGAGTGATGAGTAAGCACATTAAAAATATGCTTGACCTCATTATCCCCTTAGGGAAAAGCAAATCAAAATGAGATACCAAACTCACTAGAATATCTATAACCAAAAACATCATGTGTTGACAAGAATGTAAAAAAACAAAAACCTTCATATATCACATTTCATGTGTGCCGTATAGAATGCTACTGATATGCTAGAAAGTGACAGATATAATTTAGAAGTTTAATGAACAATAAATTAATTATATATAATCAAGAAATCTATATTCACTAACAAGTTCAAAAGCTACACTAACTTAAAAGAACTGCTGAAAGCAGGTAGGAGTAAGATAGGTCAAATGTCTTCTGAGCAAAAGAAAAAGGTGTCTCAAGTTATTTAGTATAAGAGGTACAGATGTCCCCTCTGAAGTAGCCTGTTCAGTTCCAGAGTTAAGAGTTTAAAAGACCTTATTTTCCAACTGTGTAAAAGAATCTAGAAAATTGGTTTTGTACTGTCTTAGCAACTAATCTAGAAGATTTTTAGGCACTAAGCTAGCCACCAGTTTTCAGTCTCTGAGGTAAGATTAAAATTTCCAATACTTATGTTTAAGTCTTAGTAATAATGCTTTTCTCTTTCAGAGTAGCAAATTAGCAACCAATTTATTTCCTTGCAAGGATTTTCCACACTGGTTTGGCAAGTAGTAATACTCACGCCCTCTAGCAGCGAAACAGGAGGACTACAAGCTCCTATCACAGTCTGCTGCAGAAACGTATCCCAATCAGACACTTTATCTCTAATGCCTAGATAAAGGAAAAAATGACTCGTTACTCATGGTGTCAGCCACAGAACACAAAGTAACTAATAAACACATGGTAATGGCTTTGAGGTGTGTTTTTCATTTTAAAATCTTAGAGTTCAATGTATCGCTTCTTCAGGAGCTTGAAAAGATAAGGACCCCCCATCCCCCCACCAGAGTCCTGCTCTAGATAGAGCTACTTTCTGGTTAGGTTAATAAAAATTGTATACAAAACAAAGAGAATAGGTGTTGTATACAAAACAACTCACAGATGGGTGTGGTGGCACACACCTATAATCCCAGCTACTCAGGAGGCTGAGAGAGAAGGATGGCAAGTTCAAGACTAGTCTTGAAGACTTAGCAAGACTGTTTCAATTAAAAAAAAAAAAAAAAGTAAAAAGGGCTGGGAATATAGCTCAGAGGTAGAGCATCTCTGGGTTCAATCCTCACTACTGCCAACCCCCCCAAAAAAAGGAAGGAAGGAAGGAAGTACAATGGACAAACTTCCAGCTATTGCAATTTATCTAAAAGGTACCTACTTTATTTTATTATGGTAATTTTCAAACATACAGAAAAAGGTACATTGAATTCTCATGTACTCTAGCTTCAACAACCATAACCTCATAGACAGGCTGCTTCATCTAGAGGAGTTAGCAAACTACCACCTGTGGGCTAAATCCAGACTGCTATATTTTTGTAAATAAAATTTTACTGAAATATAGCCATATCAATTTGTTTACATATTATCTATGGCTGCTTTCACACTACAAATGTGAAGCAGCTGTGGCGGAGGCCATATGATCCATAAAGGCTAAAACATCTACTATCTGGAAATTTACAGATAATTTGCCAACTCCCAGCCTACACCCTCACTTACTCCACACGTGTCCAATCAAGAATTACTTGAAAGCCAATTCCAAATATTATATAATTCCATCCATATATTGATATATATCAGTAGATATTTCCGAAGTGAAATAACTTTTTACACAATAAGAACAACATCAAACCTTTAAAGTAGAACAACTAGTTGTTCTACTGTCCCTTTAGAGCCAAAGGCTTAATCAAATTCAGGTCTGACATTTTTTTGGAGGGGAGGGAAAGGAAAGAATGCTTCATGAGTGGAGTTACAGGTGCCATGAAGAGGCACCTAAGATCTGGTTGTCCTTTTGTGACATTAGCAGATTTTATAGTTAACACTGATTCACTCAGGGCTTAAAATGATGATAATATTCTAATTCTATAATTCCTTCATCATTTGTTAACTAAAATACTTTAAAATTTTCTTCATCAACTATTTGTTTACCCTGAAGAAGAGTTCACAAAAAGAAGGCAGGGTGTGTATGTATGTATATGTATATATATGTGTGTGTGTGTGTGTATATATATATACACTAATATATATATATATATATATATATATATATATATATATTCTCTCTATTCTTTCCTGATATTTACCAGCCCTTAAAATAAATAACTGATTTCCTTGGCATCCTCCAAAGGCTGTCAGTGAGGGTGTTTAAAAATTTCACTATGAAGTCATAAAGAATATATGATATATATTTGAAGTCACTATAGTCAACCTAATTCTTCTTTTTTTTAACTTTTAATAGAAGAATAAGAGTAAGAGTAAATTACTACTTTTTTAAAAAAATGCAGTGGGGATTTAAGCCCAAGAGTGTTCTACCACTAAGCTATACCACTACCTCTTTTTTTATTTTGAGACAAGGTCTTGTTAAGTTGCCAAGCCTGGTCTCAAACTTGTGATCCTTCTGCCTCAGTCTCCAGAACATCTGTGATTATAGGCCTGATCCACTGTGCCATACTATCAATATGGATGGTCTCAATTCTGTCATTGTTAAAAATTGTGTAATATCTATTCCATTTGCACATATACTTTGCCTTTTTAAATCTATCTTTTGGTATACAGAACGGTTTGCATTTTCAGCAAGCATGTTGGTGTGCACCTGTAATACCAGCAACTCAGGAGACTGAGACCAGAGGATCCCAAGTTCAAGGTTGGTCTCAGCAACTTAGTGAGACCTCATCTCAAAATAACAAATAAAAAGGACTGGGGATATAGCTTAGTGATAAAATGTCAGTACCAAAAAGAGAAAAAAGAAAGAAAAAAAGAAAAGTTTGTATTTTCTGCTGCTTACTTTCATATTAACACATTTATATAATACTTTTATTCTTCTTTACTCTTTTGGACTATTTTCTTTTTTTCTCTCTAAACATTAGCAACTCCTCCAGCAAAGTTCAACATCTCAATTCATACTCTCTGCTAACACTTAACAGGTAACTAGTTACATTACACACTAATAAAAGATGGTTAAAATTTTAAAACGGCGGGGGCTGAGGTTGTAACTCAGTGGTACAGCACTTGCCTAGCATGTGTTAGGCACTGGGTTCGAATCTCAGCACCACATTAAAAATAAATAAATAAAGGCATTACGTCCATCTACAACCAAAAATATTTTTTAAAAAATTATTAAAAATTAAAAATAAAAATGTTAAAAGGCAATTAAGTAGACTTATACCACCATTCATATGCTTTCCCCATTGTGTCCCATATTTTTATAGTGGTATTCTATCTATATTGTCAGAGTTCCCTTATATACTATACTGTCTCCTTTATAATTATGTAGCGATGCTCTACATCTATACTTATATTTAATGTGTCACTAATAGTTCTTATGCTTATGTTACTTCATTCACTTGGCTTTCTAAAGCTCATTTGCTAGAGGATTTATGAAGGAGGGTTGGGAATATAGCTCAGTTGGTAGAGTGTTTGCCTTGCAAGCACTAAGGCCCTGGGTTCAATTCCCCGCACTGCAAAAAAAAAAGAAAAAAAAAAAAAAGGATTTATGAAGGGTTCATAGGAACAATGTTCCTCAAATAGTTTACCTATTCCTAACAGTTTGCATATGGACTTTTATACCCAAAGTTCAGCTTGGTTAGATATAAAATCCTTGTCATATTCTCTTTCTTAAATTTGTTATTCAAGTATTCCACTGTCCTTTGGTATAAACCACTATTAATATCCCTCATGACAACTTCCTTTACAAGAAACCTGGTCTTTTACACAAAAACCAAAGGATTATTTTTTGCCTTAAACTCAATAATTTCAGTAAAACTTCCCCCCAAACCCACTAATGGGGATTAAACCCAGTGTCCAGCACATACTACACAAATGCTCTACCATTGACCTACATCCCCAGTCCTATTTATTTTATTTTGAGACAGAGTTTCACTAGGTTGCCCGGACTGGGCTGGAACTTGTGATCCTGCTCCAGGCTTCCAACTAGCTGGGATTACAGGTGTACACACCTGTGTATACCCAGGCAGAACACATGTTGATGTAGCTCTCATTTGATTTTCATAAATACATGATGAACTTTATAGTATGAACTTCAAATTGTCTTTTATTCCAGTAAAGTTTACTTATATTATAGTTTATTTATTTTATTGTTTAATTACTTTGGTTTTCTTCTTTGGGGACTTGTGTTTTATGTATATTAAATCATTATAAGCAATCTAATTTTTCTCAAGTCCTTTTTCTTTCCCCACTTGTTTTTTATTTGTAAGTGTTTTCTTACCATGTTATTGGAATATTTTTTAACAAATTCCTGGGTGTATAAGTTGAATTATGTTACCTTCCTCAAAATAAAAGACATACTGAATTTTTAAAAATAAAAAACAAAAAAAGTTTCCTTTACTTTCACCTTCTATTTCTTTTCAGATATAGTCTACAGTGTTCATTCATTCCTGTCTTCATTTTAACTAAGTTTATATGTCTAATATTTTTTTTGTTTCCAGCCTAAGTTCTACTTTTTCTTTTTAAATTTTCCTTTCCTATAGTCATCTCATTTCTGAATTTTTATAAATTTTATTTGTGCTTTTATCATTATTAGTTACTATTAGCTTGTTTTGAATTTTTTATTAAATATAGTATTCATCAATTTTACTCTATTTTCTCTTTTTGTCATCATAATCTTTCATGAAATTCAACTAAAACAGTTTCTGTTGTTCTTGGTTAAATGAAATGTACTTTCCTATAATCTTCAGATGAGATGATAGGCCAGGTAGCTTCATGTCTCTAGAGCTTCCTCTTAATTGCTTTTTTTATTTTGGTACTGGAGAGGAATCCGGGAGCACTCTACCACTGAGCTATGTCCCCCAGACCTTTTAATTTAATTTTTTTTCCATTTTTAAAAATTCTTTTTAGTTACATACAACACCAGGATACACTCTGACATAATCACAAAAGCATAATCATTGGCTGTAATTCAGTCCCCAGCACTTCCTCCCTGCCTGCTCCCACCACTCCCCTCACCGTACTCCATCAATCCTTCATCAAACCATTTACAGTTTTTTTTTTAATTATTATTATTAGTGTACTATGGATACACCCTCTCCCTTTTTTTTCTCCTTTCTCTTTCTTCTCCCCACCTCCACCCCTTGTGTTATTTTGGATTAGCTTCTGCATATCACAGAAACATCTGACCTTTGACTTTTTGGGACTCTGAGACTGATCTCACTAAGTTGCCCAGGCTGGCCTCAAACATGCAATCTCCCTGCCTCTGTCTCCCAAATTGCTGGGATGCACCACTGTGCCTGGTTTTGTATTATTTTTTTTACAAAATCTTGCCAGAAGTCCATAATAACTCATCACCTCTAAACAACATTCTTCAGTAAAAGAAAATGACTGATTTCAGGGTTGAATTTAAAAAACGAAAACAAAACCCAAAAAACTTCTTCAGTCAAAAAATGAGAAACTGCACAAAAAAATGAAAGGTATATATCAAAAGGACACATCTAGTTTAAAGACTCAGAATCATGAGTCTACATTGACATACTACATATACATGTATATACAAAAGGGGAGAAAAGAAAAACCTCTTTATATAGTAGAAAATCAATTAAGAAATGAAAGAAATTAGAAAAACATTTGATAAACATTAGAGTAATAATTGTTTCAAATAAAATTTACAGTGAATGCTAAAAATAGAGGTGAACACTGATGAGATATTTTCACAATTGCAAAGCATTTGTGTTAATTAAAAAGGGTAAATGTATATGTGTGTGTATATATGTAGGTATGTATGTGTGTGCGTATATATGTTTATATCCACCCCCCGCAACATACACATACACAGGGGCACTTCACTAAGCTACATCCCCAGTTCCTCTCTTTTTTTTTTTTGAGACAGGCTCTAAGTTGCAGGTACAGGCCTCAAATCTGTGGTCCTTCTGCCTCAATTTCCTGAGTTGCTGGGATTACAGGTGTATATCACTGAGCCTAGCAAATAATTTTAATGGAACACTCCTATATATATCAACTTAATCTAAATGATGAAAGTTAATATCAGTAATAGGACAAATCAATAATATGCATCTCCCACTAGATACACTGAAAGGACCTAATTTCTGCATTTTTTGTACCTAAAGCACACAATCTGAATCTACAGAAATGTAAGACAAACCCAAATTGGGAGCAATTCTATAGAATAAATGGCCTGTACTCTTTAAAACTGTCAAGACCAAGAAAGACAAAGTAAGAAAACTAAAGACCATTGCCCTGTGTACATGCATGAACGCACAGATGGTGTGACTCTACTTTGTGTACAACCAGTGAAACAATAGCTGTACTCCATTTGTGTTCAATGAATCAATAAGTAAATTAAAAAAAAAAAAAAAAGAAAACTAAAGAGGTGTGACAACTAAATGCCATGTGACCCTGGACTAGATTCTGGTCCAGGAACAGAAACAGGCCATAATGACCATTCCTGGCAGCAGGACATCATGAATAAATTGAGAAAACTGGCCTGCACCTCTCAAAATGTCAAAGCCACGAAAGGTGGCTGAGAAACATTTCAGATTAAAGGAAACTTATTTATGAGACACAACAACCAAATGCAACACAGGATCCAGGATTTTTTTTTATTATTTAATTGTTGTCAGAACAATTGTTAGGAAAAAAACTTTAAAAGTCTGTGGATTAAATAAGAGTACTTGTATCAAAGTTACTTTCCTGATTTTGATATTTTACTGTGCTCATAAAAGCCTTAATTTTAGAAATACATTAAAGTATTTGTGGGTAAAAGGGTATTATGTCTAAAACTGATTCTCAACCACTTTGCTAAAAAAGCATGTGTGGGCAGGAGAGAAAGAATAAAGCAAATGTGATAAAATGTCAACATTTGGGGAAACTTGGTGAAAAGTCTCCAAGACTTTTTTATACTATTCTCATAACTTTCATATTTAAATCCAAAATTACAAGAAAATAAGAAGCTAAAAGATACATAAAAAGTCTGGCATTTTCTTAAATCTGTAGCTCTCTTCCCTTCCCCCACCTTTATCTCATCCTTCTGCCTTTATTCTTCTCTCCTACTCAATTTGGATTCTTCTCTCAGTAGGGCTCCTTCCTGGAATGGAACTTCAGTTGGTTCATTTTAAGAGTTCACAGTTCCCAAATTTCTTAAGGGTAAGAGGAGAGAGGATAATAAAAATAGGAAGAGAATAGACAGCACATCAAACTGGCTCAATGTACTTAAAAACAACCAGATCGGCAAGTCCCAAACTCAACTGCACTGTCTTAAAAGGATGAGAAGCAAATGATGTCCTCTATGAACATCATAAAAAGCTGTTGCTTTATGGAGAAAATAATTTTAAAAGAGGGGGAAATGTGCATTATTCCTTATAATTATTTTCATTTGAAATGTTAACCTAAAAAGTTGAGTAAACCTATCTATGTGCCTGGGAGACTGAAAACATCATGTCTCTGGACAATTCAAACTTTCTTTCAGCGAGGTCATATCATTCGTGCCAGAAAGTATTACCTTCTGGAGCTTCAAGGGTCTTCTTATTCTGCTCACACCACCCAATGGGGTAGAGATCAGCCTTCCTGATGTCACACCAGAAGTCTGCTCTCCGGTCCTCTCCATAGCCATCGTAGCGGAGGAGAAGCAACTGTTCACAGGCAGTAATGATGGTAGCAACCCAGTAGGTCTCAGGATTTGTTCTCACAGTCACCTCCAGTTTCATCCCAGGAGCAAATCCATTTTGCAAACGTGTATCCACCTGAACATAGAAGTGTTATTAGGCACGAGTCAAGTTATCTCAGATGAGTATTTCTCTGCACAACATTCTTTTCAATTCTGAAGCACTAAATCCAATAAAATCTTCTCAAGGGAAACCTAAAAATTCCAATTCTAACTCAGAAAAGTGATGCAAAGAAAACAAAGAAATAGCAATACCACTCTTTTGTTTGACAAGAAGGAACTCAACATTTTCACCAGTCTATTTTGATTAAAGAAAATGCTTTCAATTAAGTATATAAACTACTAAATAGTCACCATTTTAACAGCCTTCAATACATGTTTCAAGACTAATTTCTAGATCATTCAATAGAAAATGTATGAAACCAGAATAAGGAAAGGATAAAAATAAGTTGTAATGATAATAAATTAGTATAATATATACTATGTGGAGGGTGCCATACTCCCAGTGTCCCTAAAACAGTCTGTTTCCACTCGTTATCCTTAATAATTAATAATATTGTCTCTTATGTGTTCTAATTCAGAATAAAAATTATATGGTGATAAAGGTATGGATTAACAATTCTGAAATTGTTTTATGTGTATACTTGGATTAAGTAAATAAATATGCTATGGGATAAAGAGGGCTAGGTTGCTCACTCTGGAAGGAAGAAGTTACAAATAAAGAAAGGGGAAAACTAAAGTAAACTGTAGTTCTGGGCTAGAATTAGAGGTATCTCAAGGAGGAAACAATGATAGATATCTAGATAGATGAATAATAGGAAAAAAAAGTGTAGATGTATCTCTATGTTTGTGTTACATGTATTTCCTAACTGTGAATTGAAAAATAATGCAAATAATGACATCCAGTAGCAATGAGCAAGCACCCAAAGCTTGGTTTCTAAATGCCATCCTCTAGTAAAAAAAAAAAAAAAAAAAAAAAAAAAAAAAAAAAAAAGACCAAGAGCTACATGGAGAAATGACTACAATTCTGGAGAAAGAAAAATAAAGTAAAAGTCTGGAATATCTTATGATGCCATAAAGTAAGGAAATGGTCAAAAAATGATGAGGTATGTTGAAAAGGCATGGAAAACAACTAGAAGGATCTTCCAGTGGCCACTTCAAACAATAGGAGCAATACAATAAGTAAGGAGAATAATGAATTATAAATCACTGACAGTATAAATATTCATGAGTCTACAATGACAAAGAAGGAAGGAAGGAAGGAAGAAAGGCAGGCAGGCAGGCAGGCAGGCAGGCAGGCAGGCAAGGGTGGGACATCTTCCTTGAAGCAGAAATCCAATCAATAAATAAAGAAAAAAATGATGAAAATAGATAATCACCATTAGATAAACATTATAAAATAACCATGGCAGACATTCAAGAATCACTGATGAGTGCTAAAATCTCCATGAGAAATAGTATCTGCACAAACTCAGTTTTCCCCTTTAAAATTCTTATTAATTGCAAAATGGAAAACAATAACATTACAGTGAGGAAACCTAGCAGATAACCACTTTAACTAACTGATCAAAGTTAACATCATCAGTCCTAAAATTTCAATGTTATGTATCCTTTATGTCATTCCTGACTGTATACCTGACATTCTTGCCAAATCCCCATAAATTCAATCCAATCACGGAAGCAAAAGCAAATCCAAAGTGAGTAATATTCCACAAAATAGCTGACTTGAAATACATGTTCTTCAAAAAGTATCAAGTCAAATGAACAAATTAAAAAAAAAAAAAGTATCAAGTCCATGAAAGAAAAAGGAATGAGGAACTGTCATACATTGAAGGGGACTATGGAGACATGACAAATAAATGCAATGTGACAATCAATAGCACCGTAAACTGAAAGTGAAGACTTTAAGAGAGCAGGAGAAGACAAGTCCCCGTATTCTGTATTAAAATTCTTTCTTCTAGTTGCTTCAGTGTTTTACTCCTGAAAGGTTACTATTATCCTGAATGTAACTCTGTAATATCACCCATGTTTTGATGCTATCAGTATGATTATATTTCTGTGCAGGGTTTCTATTGCTAAACATTACTTATGAGATTCATTCACACCATTATATATAAGGATATTCTTTTCCTTGCTGTATAGTATTCCACTACACAAATCTGCCAGAGTATACCCATTCTATTATTAATAGTACTGGGTTTGGAAGCAGTTCATAGTTTTGAGAGGCTACAAATAATAATGTCATGAACATTTCTATATGTCCTTTGGTACATAGGCATATTCATTTCTATAAGAGAAATTGCCAAGCTGTTCTCCAAAGGAGTCATACCAATTCACTCCCATATTTTATTCACTATATTTTGGAGTTCAGTTCTTTGAAGGTTATTTGTGCTGCAAATAACTTCTCATTTTCATGATGGTATCTTTGATGAACTTGAGTTCTAAATTTTAATGTGGTCTAACTTGCCAATATTTTAAATTAATGATTCCTCCATATTTTTAAACAAATCTTGCTCTACCTCTACAGGTCATAGATATATCACTGTCTAGAAGCCATTCATATTTAAAACTGATACCACCTAGAATTAATATGTGGTTGGAGTTAGGTAGGATCAGGTTTTATTTATTTCAATATATTTATACAAAAATCAGCACCTTCCCTAACCACTATATATCTCTACCTTTGTTATAAATTAAGTGTCCCTACAAAAGTGGATCTCCTACTGGTTTATTTTTTCCTTAGAGCAGCACTTTACTATCTTAAGTTTGATATGTAGCATAGCCAATATTCAAATTTTTTTTGTGTGTTCAGATATGTCTGGCTATCCTTGGTCCTTCATATATTCTTTTTTTTTTTTTTACTGGGAATAGAACCCGGGGCACTTGACCACTGAGCCACATCCCCAGCCCTATTTTGTATTTTATTTAGAGACAGGGTCTCACTGAGTTGCTTAGGGCCTCGCTAAGTTGCTGAGGCTGGCTTTGAACTCGCGATCCTCCTGCCTCAGCCTCCCAAGTGCTGGGATTACAGGCATGCGCCACCACGCCCAGCTTTTCATATATCCTATAATATAAGCATCAGTATTTAGCTTGCCAATTTCTACCTAATTATTTTAGGGGGAATTTAATTTGGGTTGTAGCAAATCTACACACTTATTTGGGAAGAAATGACATCTCTACAATAGCAATTATCTGATTGATTACATTAAAAAGTATATTCCTGGGCTGGGGATACAGCTCAATGGGTAGAGTGCTTGCCTCACAAGCACAAGGCCCTGGGTTCAATCTCCAGCACTGCTAAAAAAAAAAAAAAAAAAAAAAGTATATTCCTTTATATAGATCTTTACCTTACATTAATAATGGTCTGAAATTTCTTCGCAAATTTTTGTTACATTTATTCCTAGACATTTGATGTTCTCCAATGTTATTTTCATTTAGTTCAAAATAATTCTAAATTTCTCTTGAGATTTCTTCCATGATCCATACATTATTCAGAAGTGCACTGTTTAATCTGTAAATATTTGGGGATTTTTCACCTATCTTTCTGTTATTGATACCTAGTTGTAGTCCACTGTGGTCCTATAGCAGAAAGTATATGATTTCTATTCTTATTTTAAACTTGTTAAAGTGTTTTATGGCCCAGAATGAGGTCTATCTTTCTTCATGTTTCATGTGAGCTGGACAAGAATGTGTATTCTACTGTTGCTAAACGAGTCCATAGATGTCCATTCCAGCTAGCTGAGTGTTGTTGAGCTCTGCTATGTTCTCTTACTGATTTTCTGCCTGATAAACCTGTCCATTTCTGACAGAAGGGTACTGACTTCTCCAACTATAATATTGGATTATTCTGTTTCTCCTTGAAGTTCTACGAATATGTGCCTCTTTTTTTTTTTTTTTTTTTTTAAAGTTTGGGTACTAGGGCTGGGGTTGTAGTCTAGCATGTGTGAGGCTCTGGGTTCAATTCTCAGAACCACATTAAAATAAATAAAGATATTGTGTCCATCTAAAACAAAAATTAAATCAATAAAAATAAATAAGTAAGTAAGTAAATAAATAAATAAATTTGTGTACTGGAGATTTAACCCAGGAGTACTTTACCACTGAGCTATATCCACAGTTCTCACCTCACATATTTTGATGCTCTTTTGTTAAGTCCATATATGTTAAGAATTGTTATGTCTTCTTATGAAACTGACCTCTTCCTCATTAAGTAATAGTCTACATACCTCATGACTTTCTTGCTTTGAAGTCTCCTCTGTCTGAAATTAACATAGCTATTCCCACTTTCTTTTGACTGGTGTTAGTATGTACATATGTATGTATGTACCTATCTATCTATCTGGTACTGGGGATTGAACCCAGGGGCACTTTACCATGGAGTTATTCTCCAATCCTTTTTACTTTTCTATTTTTTATTTTACTTTATTATTTATTTATTTAGGTACCAGGGATTGAACCCAGGGGCACTTAACCACTCAGTCACATTCTCTGTCTGTCTGTCTGTCTATCTATCTATCTATCTATCTATCTATCTATCTATCTATCTATCTATTTTGAGACAGGGGCTCACTAGTTGCTTACAGTCTCATTAATTTGCTTAGGCTGGCTTTGAACCTGCAATCATCCTACTTTAGCCTCCTGAGCTGCTAGGATTACAAGTTGTGTGCCACCATGCCTGGCTACTTTTTTATTTTGAGACAGGGTCTCACTAAGTTGTGCCAGCTGATCTTGAACTTGTGATCCTCCTGCCTCAGCCCCTTGAGTTGCTGGGATTACAGGTGTATACTACCATATACAGCCATCCAGTTTTGTTTTGTTTGTTATTTGTTTTTGTTTTGTTTTATTTGGTACTGGGGGTTGAACCCAGGGGTACAATCCCCAGTTGTACCCCTTCTGTCAGTTGGGTTTGGGGTTTTTTTTGTTGTTGTTGTTTTAACGTTTTCAATGGTTGCCTCATAATCACTGAGCCACAACCCCAACCCTTTTTTGAATTTTTATTTAGAGACAAGGTTGAGTTGCTTAGGGTCTCACTAAATTGCTGAGGCTCCCACCTCCTGAGCCACTGTTACAGGAGTACCACCACCATGCCCAGTTTATCCATTTAGTTTTAATCTGTATGTTTTTATATTTAAAGTGGTTTTCTTGTAGACAACACATAGTTCTGCCTTGTTGATCCACTCTAACAATCGACTGGTATATTTAGACCTCTGACATTCAAAGTGATTACTGATAGGAGTTGGATTAATATCTATCATAAATAGGAAGGTGGGGCGTAGCTCAGTGGTAGAGTACATTTTTAGCATACACAAAGTCCTGGAATTGATTCCCAGTGCATGTGCACGCACACACACACACACACACACACACACAATCTACCATATACTATATGTTACTGTTTTGGATATGTTACCTTATTCTTAGTTCCTATTTTTGTCTTCAACTCTTTTTCTGTCTTTTGTGGTTATGAACAGGCAATGATATGATTCCATTTGAACATTTCTTCCCTACCCCCTCTGCCTTTTTTTTTTTTTTTTTTTTTTTTTTTTTGGTGGCACTAGGGCTTCACATATGCTAGGCAAGCACTCTAATACTGAGCTACATTCCCCAGCTCTGGTCTTCTTTCTTATCATACAGGTTTTTTGGGTTTGGGTTTTTTTTTTTTTTTAACTTTTTCAATGGTTGCCTAAAAATGTACAATACACATTTAAAGTAATCCCAATCCATTTCTTAAATAACACTATAGTGCTTCATGGGTAGTATGAGAACCTTATAATAACAAAACAATTCTAATTCTTTCCCATCCCTTGGTATCATTGCTGTCATTTCATTTCACTTATACAGAGGCATACTAACACAATGTATGTATGTTTATGCATAAACATACATAATTGAATGCATTATTGCTGTTATTATTTTTTTAATTTTTAGATGTTGATAGACCTTTATTTTATTCATTTATTTATATGTGGTGCTGAGAATTGAACCCAGTGCCTCACACATACTAGGCAAGCACCCTACCACTGAGCCACAACCCCAGCCCCTGCTGTTATTATTTTGAGCACTGTTATCTGTTAGTTCAATTAAGAATAAGAAAAATTAAAGATTTTATTTTACCTTTCTTATTCCTTCTCTAATGCTCTTCCATTTTTTTCTTCCTCAGAAACCATGCAAGCAAGAAGAAAGTAAAGTGAAATATTTAAAGCACTGAAAGCAAAAGCCACCAACCTATAATTCTGTATCAAGAGATACTATCTTTAAGAATTGAAGAAGAAATACATTCTTAGACAAACAAAAATTGAGGAATTTTGTCACTAGTAGGCCTTCCTTGCAAGAAATACTAGAAGAAATTCTTTAGAAAGAAAAAAATAATTGATATAGGTCAGAAACTCAGAGCTACATAAAGGAAGAGCATTGGAGAAGGAACAAAAGAAGGTAAAATAAAATCTTTAATTTTTCTTATTCCTAATTGAACTAACAGATAACCGTTTTTCAAAATACTAACAGTAACAAAGTAGTTGTTGGCTATAGCTTAGAATATCATAGCTTATGAATGAGTAAACGACAGCAATGTTATCAAGTACATCAGGGAGGAAATGAGAATACTCTGTTAAAAGGCATTTGCACTACCTTCGATATAGAAGAGTGTTACTTAAGAGAAGATCTGAATAGGTTGTAAATGTATATTACAAACTCAAGAACATACTACTAATTTTTTTAAAAGAAGAAAAATGATATCCTAAGAATGTAGTGCTAAGTGAACTAAGACAAAAAAGAACAAACAAATAACATGATTCCACATGAGGTACACAGAAAGTATAATAAAGGCTCCCAGGGACTATGAGAAGGAGGAAATGGGAAGTTACTGTTTAATGTGTACCAAGTTTCTGCTGGAGATGATTATAGAAGTTCTGCAGATAGTGTAAACACTGTGAATGTACTTAATGCCACAGAATTATACACATAAAAATTAAATAGTAAACTTTATGTATATTTTATCAAAATAATTTGTTCTAATTTAGTGGTTGCTGAAGAGGTTTAAACATGCATCTTTAATTAGTTGGAGTCTAGTTAAAAATATTTTACCACTTCTTGTATGTATAAAGATCTTACAATGATGTACTCCCAAATCCTCCCTCCCATTCTTCATACTACTATAGTTACATATAATATAAAAACACAATATTTCTACTATTTTTGCTTCAACATTATCTTTAAGGAAAAATGAACCTTGGGCTAGAGTTGTGGCTCAGTGGTAGAGCACTTGCCTACTGCGTGTGAGGCCCTGGGTTCAATTCTCAGCACCACATATAAATAAATAAAAGTCCATAGACAACCAAAAAAATATTTTAGAAAAAGAACCTCATATCTACACGCATTCATGCTCTTTTCCATCATTTTCATATTTCTTTGAAATTGTTCAGGTTTCTGTCTTATCAAATTCCCATCTTAAGAACTTCTTCAGTAGTTTCCGTAATCCAGATCTGTTGGTAATGGATTTTCTTAATGTTTGTTTTCCTGGGGGGGGGGGGGG
>JAJEJO010000602.1:1408847-1432366 GCA_020662805.1 Glaucomys volans | reverse complement strand
TTTGTTTTTTTTTTTTTCTTTCAACAGTCCTACTCCACTGTCTTCTAGGTTACATAGTTTCTCTAAAGAGTTTCACTGTAATTATTTATTCCTCTCTATGTGTGTCTTTTTTCCTCTGGGTGCCATTGAGATTGTCTTTCCCTCTGATTTTCAGTGTTTGAATATGATACATCAGGGTGGCTTCTGTTAGACTGTTTAGCATTTGTTCTCATTTGTGTTCCCCAGGTTTCTTGGATCTGTGATGTGTTCTCTTTCTTTCCTTTGGAAAACCATCTGCCATTATGTCTTCCTCACTCTATATTCCTTCCTCCGCGTGAAATTCCAGGTATATATACTATCCTACAACTGGTGGGTGTTCTGTCTTGTTCCCCCTGCACTCCCCCTACACACACACTTTTTTCTCTTTGTGTTTCAATCTGGGAAACTTCTGTTGATTTATCTTCAAGTCTACAGATCCTTTCCTCCGTTATCAAGTCTGCTGATTAGCCTGACAAAGGCATTAATCAACTCTGCTATTATGTCCTCATTTCTATTATTTCCATTTCATACTTACTAGTAGTTTTTTCTCTGCTGAAATTCCTTTTCTGTTCATACATGCTCTCCAAGGACAAATTTTGCTAGGTTCTTTAACATATTGATCATAGTTATTTTAAATTCCCTATGTGATATTCCAACATCTGGGTCACATGACTCTGGTTCTTTTAATTGTTTGGTCTCTTGACAGTTTTTTTTTAATCTCTTGCTTCTTTATATGCCCTATAATCTTCAGTTTAAAGACAGACATCATGTATAGAACAGTCAAGACAAAGTCAAATCATGTTTATGCCTGGAAAATGGGTATATTTCTTCTTTTCTTAGGTCTTTAGTTCAAGAGGAAAGCTTAAGAGTAGAGATGGGTCTGGGGTTTGTTGTTGCTATGATTATTCACAGTGTGCCACAGGCTTCAAATTCCTGTGGCATCATCTAGTATTTAGGGTATAAGCTCATTTGTGAGAGGGTCCTTTTTGTCAATGTCTGCTGCTCCATCCTCGGACTCAGGTCTTTGTGACTGCATCTTAGAGACTGTTGCCTGTACCCCTACCACACCTGAGAAAGTGTTACTCAACAATTTCTAACCTGATGGTTAGGGACAAGTAAGGAGGAACATTCTGATATTCAACCTCAGTTTTAAGGTTTGTGCCCCTGAGTCTTGGGTGGGAACTTCTCAGTGATCGTACCCTTATCTCAACTGCAGGGAATTGCTAATGCTTCAGCATGTACTTCTACCCTTCTCCCAGGAACAGAGGGCTTTTGTTTTCTTCTATTCTATTCCCTAAACTGCCCTGGGTTGATAGGGCTTATACTCCTTCCCCTAATAGCGTAAAGTTTTTGTTCTACAACATCCAGAGAGAGTTCAGTACCTTTCCCATAGTGAATGCATTTTTTTTTTTACCCCATGAAAATATGCCATGAGGAGGGCTTCTTCACTCTTTCAGACCCTTCTTCCCAAATGTGATTTATCTCCAACTCCTTCTTCAGCTTTGTTTTCCCTCCTTAGATTGGGCAATTTATAAACAACAGCAATATACTGCTCACAAATTTGGAGTCTAGGAAGTCCAAGATCTGCTACCAGTAGATTCAGTGTCTGCTGAGGGACTGCTCTGATTCACAGATGATTACTTCTTACTGTGTCTTCACATGGTGGAACGGGTAAACTCTCCCAGACCTTTATAATTTTTTTCCTCTTTCCACATTATTTTGTTGGTGTATTTCAAATATACATGATGGGTTTTGCTGTTACATATTTGTACATGCAAACAATATAACAATATAATTTGGCCAGTATCACTCCCCAGCACTTCCCTCCTCTCTCCCCACCTCCCACTTCCTGGTTCCTTTCCTCTACTGATCTCCTTTTGATTTTCATAAGCTCCTCACCCCATCTTTCTTTTCCTTTTTCCTCTCTTTCACATATGAGAGAAAACATACAACCCTTGACCTTCTGAGCTTTCCCTTAACATAATGGTCTCTGGTGGCATCCATTTTCCTGCAAATGACAAAATTTCATTTTTCTTTATGGCTGAATAAAACTCCATTGTGTACATATACCACTTTCTTTATCCATTCTGTTGATGGACACCTAGGCTGGTTCATAGTTTGGCTATTGTGAATTGTGCCGCTATAAAATGAGTAAGAATGTATTACTATAATATTATGACTTTAATTCTTTAGGATAAATACCGAGGAGTGGTATAGCTGGGTCATATGGTAGTTCTCTGTCTTTTGAAGAACTTCCGTAGTGGTTGTACTATTTTAAAGCCCCGCCAACAGGGTAAAAGTATTCCTTTTTCTCCATATCCTCTCCAGCATTTACTATTACTTGTATTCTTGATGACTGCCATTTTGACTGGTGTGAGATGAAAGCTCAGTGTAGTTTTGATTTGCATTTCTCTAATTGCTAACGGTGTTGAACACTTTTTCATAGTGTTCACAGGGATTACAGGCGTGCGCCTCCGCGCCCGGCTGATTTTTTTTTTTTTTTAATTGTACCAGTGATATTAAACCCAAGGGTGTTTTACCATTGAGCTACAGCCCTTTCTATTTTCTATTTTGAGACAGAGTCTTGGTAAATTTTTGGCCATTTGTGCTTCTTCTTTTGAAAAGTGTTTAATTCATTTGCCCATATATTTACAGGGTTATTTGGTTTTTTGAGTTCTTTATATACTCTAGACATTAATCTTCTGTCCAAAGAGTAGCTAGCAAAGATTTTTCTACTAGTCTGTAGGTTCTCTCTTCACATTTCTTATTGCTTCCTTCACTGGACTGAGGCTTTTTATTTGATGCCATCCCATTTATTAACTCTTGGCATTATTTCCCAAGCTTAGGGGTTCTACTGACAAAGTAGTTGCCTGTGCCTATTTGCTGGAGTGTTGACCCCATGTTTTCTTCTAGGAGTTACATAGTTTCTGGTCAGACCTCTTTTATGAAGGCACTAATCACCTCCCAATGGCCTCACCTCTCTGGATATCACCATGCTGATAATTAGGTTTCAACATATGAATTTTGGGTGGACACAAACTTCGGATAACAATGAAGTAATCAGATTAAATGAGGTCATAGGGTGAAGCCCTGATCCAACATAATTAATCTCTTTATAAGGAATACCAGAGAAGGGCTGTAGTTGTTGGTCAGTGGCAGAACATTTGCCTAACATGTGTGAAGCACTGGGTTCAATTCTCAGCACCACATAAAAATAAATAAAGAGATTGTATCCATCTACAACTAAAAAAAAAGAAGTACCAGAGAACTCTAATGTAGGTCTGTGCACACGATTCCCTCCACCCTGTTCCCCAGGTTATGTGAAGACACAGCAAGAAAGCAGACACCTGAAGAGAAGAAGAGAATCCTCACCAAAAAATTGACCATGCATTCTGATCTCAGACTTTCAGTCTCCAGAACTGCTAAGAAAATAAATTTCTATTGTTTAAGCCACCCAATCTGTGATATTTGGCAGCCCAAGCAGACTAAGACAAATATGAAATAAAGTCATTTTAAAATAATTAATTTCATGCATTTTAAAAGGGATTTTAGGGGAAATAGTTTAAAAACCAAGTTCAGGCATAAATAATAAAATTGGGGGTATTTTCTTACAGTCTAGTTATTACATAGGGCAAATATGCTGTCCCTTGGAAAAGCATTAAACAGAGCTGTTAGGGCCTAAAATTGAGCTACATACACCACTAATATGCCCCAATGTATGACATACTTATGTTTCTGCTTAACAAGAGGGAAATGGCACTGAAATTACTTTCAATGAGAAAAATCAATAGTCAAAAAAAGGAATAAAGTAAAAGAAAATAATTCTCTTCCATTTATGAAAAGAAATATTTGCAAAAATACAAAGGAACATCCATGACCAGTCAACGAGATAAGTAATATACTGAGAAGCAGAAAAAATAAAATAGGATTTTAGAATGTGTGAAGTTTTGTCAATGAGAATGGCGGGAAGAAGGAAAAGGCATTTCAACTTAAAACAATTCCAATTCTCTACTGACGACACAGCAACTAAAGGAAAAATAGTAAAACAATTATATTTACTGCTTACATGTTTAAAAGACCCATAGGGAACTGCTGTGGATCCTGTCTCTTCTAGATAGTCTTCCCAGCTTAATTCCACTTCTTCCATACCAGATCCAGCATCTGGAATTAAAAATAAAACAAAAAAACAGGTGAACCTCAATAAGAGAACTCAAGGAACAAAAACTTAAAACTATAGCAATCTAACTTACAGAATTTACTTCAGGACAAGTTAGTTGATTTTGCACAAAAGAATTGAGTAATTTTGTTATTGTTGTTTTAATGGCAGGTTCCCTTAGTGCCTTGAATATCACTAAGTTTCATCAGAACAAAAGTTTGATATGCTGTCTTGCTGAAGAGACACCAAATCTGAAGTTCACCCAAGTGGATCATAATATGAAGATAGTGGGAGTACAAAACAATCATATTCATTTTGGCCTGCAAGTTAGTATATGATACCAAACACATTTCAAACTTAAATTTTCAATCTGATTATAAGTATTCTCTGAGTAAAGATACTGTTAATCATGTTTTAGCTTAGTACCAAAAAAAGGTGGTTATTCTCCCCCTTTCTTTCACCTTATATCCAATCCATAAGAAAACTGTACCTGCCATCTTTAAAACATCCCAAATCCAATAATTTCACATCCTATCTATTACTGTCTCTAGTCCACAGTACCTTTCATCTTTCAACCATACTTAAATAAGAGCTAAAATCTCTCAAAGATTACAAGGCCCTACATGAGCTAACTCCTGGCCACATATCCTTCTATTTTGTCCCCAGCCAGAATTCCACTGCTCACTATACTCAAGTGACAATGAGTTTCTTGACATTTTTAAATCATGTTTTCTGCAAGGTCTCTGCATTTGGTGATTCCATAGTTCAAAGATTCATCTTCCAGGAGGATCGCACCTTCATTTCATTCAAGTTTCTATTCAAATGTTGTTGCCTCTTCAGTACCCATGTAAAAGGGCTCTGCTTCCATGTTCTTCATAACATTCATTCCTGCTTGACCACACACCATGTCTTTTAATTTTCCCTACTAGATCATAAACTCCATGAAGATAGGAATTTTACTTTGGTCACTCTTATATTTCTGTCACCTAGACTCAAAATACCTGGTATATAATAGACACACATAAATTCTAGGGGAAGCCATGCTTCTAATGAACACAAGGAGGCAAATAAGAGAATATTCACCGTAGCACTATTTGTAATAGTTAAGGACTAGAAACAATTGGTACAATGATAAAGTATAGCAGTTCTTTAATGGAATGCTACTATATATGCAGGTGAAATTAATGACCTAGCATCAACATAGATAAATCTTAAATTTTAAAAAACATCAAGCAGCAGCCAGGCGCGGTGGCACACGCCTGTAATCCCAGCACTTGGGAGGCTGAGGCAGGAGGATCGCGAGTTCAAAGCCAGCCTCAGCAACTTAGCGAGGCCCTAAGCAACTCAGTGAGACCCTCTCTCTAAATAAAATACAAAATAGGTCTGGGGATGTGGCTCAGTGGTCAAGTGCCCCTGGGTTCAATCCCCAGCACCAAAAAAAAAAACCAAAAAAAAACATCAATCAGAAAAGACAAGTGCAGAATGAAACGCATAGCTAGAAACACTTCAGGCTTCAAAACGAAACTTTTCAGCTTGTATCATGTTTATGGATACATGCATATCAATGAAGAGAATGAAAACAAGAATGGGAAGAATATATGTGAACTTCAACAATGTTACCTTTGGGGAAAGGGAGAAGAAAACATCAATAGAAGGGAAGTACAAAAGAGAATTTAACTGTATTGTTTTGTTTCTTTTTAAAAATGGAAACACATGAAAAGATGTTCAACATTACTAATCATAGGGAAATGTACATACACTAGGAACTACCATGAAATGCCATCTCACACATATTAGGACAGCTATTATAAAAAAAAGCAGAAAAGGATGAGTGTTGGTGAGGATGTGGAAAAAATTAGTATTCTAATGCACTGCTGGTGAGAAAGCTGTCACTGTGAAAAACTGTACGACAGTTTCTCCAAATTTTTTTATTTTAATTATCATATGATCCAATAATTCCACCTCTGTGTCTATATCCATAAGAACTCAAAGCAGGAACTCAATCAGTATTTGTACATGAATGTTCACAGTAGCTCTATTCAGGACAGCCAAAAGATAGAAGCAACCCAAGTGTCCATGAAAGGACGAAAGGATAAACAAAATGTGGTATAAATACAATGGAATATTAGTCTTAAAAAGATAGGAAATCTTGACACATGCTACAATACAACATAACGTGGGTGAATCTTGAGGACATTATGCTAAATAAGATAAACCTAATCCAAAAAGTCAAATGCTATCAATTTTTTTTTCTTGGTAAACAGGTTTAAATTTTATTTTCAAGAACCAAATTGCATGAGTCAAGAGTATAGGAATTTTGAGAATCTAAAAGCTAGATTCAAAGTATTATATCACAAAACTCCAATGATAAAATTCCTAGTTTATCAAGATAAGCATAGTATCAATGGATCCAAAAATAATCATGGCCAGCTTCTCTCCAGTAGACTTGTGAATGAAGTCATCTTTGTAAACATGTTTGGCTTTCTTTAACAGCTAATATAGGAAGTGAATATCTTCTTTAGTGCCAATTTCAAATGGTTTTTAAATCAAAGAATGGCAGTGCAACTTTTGAATTGCCAAGGACACACAGCACCATTTTCCTATAAAAACTTTAGTTCACTTCTATGAAATTCTAGCAACATTTGCTCAGTTCCAACTTGTTTGCCACGTTAACTCCTTTAGTGTTTTCCTGGTGGTTTTTCAGTGCTCTTTGGTAGTGTTACAATGCCCCCACTGCACACTGGTGACAACTGTCCCCCTCTTCTAAAGGTGTTTACATAATTTACTTCATCCAACATTGCCAAATAATTTCTATGTGTCGGGATATTATGTCTGTCTCCTGTAGGTATCTTCTTAAAAGTCTTTAGCTTCACTAGACTAGTACTTTTTATTACATTGACAAAAGGCACCATCCGGTCTACATATTCTGATATGATATTCCATTCCAAACCCGAGGCTTGAGGTAAAATGGCACAAGGCAGCAGCTGCCAGTATCCTCTACTGGAACTCTAAGGAGTCAACAGCTAGAATACACAGATCTAAAAGATAAGCTATTTGAATAAATGTTTCTTGAGAATACTGAGGTAGAAGAACTTTTGGAGCATCTTTAAGAGCATCAACTTGGAGAAAGAGATTTAACCAGGAGATGACTGTTACAGGACAAAGTTCCCATTTTAAAGTCTTTAATATATTGAGTTCCATCCTTAAGATATCCTCTTCACCATCAGTGACATAAGCAAACTTTTGAGTTTTGGAGCACAGATTTCCTCAAGTTTGGAAGCAATGAATAATAAGGTAATTCCAATAAGTTGAAGCATATTTTGTATATACCTTTTTGCATCAACATAAATCTATCAAAAATCTTATGCAAGATAAAAAATTTCCCTTTGAAGTGTGTACACTTCACTTATTTCTAAAAGCCAGTCTAGAAGTATTGAACTCATCTGTGATTCCAAGTCAGAATGCAGAACTTCAAAATGCTTGTCATGAACATATCTGCTCTCTTTTTTTAGCACGTTTAGCCAAACCTCCTTTTAACATCCCCAGTTTAAGTCCTGCAAAGGTGAAGGATTAATAAATGATAATGCAAGGACTGATTCCCCCAGATAATACAGGTAGCCAATTCCTAATCCCATACTGATGTTTCTTGGTGACCTCCTGTCTTCTTCTTTTTTTTTTTTTTTTTTTTTTTGACATCCTGGGCTGTTTCTCTCTTCTACAGTAGTCAAATTCAAAGAAACAGATAGTAGAATACTGGGAAAAGAGGAATGAAAAATTGTTTAATGGGCACAGAGTACCAGTTTAGGAAAATGAAAAAAGTTCTGGAGATGGACGACAATAATGATTGTACTACAGTGTGAATGTACTTAATGTCACTGAACTGTACACTTAAAAAAGGTTAACATGGCCAGGTGCAGCAGCACATACCTAGAGTCCCAGCCAACTGGAAGACTGAGACGGGAGGATCACAAGTTTAAAGTCAGCCTGAGCAACTTGGTGAGACTCTGTCTCAAAATAAAAATAAAAAGGGCTGAGATGTAGCTCAGTGGTAGAGTTCTTGCCTCGCATGGATGAGGACCTGGGTTCAATCCCCAGTACCACAGGGTGAGAAAACTTAATATGATGACATTTATATTTACAGATATTTAACAACAAAAAATGGAAATATTGAAAATGTTAAAATTTACTAAAAACTTTGGGGTAGGTTCATGGCTATTATATTTTTTTCCATACTTTTTTAAATGTATTTGAAATTTTTCATTAAATATATAAGCCAACAAGGGGCTGGGGTTGTGGCTCAGTGTAGAACATTTGCCTAGCATTTGTGAGGCACTGGGTTTGATCCCTAACACCATATAAAAGACTAAATAAATAAGATAAAGGTATTGTGTGCATCTACAACACACACACACACACACACACACACACACACACGAAATAAGCCAACAAGGATCACTCTGAGAGCAACCTGAAAGAATAGGCCTATGAAAAGTCAACTGCCATTATTAAAACATAACTAGACTGAGAACTCATAGCCTTAAGGAAAGATTCTAATCCCACAAATGGCAAGTTTATTTAAAGATTTTTAAAAATGACAATAATAAAATGGATGAACTAATCAACTAAACTCTCTCACACATTAAAAACTATTAAAACTGAGAAGAAATAAGGCTAATGACCTGATGGAAAAATGAGCAACACACATGAAAAGAGAGTTACCCAAAAGAAATGCAAATTATCCTTTAATATATGAAAGGATATGCAAATTTTCTCCTTCTAAGAGAAATGCAAATTAAAACTACACTGAGATATTGGATTGGAAAAATTTCAAAAGTTTGACAATTTATTTTAAAGTGAAGTTACTGTAGTTAAACTGGTAAAGCATAATAATACAATTCCTATGGAAGGAAACTTAGCAATATCTAGCAACATGACATATGTATTTACCTTTTGATCCAGCACCACTTCTAGGAATCTATCCCAAAGATATGCTGGCAAAAATACAAAAAGACATATGTACAAAGCTATTTATTGTAGCACTATTTGTAATATTGAGACTGGAAAAATGTCCATCAATAAGGAACTAATTGAATAAATATGGTATATCCATTGAGTCTACACATCAAAACAAGAAATCTAATTTTATGCAGCTCTAAAAAGCAATGAAAATGATCTCTATATATTCCTGTGGAGTAATTACCAAAATATATTAAGTGAAACCACAGAATGGGTTTTTTTTTTTAATCTCTATTTCTTGTTATAAAACGGGAGAGATGGGTCTGACTATTCAGAAACATACTAAAATTGAAAGAAAAAAATTACAAATGAACTCAAACAAATGAGTCTGTTGGTTGAAAGACAAAAACAAAAACAGGATTTCTTTAAGTCACATTAAAATATAATACTATGACTGCAAACTCCATTGGAATATATTTAAAGGCAAAAACCTAAAGAAATTTTAAGTAGTACATTATTATCCTTCTGACAATTGGCAACTTGGTATTGTTATTTTGTAATACCTACAGGATTATTACAGAAAAAAACAAATTAGTAATGTTAACAGCATTAGGAAACAAAACATTTCCAAAAGAGAAGCATAAAATTGTAATACAACCCTGTAATTTTACGACTGGAGTTGTGGCTCAATGGTAGAGCGCTTTCCTAGCATGTGTGAGGCACTGGGTTCGATCCTAAGCACCACATATAAGTAAATAAAATAAAGATCCTTCAACAACTAAAAAAATATTTTAAAAAACCCTGTAATTTTAAGTTAAAATTGTAAATATCAGTATGAACCATGATTTTCTTTTCTCTTCAAAAGATGTGTATTTACTTGCTATGTCTATGGATGACATCACATCAAAAGAACATAGGTACCAATCTGAAAAAATTCTCACTGCTCCAGAAAGGCCAATTTAATCATCAAATTGATGATGATAGCAATGGATTCAAACTCATCAATTGCATATACACACATAATCCACAAATTAATAATAATATTTAAAACAAGTTTGGTACAGTGGCACATGCCTGTGAGCCCAGCAATTGAGGAAGCTGAGGTAGGAGGATCACCAGTTCAAAGTCAGCCTCAGCAACTTAGTGAGATCATGTCTCAAAATAAAAATTAAAAAGGGTTGGGGATGTGGCTCTGTGGTTAAACACCTCTGGGTTCAACCCCTAGTACCCATCCACCCCCCTCAAAAAAAAAAAAAAAAGAAAAGAAATCATTTTCTGAAGTGGCACAGTAAATACTTCAATGAACACACTCTCATGAAGGCAACAAAAATACTGGCTGAACAATGAGGAGGAAACTTTTCAATGTTCTCAAATTAATCAAAGACACAGACCTGAAAAACATCTATGCAAAATAAATTGCTGAACTTTGCTTAAGGCCATGGGATGTACATTTTAAGTTGCAACTATTTCCCACTCTTTTCCCTCTCCACCTCAACAAGAAATTTTAGAATTGAAAATACAATAACCAAAAAAAATTTTTTGGAGGGGGGTACCAGGGATTGAACTCACGATCCTCCTGCCTCAGCCTCCTGAGGTGCTGGGATTACAGATGTGCGCCCCAGTACCCGGCCCAAAATTTTAAAAGAAACTCTACAGATAAGCACAAGAGCAGAATAAAGCACATAGAGGAAAAAAGTAAAATTGAAGACAGAACAATAGAAAATAATCTAAACAACAAAGAGCAAACAGACCAAAAAAAAAAAAAAAAGAAGAGACTAATGAAACTATTTTATACAATTTAAGTTCCAGATGAGGGAAAAAAAAGATGGCAGGATTGAAAAAAGTATTTGAAGAAATAATGGCTTAAAGTTTTCCAGATTTGAGAGAAGATATAAGCTCACAGGTTCAAGAAGCTGAGAAGATTCCCAACAAGATAAACCAAGGAAATACAATACATGCAAAGAAACAGCAGCATCAAACTTTTTAGAACAAAAGACAAAGAATCTTGAACACAACAAAAGAAAAACAACATCTCTCCTAAGCAGGTGAATAGAGGTAGGGGTCTCGTGCCAGGAAGAAGAAAATCCCATGACAGCACATTTCTCATGGAGGCCAAAATAAATGCAGGAGTGTGGCTTAGTGGTAGAGCACTTGCCTAGTACATGTGAGGCACTGTTCAACCCTCAGCGCCACATCACCACATAAAAATAAATAAATAAATAACATAAAGGCATTGTGTCCATGTACAACTAAAATATATATTAAAAAATAATAATAATAATAATAAATGGAGAGTCAGGTGCACATAACTGTAATCCCAGCAACCTGGGGAGGCTGAGACAGGAGGATCTCAAGTTGAAGGTCCACCTCAGCACTGCTTCAAAATTTGAACTTTTTTTCAAAAGGTCTGGGGATACAGCTCAGTAGTAAAGCACTCCTGGGTTTAATCCTCAGTACCAAAATGATGATGATGATGATGATGATGATGATGATGATGATGATGATGTGATGGTGGTGGTTGAGGAGGAGGAGAAGAAAGAAGTTGAAGTTGAAGGACAGAGAAGGTGGAGGACTGAGGAAATAAATATACTCTAAGACAAAATTAAATCATAAAAATCTGTCACCAGTAGATCCACCCTTAAAAAAGAATATACAGGAAATTCTCTAAACAGAAATAATGAGCTGGGCGCGGTGGCGCATGCCTGTAATCCCAGCAACTCAGGAGGCTGAGGCAGGAGGATCACGAGTTCAAAGCCAGCCTCAGCAACTTAGCGAGGCCCTAAGCAACTTAGTGAGACCCTGTCTCTAAATAAAATACAAAATAGGGCTGGGGAGGTGGTTCCAAAAAGAAAAAACAAAACAAAACAGAAATGATGAAAATTTTAGAAAATCAGGCAAGAATAAATGAAAATTAAAAATTTTTAAATACTGAAAAATATAACATGATTTTCCTTTTCTTGAATATTCTTAAATTATGTTTGACAGTTTAAACAAAAATGTTAACAATGTCTAACGTGGTTCTTAAAATACGCAGGGGAAATATTTAAGACAATTATCAATAATAGAAAGTAAAGGGATGTAAAGGTAGGTAGAGTTTGTACACTCAAGCAAATAAACAATGCTATGTTATATATGTATAATGTAATACCGAGAGCAGTCAACAATAATCTATGCAAAGGTGTACACTCAAGAACACTACAGTTGGGGCTGGGGTTGTGGCCCAGTGGCAGAGTGCTTGCCTAGCATGTGTGAGGCACTGGGTTTGATTCTCAGCACTACATGTAAATAAATAAAATAAAGGTCCAGCAAAAACTTAAATTTTTTTTTAAAAACCACTACAGTCAAATAAAAATGGAATTCTATAAAAATGTTAAAGTAATTCTAAGGAGAAAGCAGGGGGTAAATCAGAAAAACCAAAAAATAGAGAAAATAAAATTAAAAATGCAAGTTTGAGCCCTAACATATCGATAAGTACATTAAGTATTAATGGTATAAATACACCATTATTAGACCAAAATTTTTTTAAATAACTATTACAAAAAACTTATTTCAAATATAATGGTACTAGGAGGTTAAAAATAAAAGAATAAAAAAGATACTTACAAACATCAGTCAAAAGAGAGCAGGAATAGATAAATCCACAGAGACAGAAAGTAGATTAACTATCAGAGGCTGAATAGGAAACAACTACAAATGGCTTATTTTGGTGGTCATGAAAATTATCTAGAATTAGCAGTGATGGTTGTACAACTTTGTTAATATACTAAAAGTCACTGAATTGCACTGGGGGTGTAGCTCAGTGATAGAGCACTTGCTGAGAATGTGTAAGGCTCTCAGTTCAGTTCTCAGCATTACAAAAACAACAACAAAACCACCACTGAATTATGCATTCTACATTCTACAAGGGTCAATTTTATGTCTGAAAATTACATCTCAAAAAATTATACTTGGATAAAGTTTTTTTTAAAAAAATCAAAATAAACTTCAACAATACAAAAAGCTTTATTAATTAAAAACAAACCAATGTATAATAAGCCCAAGATATGAAGAAATACTACATCAATGAAAATTAAGAATGCCAAATAAGTACATGTAAAAATGTCCAACATCACTAGGCATTAGGGAAATACAAATGAAGACCATGATAAGAGGTCACTACAAATTATCCTGATGGCTTAAATAAAAAATGACAAATACCAAATGATGGTAAGCATGCAGAGAAAGTATCTCTCTCAAATTGCTGGTGAATATAATCTCTAGAAAGTAGCCTGATGGTTTCTTTACTAAAGCTATGACAGAAAAATTGTGTTCTTCAGCATTTATCTTCCCAAAATTATGTACACAATTATTCATAGCAACTTATTTGCAATAGCCAAAAGCTGGAAAAAAACAAAATGTACTACAACAAATTAAGATTTAAACACACTATAATACATCCATGGAATAGTACGCAGCAAAAAGTAACTATTAACAAATGCAAGAACTTCAAGGGATCTCAAGACTATTTTGAGAGAAATAAAAACCTCAAAAGGTCTTATACTTATTTTATCTATGTAACATTCTTTAAATGACAAACTTATAGAGATGAAGAGCAGATGAATGGTGTCCTAGGGTTAAAGAGGGTACAGAAAAAGAGGGATAGGTAATGGGAGCTCTTTGTGGTGATGAAACAGTTCTGCATCTTGATTAAAATTATGTCATAGGAGTCTACATGTGTGATAAAATGACACAGAACTATGTATACTTTTAATCGGTATCAATGTCCTGGGTTTTATAACCTATTACATATTCCATGAGGAATTCAAGGGAGAAAATGAGTAAAGGGAATATAAGACCTATGAACACTGTCTTTGCAACTTCCTGTGAACCCATAATTATTTCAAAATAATTAGAAAGTAACCACCAAAATTAAAATGTTATTTTAAAAAAGAAGTCCTTCATACTTTTTCAGTAAACATCATTAGTAGTCTTCAGTGCCTGATTCTTTGCCTGGTGCAGCACATGGCAATTAAAAATAACTGGTAACTTCAAAGAGTTTCCAGTTTAACAGTAGAAAGCCAAGTCAGAAAACGTAACACAGATGAGTAATACAATTCTGCACTATGAAGGATAACATCTGCTCAGCAAAACCAGTACCTGCATCAAGCTGCTGTTCCCCGTTCATCTCCACAAGACATAGGCTATCTCCTCCCCACTCAAAGGAAAAGCCTAATGATTCTGCTATGATCAGAAGATGACTTGCAGGTTTCAAGCGTCCAATGAGCATCCAAGGGTCCAAATGAAAGTGCTGAAAAAATAAAGAGAATTCATCAACAGCCTGAAGCCAAAAGTGTTTACATGTTCAAAAGACAAGGCACTTGACTGGGTTGAGAGGTAAGATAAAACAAAAACACACTGGCAGAAAAGATGGGATTAGCGGAAAAACCTGATACCTTCTCTAATTTTGAAGATTCTGTATGAATATATGTTTGTGGGGGAAGGGGGAAGGAAAGGGAAGGAGGGGGGAGGAAAGGGAAGGAGGGGGAAGGAGGGGGAGGGAAAAGGAAGGAGGGGGAAAGAGATGGGGAGACCAAGACCTTGGTAAAATATCTAAAGATCACGACATATATGAATCCTATCCTTTAAACTTAGATTACCACACTTGGTACCATGATTCCTTTCCACAAAAACTCTAATTTTTCCTTCATAAAAATGATTCCTAATGGTTTTGTGGGGTTGGGGTGGGGGCTTTGAAAGCTCTGGCTTATCTAATGAATAAAATTCAGGCTATCATATATTACTTTATCAAGTTTTCCACATCATTTCTCTAGGACATTATGCAGAACTAAATTAATCAACTATATTACTCCACAATTATAAAAAAAAAAAAAGAATCCCTCCAAAATGAGTTCTAAACCCATTTTTTAAACAGCTTTATTGGAGTATAATTCACATACCAAGATTTTTTTTTAAATGTACAAATCTAATAACTTTTAGTAAATTTACAAGGTGTGTAACCAATGCCATAATCCAATTTTAGAATATTTCGGTTGCCCTGAAAAGAAGCTTTATATTCACACGCAGTTCATTCCTCCCCATCCCAACCCTAGGCTCAACCAACCACTAATCCACCTCTCGTCTCCAGAGGTTCTGCCTTTCTTGGACATTTCACATAGATGGAATCATGCAATGTGTGGCCTTCTCTGTCTAGTTTCTTTCACTTAGCTTGTTTCTGAGGTTTGCCCAAGTTGCAGAATGGATCTATTTATTCTTGCTTGTAAAACAATCTAAGATATTAATCTTTATACATCCCTAACAGATTAGAAAGAGTAAATGAAAGAGGAGTTGCTACAGAGACCATGATGTGAACTAACTGCATGGGCAACAATACAAAAAACTATAAAAGTGGGATAGGTACTTAACAGCATAGTGTTGAGGGTATATTCTGCCAGATCAAACAACTCTATACCTCTCAAAGAGTTCTGAGTGCATATGAAAGCCCTTAGTAATTGATTCTCATAACAACTTTAATCCCTAAGAAAAAGTTACCTTAGATTTTAATGTATCCCTTCAAGAGTATCAGCTACCTGAAATACAACAGCTTTGAATAGGAATAGTTCTACTAGCTATGCAATCTTATATGCTATCATATTGTGTCAATTTTTTTTTTGGCTGTAGAATGAGGTAAGGTCTTTTCAGATTTTAAAATTTCATTTCATAGAAAAAGTTTTAATAAACTGTTATAAGTATGGATATCCCATTTGAGATAGCTGTCAGTTATCAACAAAATCATCATACACAATAGAAGAACTGAAACCTACATTTTTCTCATAGGAACAATTGAACAAAACTCGAGAGTGATATACAAATCCTCTAAATGTGCTCTCTTCCCTTAGTTTACTTTTCCACCCAAATCTCAGTCAAATCGTACCATTCCATCTACCAATTAATTCACTTCCCACATATTTATCAACACCAGCTCATCACAATCCATCATTTTAGGGGATGAGGGTAGAGTAATCAAGAGAGACATAGTTCCTATTTTCCTGAAGCTTATTTTCAATGGCAGGGAGACAGATTAAGACAACAATGTAAAACAATTATTTACAGTGCTAAAAAGGAAAAGTACTGGGTCCTAAGAACATAATGGCAAGACTAACTTGAACTGAGGTCACTGGCAGTGCCCCTAGGAAAATGACATGTAAACTGACCATACAGGGGATATAGGCAAAGGGGTAAAAGAGAAGAGTATTACAGGCACAAAGAGATTCTATGGTGGCAAGGAACTGAAAGAAGGCAACTGTGGCTGGAACATGGGAACCAACAGGGGAAGTAGCACACAAGATTGGGCAGGCACAAGGAAAAGTGTCACATGCCTATAATCCTAGCAACTCAGGAAGCTGAGGCAGGAAAACCACAAGTTCAAGGTCAGCCTCAGCAACTCGGCAAGACCCCATCTCAAAATAACAAAATCAAAGGACTGAGAATGTAGATCAATGATAAAGCACCAGGGGATCAATTTCCAGTACAAAAGTGGGGTGGGAGCAGGAAGAGAAGAATTGCAGCTAATATTTACTGAGGATTTACTACATGCTGAGCGCATTGACCTAAGCACTTAAACATATAAACCCATTTAATGTCCCCTTCCACTGCCACAACTCCACAAGGTGAGCATCATCATCATGAGGTCACAGGCACAAAACAATTGCCTGACCTTCCCAGGGGCCACAGCTGGTAAGCAGCAGAACTAGGTTTTAAACCAAGCAAAATATCTATATTTCATGTCCTCAAACACTATATTATACTGCCTCTTAATCAGAAGCAACTGAGGTTTGGCAGTTTTTCTGTTTATTTTTAAAAGGAAATGATCAAATCTGTTCTTAGAAAGATCACTCAGAAACCAAGTGACATACATGACAACATACATGACCAAAGAAAACCATAAATAAAATTCAAAGGCAAACAAGATGGGTGAAAGTATTTGCAATATTACATAATAAATGATAGATTAATTTCCATACAAAAGCACCTATAAATAAATAAGAAAACAAAAGAATGAACAAAATGTGTAATTAATTAGCAATGAAAATCAGGATACTTATAAAATATGCTCAATCTTACCAGTGATGAGGAAAACAAAAATTTTACTTCAGATTGGTAAAACTTTTATAACTGCCAATATCCAAGATTGGCAATGAAGGTAAAAGAACGGAAGGACCTGGGAACAGAGACTGGTTCTTAATCTTTTACACAAAAACACACATGTGGAAAGCTACATAGCCATTGGTGTTTGTCATAAGTATTATTGACAACAGTAAGGAACTGGAGACAATCTATAAGTCCATCAAACAAGAAAGAGATGGGTCTATAACCACTAGAAGAATTTAGGTAGATCCATGAAAGAATTTGGGATCCCTGTCCACAGTAGTGAATGAAAAAAGTAAGTGAAGGACAATACTATTTATACTAATTTTTTAAAATCCCATGTCTGTTGTTTCCCTATCTATATGCCTTTTGACAAATGAACTGCATCATTTGTAAAAGAGAGATCATAGTACTGGACCGACCTCTTCTACCTCCCAGGACTACCAGGAAAGTTAGTAAAATAATCTACATGAAGCGCTTAGAGAAGAGCTGGCTACTGAATAAATGCTGAGTTAATGTTAACTGTTATGTGATAACGACAGGTCAAGTTCCTAGGGCACTAATTTAGTGAATCATTTCTATAATAAAGTCTTGATACTTCAACATGGCTTTGATGGAACAAAACTAGTACTAATAAATATCTGTTGGCTCACTTTAGTAGATAAAGACATCCTCTACTGCTTATGTTCATAAACTCTTGGAACACACAAGTATTTTGTGCAGAAAGCCACACAGTGTAAAAAACAATATCTATAATAACAAATAATGTTTCAAAATCAAAAATCAAAAAACAGGAGGTGGGAGAAATGCAAATCTTATATAGCTGAAAGCTAAGGCTGTGACATTATTTCAGTCTTACATCATCACTTAGATTATAGCCAATTAGCAATCAGTTCATCATCTTAATAAGATCATGAGAAATAAACTAACAAAGTCTTTTGGTATGGAACATCTGGTAGCTTTCTCTGTTCATTGCTAGTCTGCTTTTTTTCTTTTTCTTTTTCTTTTCTTTTCTTTTTTTTTTAATGCAGAGAGGAAAAAACAAAATATCCAGGGGTTTAGTGTACAGAAATTTAATTCATTTTTCATTTATTTCTTTTTATTTCATTTACTTCCTATCCATATTTTTTTACTGTCTTTATTTGTATTGTTGATTTTGGTATTATAATTCCTCTCTGGTAACCACAACACATGAAGACTTATTCACTTAAATAAATTCTCATGAATCATCAGATCTGACCATGCTCATCTTATTTATAATTCAATGAACTGAAAAAATATTTAGATACTTGTAGAGGATTCTAATAAAACATACTGAAGTCAGAAGAAATTTTGAACACTTCAAAAAGGAAAAATAAAAAAGCAAAGCTCACTGAACACAATTAACCTTAAAGCCTAGTACAAAAAGTAAAAAAATTTAAAATATAAAATGCAGACAGAATAAAACCCAACTGAATTCAGTATTTCATTTTTAGCTATACACTGATGTAAAAAGAAAGGCTGAGGGTATAGCTTTAGAGGTAGAGTGCTTGCCTAGACTGCATAAGACCCTGAATTCGATCCTTAGTTCCACAAAAATAAGTAAATAATAAAGAAAGAAATTAAAAAACACAGAAAAACTACCTTTAACAGATCTTTCAAAAGATCTAAAAGTCATTTGAACACTTAAGGCATGCTTTCCCCTCCCACCCCATTAGTTAACAGTTGTGGTCCATACTCTAAGTCTAGTGGAAGTAACTTGGCATCATGTTAATGCACTTTGTTTCCAAGGCTAAGATAAAACACTGAGTAATGTCGGGGGCTGGGGTTGTAGCTCAGGGGTAGAATGCTTGCCTAGCACATGTGAGGCACTGGGTTTGATCTTTAGCACCACATAAAAAAAAATAAATTAAATAAAGATACTGTGTCCATCTACAACCAAAAAAATGTTTTTAAAAGAATATTATGTGGGGAAATTACAATAATGCAAGAGAGCCATGCATAGTGGCACACATCTATAGTCCCAGTCACTGGGGAGGCTGAGGCAGGAGAATCACTTGAGCCCAGGAGTTCATGGCCAACATACAAAGACCCCATCTCTCCATTAAAAAAAAAAAAAAAAAAAGCACATGCAATCATACAAAAAAGAAAAAAAAAAAGGCAAATACAATCATACAAAAAAGATCTTCAGCCAAGTGATTTAACATCTTACATAAATAACTTTTAAAAGGTTCAGTAGGACAGAACTCAGTATAGGTCTACAGATTGCTAACATGTGTGATGGGTCTAAGAAAATAAATTCAATAAATATTAACCAGGCAGTTAACAGGAAAATTTCCACTGAAACAGCTGAATCTGCACACCTACCCCTCAAATCAACAGATATGAGTCCGGCAATGATTTTAAGAATGCTGCTGAATGTAGTAAATAAAATAATTCAGCAAAGCAGATGCTCCATTTTCAACAAAAATGCCATGTTAATTCTGCTCTTGATAGTAACAATTAGTAATAGAGTCAATATATTTTCTGTTTCCTAATAGTATAGATTTCTCTTGGCCCTTTACTCTTAACAATAGTCAATCATTACTCCTTGACCTTGTATGCGTCCTATTTGACAGACTATCTAAATTAAACATTGTGTTTCCATTTGTCAAATGTCAAAGTAACTTGATTAGATGGGACAAACATCTTCTGTTCCATTAAGTTGTTTGTTGATTTTATTGCTTTTAACCCACTGCTATATGTCTGACTAAAGACATATAAAAAATAAAATCTGATGAAGTCAAAGTTTTGAAACATGCTAACAAATATTAGCTACCCCTATCATCTAAATTAAATTTGACCCTAACTTAACTTTTTCATGATTCTGTAAACTCAACACAGAGCACATCTGTCTCAGCTGAACAAACTAATAAATCTAGTAAACCACTAAAAGTTTTTCCTTTAGGAGTCCAGAGTTAACTATGTTGTCCAGGCTGGCCCTGAACACCTGGGCTCAAGTCATTCTCCTGCCACAGCCTCACCAGGTACCAGTCATACAGGCATGTACAACTACATCCAGCAAACTACAGAAAGTTTTAAATAAAATCTACTCAAGAATAACCCAAATTGAAAAAAAAGAAAAAAGAAAGCAAGCAAAATTATGGAGTCAATATTTTGAAAAGATTATTTTGAGCCAATACTGACAAACAAAATATGGCACAAGACTACAGCGTGCCTTGTATGGCCACTAAAAACTATGTTAGCATTTTAAACACCAAAATTCCAACAGAGTATTTTATTCTGATTGATAAGCTAATTTTAAAAGAGAAAGCGTATATCTTTTGAAAAGAAATAGAATGAGGCAAATTTCTTCTATAAAAATGTATAATATAAAAACAGCACAAAATACTAGCACAAAAAAAGACAAATACAAAAATAAAGTAGAATGAAGCTGAAAAATATATCCAATTTACAGTACATGATAAAGATGGCATACCACATCACTTGTGAAACGATGCAAATAAATAGTGTTAATGAACTGGCTTTTGGGGAGGAAAATAATTAGATCTTTGCTTTATACTACACCATAAATAAATTCTAGGTGACTTAAAAGAGAACATGAAAGCCAAGACTTGAAGCAAATTAAAAGAAAACATAAGTGAATATGGTTAGAATCTCAGAACAGCACAGAATTCCTCAAGCAAGGAAGCCGCAAAATGGATAAATGTAAATAAACACTCAAAACTTCCATTTGGTAGTACAGCGTAATAGACATTACCTCATGTACATGTATGACTGCATGACCAATATGATCCTGTAATATGTATAATCAGAAAAATGAGAGATTACACTCTATGTATGATCTATCAAAATGTACAAATGCAGCTGGGCGCGGTGGTGCAGGCCTGTAATCCTAGCACTTGGGAGGCTGAGGCAGGAGGATCATGGAGTTCAAAGCCAGCCTCAGCAAAATAGGGCTGGGGATGTGGCTCAGTGGTCCAGTGCCCCTGGGTTCAATCCCCAGTACCAAAAAAAATAATAATAATAATAAAATAAATATACAATAGAACAAATAAAATTTTAAAAATTTTAAAAAAAGAAAGAGATTCTCATCTGAAAAAAAAAATCTTCCATTTGGTAAACAGAACCTTGATTTTAAAGGACAAACAATAGAAATAGAAGAAACCATTTCTAGTATATGTAATAAAATATTAATAACCATAATAACAGACAGCACCCATAAAGTAAATAAGAGACTAAATCTAATATTGGAAAGATTTTTTTTTTTAAAGTCATGTATGGACAAGTGCAGGGACACAGATCTGTAATCTCAGCTATTCAGAAGACTGAGGCAGGAGAGTCACAATTTTGAGGGCAGCTTCAGCAATTTAGCAAGACCCTGTCTCAAATTTTAAAAAAATTAAAATGGGCTGGAGATATAGTTCAATGGTTGTGCCCTGGGTACGATCTCTAGTACCACAGAAAAATTAAAAATTAAAAAATTTTAAAAGATCATACAAGAGGGGTAGGGTTGTAGCTCAGTGGTAGAGTGTTTGCGGAGCATGTGTGATGCACTGGGTTCAATTCTCAGCACCACATAGAAACAAAATAAAGGTTCACTGACAACGAAAAAATACTTAATAAAAAAGATCATGCAAGAACAAGAATTTAATAAAATATAAGTGAACAATAATTATATGAAAGTATATTCAACCTCAACAGCTAAAATGAGTTCTTACCCAGATTGTCAAAATTAGAAGATTAATAACATCTAATATAGGTGAAGATGTAGAGAAATGGAAGCCATCACTACTAGATAAAGAAGGTAAACATATAAAGCCCGTTAAGAGAGAAATTTCATTCTCACTCTACAAAAAAGAATATTCCAATTTTACTTCCAATTGTATTTCAGAAAAATACCTATAAAAAGACAGGGTCTCATTAAGTTGTTCAGGTTGGCCTCCAACTTGAGATCCACCTGCCTCAGCCACTCAAGTAGCTGGGATTATAAGCATGTGTCATTGTGTCTTGTTGCCTTTTTTTTTTTTTTAATCTCAATTTCACCACCCACAAATATTCTAGTAAAGGTACTTCTATGTTAATTTTTCTACGCTTTCTCTAATACATGTCTTTCAAAAAATCTCAGGCATATGCAGAGAAATGACTAGGCAAAAATTCAGCACTCATTCATGTTAAGAACACTAAGGAAACTAGGGGCAGAAGGAACTTAACTTGACCTCATAAAGGCTATATATGACAAATCCAAAGCCAACATCATAGTGAATGGAGGAAAACTAAAGCATTTTCTTTACAATATGGAACAAGACAAGGATGTCTACTCTAACCACTTTTATTCAATATAGTATTGGAAATTCTAGCCAGAGCAATTAGGCAAGAGAAGGAAAGAACAGAGATAAAATTAGGAAAGGAAGAAGTCAGATTACCATAGTTTGTAGGTAATATGACCCTACATTTAGACGGTCCAAGCTCCACCAGAAGAAGACTACTGAGCTAATAAACAAATTCAGCAAAGTAGCAGTTTACAAAGTCAACATACAAAAATAAAAAAAAGCTTTCCTATACACCAATAATGAATCTGCTGAGAAATATCAAGAAAACAATCCCATTTACAATAGCCTCAATAAACTGAAATAAAATAAATAAAATACCTAGGAAGAGAAAAAAAATCTAACCAAGTAGGCAAAAGACCTCTATAATGAAAACTAACACTGCAGAAAAGAAGTTGAAGAAGACATAAGACAGAAAGACTGCCCATGTTCATGGACAGACAGAATTAATATTGTTGAAAATGGCCATACTGCCAAAAGTAATATACAGATTCAATGTAATCCCCATCAAAATACCAATGACAGTCTTCATGGTCTAGGAAAAAGTCCTAACTAAAATTCACCTGGAAAAATAAAGATCCAGAATAGTCCAAGCCAAAAAAGCAATGATGAAGGCATCACAATACCTGACTTCAAATTATACTACAGTAACCAAAACTGCATGGCACTGGCATAAAAACAGACACACAGACCAATGTACAGAGACAAACCCACAGATTTACAGTCATGAGATACCTGGCGAAGGTGCCAGAAACATACATCAGAGAAAAAACAAGCATTTTTAGCAAATGGTGTTGGGAAAACTGGTTATCCATGCTGTAGTCCCAGCACTTGGGAGGCTGAGGCAGGAGGATCTCGAGTTCAAAGCCAGCCTCAGCAACTTAGCGAGGCCCTAAGCAACTCAGTGAGACCCTGTCTCTAAATAAAATACAAAATAGGGCTGGGGACGTGGCTCA